>JALPQD010000160.1:2148187-2510687 GCA_023101885.1 Typhlomys cinereus
GAGAGAAATTAACTGGCGTCCAATGTCATCTAGTCAGCTAGGAGGTCAATTCCCTTACAATAGTAAAGATCACACTTGCTATTATTGAGGTACATTTCAGAAGAGGTCTGGACCCCACAGACAGCCTATCCTGTGGTTCTATTTATACCAGGAGCCTGGAGTTCTCTGAGGTCCTGCTTATTCACTGCGGAAACAAATGCCGAGACTCGGCGTAAATAAATGCTGGTGGCATGTTGGGGAAGGAAGACGGACCTCGAGGGAGTGTGCTCATCTCGTGTCCTACCTGCATTGATTCTCAAAGGCCTTGTCAAGAGTGAATCTTTAATATTGCAAAATATCACTTCAATATTGTCAAATTCACTTCACAGTAGAATACTCCACTAGAAAGGATGCTACCATTCTAAGGCCCTAGTCTAGATGGGGCTTCTGTTTGATTTGCCTGGACTCTGCTTACTTATTACCAGTGGTTCTGTGTTCTGTATCTCTCACAGCCAGTTTGTGCCAGAGGCCAGTGGCTTGAATAACGATCCCTTGCATCAGGTACAGAGAATCGTGCACACACACATGACACCATTATGTTTAAACATTGCATAACGAAATTCTCAAAATGAAGGAAACATAGAGAATAATGTGAATCACCGTTACACCCCCTCACTCAGTTCTGACAGTGAGCAAATCCCATGTTCCTCCGAATCCCTCTGCCTGCCCCTTCTTGCATTATTAAAACCAAAGCAATTGTATTATTCACTTTCTGATGTTGACCTTACCACCGTTGCTAAGGTGGATGGACATTGACTCAGTTTTAGGAGGGAGAGAAGCAGAAAAAGCACCAGACCCGAGACTGCTGACGTCCCAGCTTCCCCTTGCCGCACTCTCTGGGCCTCCAGACACTTGTCTGCTTATTTGAAATCTGCTGTCTCATGGCTTCTGGATTGTATGTGTGAGTTGGGGGGTTCGTTTTCCTGGGGTTCTGAAGACACTGCATAGTAGGCAACTCTCTCTCTAGCTTATAAACTCCTGAGTGGGAAGCACGCAGTCTTCAACATACTATTCCAAATTCTCAGCCTACAGACACTGATAGTGTTAAGCACAAATGCGTTTGTGTGTTTTGTGGAGCTGTAAGAGAATGCCAGAGGCTAGGTACTTTTAAAGGAAGATTTTCTGTGACTCATAGTTCTGGAGGTCCAAGAGTACAGCTCAGAGTCTGCTCAGCTGCGGCCTTGTGGAGATGGGTGTGCAGGTTGGTCAGATCACATCCAAGAGGGACTCAGAGGCAGCCCTGGTTTCCAGGAAGCCTGCAGTGGTCCTCAGCGCCCCTGTCAGCATGGCTGTGGCCCCCCTGGAATTCCAGTCCCCTATGAAGCTTCTAAAAAAAGGAAGGAAAGAAGGAAGGAGGAAGGAAGGGAGGAAGGGAGGAAGGGAGGGAGGAAGGGAGGGAGAAAAGGAGGGAGGGAAGAAGGAGGGAGGAGGAAGGGAGGAGGGAGGAGGGAGGGAGGGAAGAAGGAGGGAGGGAAGAGGGAGGGAGGGAGAAAGGGAGGGAGGGAGGAAGGGAGGGAGGGGGAGGAGGGAGGGAGGGAGGGGAGGGAGGGAGGAGGGAGGGCGGGAGGAGGAGGAGGGAGGAGGAGGAAGGAGGAAGGAAGGGAGGAAGGAAGGAAGGAAGGAAGGAAGGAGGCATCGTCCCTAGGAGAGGCCTGACACGCATGCACTTTATGCTGCAGCTCAGAACCAGCCCAAGTGAGCTCAGCTTTACCAAGGGTCAGTTGGTGAGTTGAACCTTTGTGGGTGGGTCGCTGGTACCTCTGAGAACTCAACAAAGCCAGGGAAAGGGTCCCTGTCCTCACAACCCCTGTTGGATACATTTAAAAAGCCCCACCGCCAGCCGCATTCCTCATTAGACATTAACACAACTTAGTGAAGCCACTGGCTTCTGGGACATGCACCTGGTGCACCTTTGAGGACCTTCTGTGCTCAGGTGGGGAGCAGGGTCCATCCCAGAAGCATTTGCTGAGCTGGGTTCTCGCTGGAGTAACTTGCGGGCGGCGGGCCAAAGTGAGGCAGGGCTCCAACGTGATGTCTGATTTGGCTCTGCTTCTACTGCATGTCCAGCCACAAAGTATACCCTTTTTCATCGTGACCGTATGGTTGAGTTTCTGTTTCTTGCATCTAGAACTAACGAAAGTTAGTTCACCTCTGCGGTGAGGCCGGCACCACCATCGCTCAGAGAGGGGCTGCACAGACCCGTTTCCACAGGAAGAAGACGACCTTGAGCCTGGGGTGGGCTCTGCGGCTGGTGGGACCTTCCTCATGCCTTGGTAAAGCAGCTTTCAGAACTTTGTGTGTAGCAGTCATTATGAACATTAAGAAACAGAAAAAGAATCCAGGAAATGCTAACTAGAGGCTGTTCCCAAGTTCCTGATGATATCACTACAGCGTTGTTTATTCTGTCAAGAATGTTATCTTTGGAGCTGTTTGCCTCAGTGAGTCACCCTTGTTTGCTTGCAAAAGTTTCGCCTTCTGTTATGTTTGCCCCCCTGCCCTCCCAACCCTTCCAACTACTAAATCCTATCCCCAAGAGCAGCCTATTGTTGACATGCAGACAACTTGATAAGTTACCCACACACACTTGCTGTGTATGTATGCCAGAAGCATGCCATTCGTCCCGCACACACTTACATCACACATACCCGGGGCCACACCACATATGGCACGCACATCTATCACATACATGCTATATCATGCAACTCACATACTACACCCTACCTCCCATGTACCTGGTGTTCACACCACAGTCATAGCACACGCACACACACACATATACACATCATTCATCTTAGGTACCACACATGCACACAAGCCATGGAGATCACATATGACAAACATGCCAATATAAAGTACCATACATGCCCCTAGGTACTGGACACAAGCAAAGAAAAGGAAGGAAGGAAAGGGACTGAAGATACATACTACACACAATACATGACATAATGCCATGCATAGAATCACACATGTATACCACACACTTGTCACCTCCATATGATATACATACCACACACAAAATATACATGGAACATGTCACATATATACAATGTCACGCACACCCCTACACAAACACTATATGTGCTCCTAGATTTGCTTACGTCAGCCACATAGTATAGTGTACGTTTCTCCAAATCAGATGAGCACGTTGTCTTCGGCTCTGCTGCACCGTCTGTCCCTTGAATAACCAGGTTGGTTGCCAGGATGCCAGGCGCCCAGACTTTCACGGAAGGGTCTATTGCTTAGCACTATTCAGCCCAGCCCAGTCTCCCTGGGGGATGGGTGCCCTTTTGGTTCCCATGTGTATGAAGGGGTACTGCTAGGGCAGGAACTCTGGATCCATGACTCCTGGTGCAGCTTTCAGCAGGCCAGCACCTCCAGAGGACTGCAGCCAATGACAGGACAATGGCTCGATCTCTGTATGTTCCAGCTAATGCCTGCCTAGCATCTCCAGCTTTTGCAGCCCTCTCTAATATCAAAGTCTCTCGTATACGCCATCTCCTTCTCAGTCACACAAACAGCCTAGCGCAGTGGCTGCTGTCATTGTCACAGATCATGGAAGCTAGGGTTCTGCAGGTCAGCTGACTTGTGGTCATGCAGCCTTCAGAACACACCTACAGTACCCAGCTGCCCCTTCCTGCTGCCTATAGCAGAAACTCCTGCAAACTCACTGCCCTGCCTCTTCCACTGTCCTATTTCTAACCAGTGCATCAGAAGATCATAGATGGCATGCAATTAGATTTCGGAGGGCAGCCATGTAAATTAAATGGATAAATCACTGTAAATTATTATTTAATAACTGCAGAATGGGCACAGAGCATCTGCTTATGACAACACGCCCAGGCCTGTTCCTTTTGAACTAACTGCTGGCCAGAGAACACCGGGCAGCTTTACCCATGTGTTTCTCTTCTTAGTTCATAAGAGCGAGTGCCTGGAACAGGATATTCTTCCAATCTCCCTGCTGCCTCTGCTTTAATGGATTCCATCTGAAGCGAGCACCACTACTGGATAGAGTGATCGGGGCATGCAAACCTTACTTCCCTGAACCTACCGCATCCTCAACTGCACGGAACGCCCTCACCTGCACCCGAAGCCCAGAGGGAGGGCAGCTTGCCACCCTCTACTGGAGGTGAGAGAGTGCCCCAGCACAGCGACAAGGATGGAGGTGAGGTTTGGGACGTAGCTCAGTAGTAATAGCATGCTCAAGGCCCAAGTTTGAGCCCCAATACCACGAGAAGGGGCGAACCTCTCCTCCCCGAGGTTGCCTTCCCGTACTGTCGCTGACCAAGGCCAGGCTGATCATCTGGACAGCCGGATGGAGGTCCTCTCTCTCCCTCCCCCGCCGCCTACCTTCTGTGTCCTCTAGTCCCTGGGGACCCCACGCAAGGAGAAGTCCGGCCTGTATGTGTGTATCCCTTGTCCACGTGGAAGAAGAGCTGGCGGCCCGTGTATCAAGGGGGGAGCGGGGCCCTCCGTGTTCATGTGAGGCTGGGGTGGTGCTGGCTGCCTCTGTCCTGTGTGTGACCCTACCCTCGAGGGGTCAAGTCCCGTCAGATCCGAGGGAGCCACAACCAAAGTTGCAGAGAGGGGTGGGGAAGGGGGCAGAGTGGCCCTCGGGGCCGAGCGTGGGGGGGGGGGGGACCGCTGGTCCCCAGCGGGTTCATGCCTAGGGAACTAGAGGGCCCCCGTCACCTCCCATCTCACCCCTCCCACTGCAGGCAGCCTTTCTGCTTCCCCAATGCCTTATGCCTGGGCACACTGCCACAGAATATGCAATATGTGTGGGTGACACGCCCCGCACCCACACTCACACCCACCCGGGCAGCCCCTGACTCCCCAGGCCGTGGCTGCCCCGGCCCCACCCCACCCCCAGCAGCTCCTACCCATCTGTCTTCACACTGAGAATGGCGCCTAATAAATGCTGTCCATGGAGACCAGACTCTGCGGCTCTTCTCTCGTCATCCCCCTTGCGTTGCCTCCACGCCACTGTGCCTAGACGATTCCCCTCAGAATACACTTTGGGTCCTTGGGAAGAAACCTGGGGGGGGTGTGGAATTCCCCAGAGGACCCAGATCCCTTCAGTGTCATCTAGACACATTAGGAGAGATACACCTCAGAAAGGACTCATCCTACCTTCCCCTCGTGCATGAGTAAACCTAGGCCAGAGAAAGCAAGTCATTTGCCCTGAGTCACACAGCAGATAAATGACTCCAACCGGACACACCCCCGTTCCCCAACACCTCCCTGTCAGCCGAGAGTGACGTGTCCCCTTGTAGCAGTACCCCCTGCCTCGGGGGCCTGCTGGCCACTAAAAATGCCTACTTTAAGGAGGGCCCCATCACAAGCACCTTTCCTCAGTGTGTCTTTTTCTTTCCCCATGGTCTGGAGGGACCCTTCAGGCCTGGCAGTAGACAGGCACATGTAGGAAGCACATCTACCCTGTCCGGTTGGTGCCGGCACCCAGCTCTTCTAATCAGTGGTGTCCAAGTTTCAGCCGAGCGTGACCCACAGTCTTACGTCCCACAGGGCGGGCTCCCTGCATGCCCGCCCGCCCCCTCCACCCGCCTGCACGCCACAGCACGCAGCCACCTGCGGGCGATGCGCGGAGCAGCTCTAAATGCTGCTCGCGAGGCATCTGTGATCTCTCCACCCAGCGATGCTTTCGCTACCTGCAGATGGAAATGTACTAGAGAAACGAGAGTCTGGGATAGGGACACCCCCTCCAGCCCTCCATCCTACCTACCTAGGTCAACTGAAAGACACTGACAAAGACTTATTTATTGGGATTCAAAGAAAGAAGGAACGACATCCCAGATATAGGACACAGTTATGTTCAGGCCCCCCGTGGCCCCTCATAGCAACAGGCAGGTGGCCAGAGTACAACCGGAGCTTATTGCCCTGACTCCCCCTCTCTGGCCAGGACCCACCACTTCTGCCTTCCTTGGATCTGTGAAACTCAGTATCAGGAGAGGTGGGTGAGGTCACTTGTACTTTCTTAAGCGGTGTTTACGCGATACAAACACAATGGCTCTTGCCCTCCTTTCGCCATCGCCAAGGCAAAGAAATCCCAAACAGATGTTGCGGCATCCCCAGAGGGAACTGAACCCCAACCCGGCCCGCAGCTCCCCAGCGCTAGAGCTGCCAGGGCTCTAACACGGGTCCTTGTGTCCAGAGGCTGCCAGTCCCGCCCCTCCCCCAGCCGTCCACGCGCATCTGTGGCCACCTGCATGGAAAGAGAAAAGAAGCTGAGCCCTTGCCCCACAGAGAGGCGGGGACAAATGCCCCAAGTCCCAGCAGCTTGGTGACCAGGGTGAGCATGGATGGGAACAAGCCCCCAGGCACCAAGAAAGAAAAGATGGGTTCAGGGGCGAGTCTTCTCAAGACACGCCTCCTGTGTGCCTTACAGGAAAGAGACCTAGGCGGGGGCGTGACGCACGCCTGGAATCCCGAACTCAGACGACTACGGCAGCAACATTAACATGAGTTGAAAGCCAGCCTGAGCTACTGTGTAAACTCTGTCTCAAAACTTAAGAGAAAGAAAGAAGAGGGAAGGAAGAAGGGAGGGAGAAAGAGAAAGAGGCGAAGGGGAGAGAGAGAGGAAGGAAGGAAAGAAGGAAGGAGGGAGGGAGGGAGAGAAAGAGGGAAGGAGGGAGAGAGGAGGAGAAGGAAAGAAGGAAGGAAGGAGGAGGAAGGAAGGAGGAAGGAAGGAGGAAGGAAGGAGGAGGGAGGAAGGGAAGGAGGGAGGGAGGAAGGGAGGGAGGAAGGGAGGGAGGAAGAGAGGGAGGGAGGGAGGGAAGGAGGAAGAAAGGAAGGAAGGGAGGGAGGAAGGAAGGAAGGAAGGAAGGAAGGAGGGAGGGAAGGAGAAGGAGTGAATTTGGAAGGATGCAATACATGTCATGCACTCTTGGAACTTTGCAAATCCTCAACTTAGTAAAGGTTCTGACAAGTCCTGCAGCAAAGATACTATTTAACTCTGACTGACCCACACCCCTAAAGCATATTCCTAGTGTCAGACACATCATATCCTGTCTCCCAGAGCACAATTTAGTACATGCCTGGCTGTCACAGTATCATTGATGGAGATAATGATCTGGATTCTTCCTTCTTATCCTCCACTACATTCTTTAAAAAGAAAAAAAAAACAAGGCTGGGCTGCAATGGGTAGAGTGCTTGCCTGGCATTGCATAAATCCCTGGGTCTTATCCCTACCTAGCACAACCTAAAGGCGAATGCTTGATTCCCTGAGTTTGCAGCCAAACTGGATCACATGAGACTCTGTCTCCAAAAAAAGAAAGAAAGAAGTTTAACCTGTAATCCATCTGTAATTGGCATCTGTAACAGTACGGAAATATACACGGTATTCAGTTATGCGTCAGTGTGCAACGGAGGCCCAGAGCAGCCCACTGGACAGAGATGAGGTGGCGGGCTGGGCGGGGGTCAGGCTGGTGGCCACGTGCATCTTCGTCCATTCTTGTCCATTCCCACACTGTCGCATGACGGTCTGTCCTTAGCAAAGACCCGGCAGGCGTTACACACCTCCTTCTTCTGTGTTCTTATGTACAGACATGATGGAAGGGAGGCTGTGGTTGACCTAGCCATGCTGTCCTTCCAAGATGACAGCTGTCAATCAAGAAGCCTTTCTCCTTCTCCATGCCCCCAACCCCCTCCACCTGGGGAAAAACATCAGCTCTTTACACTGGCCACAGAACAGAGGGCAAGTGTTCTTCTCAACACAGGCAGAGCCGTGATGGTGGGACAACACCCTCCCAGCTGCTGCCCTCCTTGCTAAAATGTGCAGAAACACATGTATATGTGCGGCTTGTGTCCATATTGTAGGCCTGGCTTCTCGCCTTCAAAGTAGCATGCTCGAGGCCATGAAGCAAGGTAATGACTATGACCAGGATTAGTATACATGGACTGACTCACTAACACACACATGTACACACACGCACACACGCACGAGCACACAAGGGGACCCGGTTTTCTCTGCCACATCCATATCTAATCATAACACTCAGAGACGCACATTGTCTCCCAGCTTGCAGAGGGGACCTCAGAAGTGGGCTGGGCGAGATGGCGCTGGTCTCTGTGATTCACTCTGGTCAATGACTTCCTTCTCCCCAAAGGACCCGCCACATTAATGGCACTTCCAATTGCTATGTTCTCATTTGACCATGAGGGCAACGTTGTGATTTTAAACAAGAATTAACCCCCTAGACTACAGATGACATAAAGTACAAGGTCCCAGATTAGATATCTTGGTATCAGAACCTCCAAAGGTCCCTTAGCAGCTAGCGAGTAGGACGAGGACCACAGATAGGTCCCCAGAGCTCTGAGCCAACAGCACCCCACTCTCCACAGCCTCTCAGCAACACTGGATTGAGTCCCTTGGGCAAGGGAGGGGCCAGCCGGGGACACTGTTCCCAGAAACCGGTGGCTTAAAGGGAACACCGAGTTAGGAACACTTCGCCCACTTCGTCCCACTTGGACCCAAAGGCAAGCAGAATGAACTGCCCTCGGCTGAAGGAGACAGAGGTGTGACGCATTTGACCCAGGCCAGCCCCCACACCTGCACCCCAACACACTTCAGCTCCCCAGAAGAGGACACGTGAGCTGAGCGCCCCCACCCAGAGGGTGTGGTCTGTCTCCAGGATCAGAGCGCAGGGAGAAGCCCTGGGCCTGGACGCAGCATCAGCGCTGGAGAAACGCTGCTAATCTGGACCCGCGGTTCTGCTGGAGAACACAGAGCTGGGGACCTGGCGGCGACCGCGGAGCCCTCTGGCCTCACTCTGGGTCTCTCCGCTTCTTTGAAGTGAAGGACCTCACTCTGCCTTCATCTGAGGACGACAAATCTCTCAGGCCACTTGCCCTGTCGGGGGTCCTAGACAACAGTGATCCTGTCAGCCCCCACCCCCACCCCAAGGAGGTCCTGGCTGTTTGAAGATGTGCCCGCTAGGACCTGGGGCTGCGCTCAGACCTCCCATGTGGCACACCCAGCTGTGCTCCTCTCAGCCTCCTCCCCAGGAGTCAGATTCCTGCGTGGGACTCAGCTCTGAGCAGCTCGCTGAGTAGCGACTGTCAGGCCACCACGGCTTCCTCGCACTGAGACGACAGCCACCTCTAGTCTGACTGTCCTCCCGCCCTGTCCTGGGAGGCAGTGAACGGCTGCTCACGTTCCTTTCATCTGTATTTTAAAATGGACTGGGGAGATGACTCTGGGGTTAAACCCTTTGCCTCACAAGCAGAAGGACCAGAATTCAGATCCCAGATCCCATGTAAAAATGGCAGGTGGAAATGGTAGTGGCTTGCACTTCTGGCCCTGGAAGGCAGAGCCTAGGAACCCCAGAGCAAAGCAATAAAGAGGTAGAGTAATCCAGGATGATTCTCAAAATCACCCTTGGGCTTCCAATGGCACACACACTCAATTACCCTCTGACGCACACACACACACACACACACACACACACACACACACACGCACGCAAACACATACACACACATGTGCATGTAAAATAAACAAATAAAAGAGCTGTTCCATGGAAGTTAAGCAATGACTGCGTTCTAATCACGTTACTTCACCTCCCTACTCCCCAGAGTGTCATTGACCTGAGCTGAGACTTGGGCTTGCTGAAAATAGCAAGTCCAGCTGATAGTGTGCGTGCCTAGAATACATGAGGCCTGAATTCAATCCCCAGCACTGTGTAATCCGGGCGTGTGGTGTATGCTTGTAATCCCCGAACTCAGGAGGAGGCGGCAGGTCATCCTCGTGTACATAGTGAGTTCAAGACTTGCCTGGGCTACATGAGACCCTGACAAGAGAAAGGGAGAGGGGGGGATAGGAAGGAAGGAAGGGAGGAAGGAAGGAAGGAGGGAGGAAGGAAGGAGGAAGGAGGAGGGAGGGAGGCGGGAGGGAGGGAGGGAGGGAAGGAAAAGAGGGAGGGAGGGAAAAGAGGGAGGGGGGAGGGGAGGGAGGGGGGAAGGAGGAGGGAGGGAGGGAAGAAGAGAGGGAAGAGAGGGAGAAGGAAGGGAGGGAGGAAGGAGGGAGGAGGGAGGAGGGAGGGACAGAGGGAGAGAGGGAGGGACAGAGGGAAGAGAGGAGAAAGGAAGGGAGGGAGGGAGGGAGGGAAAAGAGGAAAAAGAAAGGAAGGGAGGAAGGGAGGGAGGGAGGAGGGAGGGAGGGAGGCATTGGGGCTCAGTGAGGTCACCTCCCTTTCCTAAGGTCACCCAGCTAGTAAGAATTGGAACCCCAGGCCTTGACCCAACAGAAAGGCGCCCCAGTCCCAGAGTCTGTTTGAAACCTCAGGGCAGCTGAGAGTCACGAGTTCCATTGCAATTAACATTTGGTCGGTTATGCAGAGACAATATTCCCGTTACCCAGAGATGCTCCCATCGAGATGCCCATATAGCCAGGAACCGTGCTTAGGCCTAAGCGTGTGAGCTTCGGGTGTGACCCGTGTTCCTTTCCCAGCTGCAAGCCCCAGTTTTCTAGGCCCCGCACAAGAACCTCCTGCACCTCTGTGACCCACGCTTTTGCCTTATCAGATGGTGGTCCCGTTCCACACCTCAAGAACCACTCCGTGACCCCATTGCCAGAAAGATGTTTCTTAGCCACTCTTTAAGACCAACCGAATCTCCTGCATGATTACTCTGTGTGTGGGGGAGGGATGGAGGGAAAAGAGGAGAAAGAAAGGAAGGGAGGGGAGGGAGGGAGGGAGGGAGGGAGGGAGGGAGGGAGGGAAGGTGCGTGTGCAATGTGTGCGTGTGTGCGCGTGTGTGTACGCGCGTACCTATGTGCTCTATCTTCTCCCTGAGTGTCTCCTGTAAGTAACCACCTTGCTATGCTAGAATCTCTCTTAATAAACTCCATCTCTGCTTCCCGTGATTCATCCTGAAATTCTTTTCTGTGACAGTTCCACCTCTCTGCAAAGAGCTCCCCAGAACGCCCAAGCAGGAGTGAGGAGCCATGACATGTGGGCTCCAGCCCCTTGGCTCTTGGGGTGCCTTGCTTCCTGGCCTCCTCAGCTTGCCCCACCCCCTGTCGGGGCTCCTGACATTGGCGTCCCTGGGCGGAACGTCAGTCTTGGGAAGAGTGGGTGAGTCTGAGCCCAGCATGCCTGCTCCTGGGAAGGGATGCAGACTGTTAGGGTGACATCGGACTACAGAGACCCCATCCCGTTATTCCTCACATCTGAGCGACTCAGGATTAATCTTCCAGATCCGGCATCAGAGCTGCCCACCCCCCACCCCCCACCCCCCACCCCACGCCCAGCTTCTGTCACAGTGAACAGATGGGCAGCCCCTCTTCAGGGTCTAAGTAGGGCATGCTGCCGTTGCTACAAGGTCGAGGGGAGGCAAGCCAACCTATGGAATAGGGGTCTACAGAGACAGAGGGGGTGGGCACACCCAGCTCACTCTGTCTACTACCAGCGGGGTAAGACTAGTACACGGGGCAGATATGCTTATTCCTAGACTATGCAGGCAGAGCCTACACGGTGCAGAAAGTTAGATGGCCACACAGACAATAGCTAAGGCCCTTCTTAACCTCCAAGGTAGAGTTGCATTCAGCCCTCATCCTCCAGAGCCAGCGAGCTACCAAGATATGCCCTTCTGGTTCCAGAGCGAGGCTGGGCTCGCAGAGTCCAGAACACGGAGGTTCTGATCTGTGGCATCTGCCATCAGCCCCACTGTCATGAACACCAGCATGCTGACGGACAGAGGGAAGGTAGCAAGAGGGATCCTTAGGAACAGGGTGGGATTCTGGGCAGAAGGAAGGGGGATGGGAGTCAGGGACATGCATGTAGATAGATATGGTGATAGAACCAGGGTCTTGGGGCTCTTGGTTATCAAGCCTCGCCTGAATCAAGGACCCTGAAAACACCCCCAGGTCAATCAGCAGGTAGAAAGATAAGCAGGCTGCGTATGAGCCGCAGAGTGCTGCTTACAAGCAGGGGAAGGAACTACCGAGACCCCCAGCAACGTCCACCGAGGCCAAAGTCATCTCCTAAGCGAAAGAAGTCAGGCTGAAGAACAGCATGGGGACGAGGCTGCCACTCAATTCCCAACACCAAAAAAGTCATAGTAGGGGCTGGGAAGATGGCTCAGGGGTTAAGACTCTGCCTCACAAGCAGAAGATCCTGAGTTCAGATCCCAGGTCCCATCTAGAAATGCCAGGTGGATTGGTGGCGGCCTGCACTCCTAGTCCTGGTGGGCGGAGCCTGGAAATCCCAGAGTGAAATTGGAAGAAGGTAGAAGCAGTCCAGGATGATTTCCAAAGTCACCCTTGGTCCTCCACAGGGACACACAGTGACCTTTGTTTTACACACACACACACACACACACACACACACACACATGCACACACTAAATGAATGAATGAAGTTTTTTTTTTAAAAAAATCATAATAGAAGCTTTAAAAGAGCATACATTGTTGAATCTGTTTATCCAAATTCTTAGAAAACACAGCTACTCTAGAAGGACAGAAAACAGATGAAGTCCCCAGAGCAGGCAGAAGAGCTGATTCCTTCAGGGAGTGCTGAGGAAGAGGAGGGGAGGATACCACGTAGCACTTCTCAGCTCCTCCTACCCACCTGACCTCTATTGATCCTTGGAGGGTCCGAGTCTATCCACAGAACACCAGCGCCCTGGGTGATCTGGCTAGAGTGGTGGTAAGCTTGCCAAGGGACTCCCAGGCCCCCGGGGCCAGATGCTTGCCTGGGTCCGTGTGCTGTCTGGCTGTTTCCACTCGGAACATTAAAGTAGCTGCTGGAGGCTGGAGTATGACTCATGCTTGCCTAGCATGCATGAGGCCTAGGTTCAATCCCCAGCACAGAAAAAATAAATTAATAAAGATAAAAATATGAGCAAAAGAGCTGAGAAGATGGCTCAGTCAGGAAGGCTCAAACCCCAAAACTCCATGCAAATAGCCAGGCATGGTGGCACACACCTGTGGCATGGTGCCTAGTCTCTGGTAGGTACACGATGGAGTGATTCTCCTCCAGTGATATGCCATTTGCACTCGGGAGTTGGAGACAGGCTGATCCCTGGGACATACTTGCTAGCCAGTCAACCTAGTCTATCTAATCAGCGAGTCAGTGATAAACTCTGTCCCAAAAAAAGAAATAAAATGAATGGCTCCTGAGGAACCATCTGTTGATTTTTTACCTCCACAAGCACATATACGTGTGTACCTGTGCGCACACACACACACACACACACACACACACACACACACACACACACACCGTTAGCTAAAGCTGCTTTCCTCCCACTCCATCCGACACTGGTGTGAGACAAGAAGGTCGGCGGAAGCTGCAGCTGGATGCCTGGATCCCTGGCTAGCCTCAGAGGGCTCCAGAAGCCTGGGGACGGATGATCTTCCCCAGAAATTGACAGAGGGCTCATTGAAGAGCCGCTCCATCTGCCTCCCTGAGCATCCGCAAGCCATGACTGAAGAAAGACAGAACAGGGAGCCCCACACAGCCCCTCGGTGAAGAATGAGGATCTTCTGCGCAGTAAGCTGAAACAGTGGATCTCCAAGTCCTATAATAGAAGTAAAAGCCTCATGGGAGACAGGAAGCCAAGCTGATTTCAAATATGGAGACTTTCCCTCTTCCTGCTGTTGTCTCAGAGTCAGACCCAGACGGTTGCGTCCCGACGACCCGGAGGACGCCTAGTAGGGCAGTAGGGCAGGGACCGGGTGATTTGCACAGGGAAGCCACGAAGAACAGGGTGGCTCTCGCTGCCTTTGCCTTTGTCAGTCTAGACGGAGCCCATCACTGCTCGAGGATTGCCCAGAGCGCAAGGCGCATCTTGACCCACTGCCTTGTTTTGCTGTCAGGGAGCAGGCTTAGATGGACCAAGAAGGCAGCCAGGACGCCATCCAAATGCTGCGATCTGAACAGCGGCTGGTCAAGCCGGCCCCAGGAATCCTTAGCAGGAGGAGGACACGTGGGCCCTACCAGAGGGGACAAGGGTTTAGCGTCCTTCCACCCATTCTCGGGGCACCAGAGACTCCCTGAAGCAGCCTGTGCCCAGTGCTTTATGGAAGCCCAAGTGCAAATGGCCTAACACCTGGAGGACAATAGTGCCTGCCAGAGGCTAAGTAGCATGCCAGCAGGAACCTTGTGCCCATCTCACAGGGGAGGGCTTTGCCTGAGGCCACCCGAGTGGTACAGAGCACAGCCTGGAATGAAATGGGGTGCTCTTCTATTCTGCCCCCCCACACACACATTGGCTTGGGATGGAATGTCCAGCTCTTGGCTCAGTCAACGTCCTGAGGCTGGGCCTCTGTGGGTCCTCCGCTGCCTCTCACCATTCCAAGAGCCTCTAGTAACACCATCCCGTTTCCCCCAGGGAATGCCCCCCATCAGACAGCGTGGAGGCAGCTACAACCACCCCTTCCAGTTTCTGGAACTAACTAGCTAGACGGACTCCCTGGGCAATGGGTACCGGTTAACTGCATTCAACAGGATTGTTCTAGAAGCACTGATTCCAGGAAATAAATACTAGAGTCTGCTGCTTCAGGTCTATTTTCAAGAAAGGAAAAACCAATTTGTAGTTCCTATCAGGACCAAAGCAATCTGACGCAGCAGCCCCTAGGTGAGAAGCCTGTTCTGGAAAGTACCACCTGTCAGCTGGGAAAAGGGCGGGTGCAGAGGCCTTCCAGTGGTGCCCGCACAGCCCGTAGCTCCCCCTCAGGCGGCAGCACCCTGCGGCATCTTGCCTGCCTGCCAGGCCCCTTCCAACAGCTGTGAAGAAGAAGAAGAGGTTATCCTGCCCCGAGTCACTAGACATCATTCCGGTCCTAGCTCTGTCCAGTCGAGCTTTGGCCAAAGACTCCTTTAAAAGGCTGACCTCCTTTCTTAGACCGGAACGTTTACACGAGAGAGTCTCGTGGGGGGTGGGGGTCGGTAGATGGAGGCCTTACAGATCACGGGGACACTGCGGCCTCAGAGATGCCAGCACCTCATCCTGAGGATCTGAACCCATAGCCAGGAGGCAGGAGGGCTTCTGGGAGGAAGGAACTTGGTGGGGGCAGCGGCGGACCCCACACTGGGTCCACTGACTGGGTCCCAGAGCATGTCTATGGCTGGCAGATACAGATGTCTCCCAGATTTTTCTTTTTATGGGGCCATCTACCAACCCACCCCACGAGACTCTCTCGTGTAAACGTTCGGTCTAAGAAAGGAGGTCAGCCTTTTAAAGGAGTCTTTGGCCAAAGCTCGACTGGACTAGCTAGGACCGGAATGATGTCTAGTGACTCGGGGCAGGATAACCTCTTCTTCTTCTTCACAGCTGTTGGAAGGGGCCTGGCAGGCAGGCAAGATGCCACAGGGTGCTGCCGCCTGAGGGGGAGCTACGGGCTGTGCGGGCACCACTGGAAGGCCTCTGCACCCACCCTTTTCCCAGCTGAGAGGCGGTACTTTCCAGAACATGGACATGCACAGTGTCCCATCTGACAGCACACTCAGCGGTGGCAGTGACTAGCAAACCCACTTTACAGGTGAAAAGCTAAGTCTCCGAGAGGCCAACTGACCGACCTGTCCCTGATTCTACAGCCGAGGCCTTCGGGGCTCTTCCTCAACCTGGAAGACATCCAGGGAGACGGGGAGTCTGCGACCTCCCCATCAGGCCTGGGGTCCTGCCAACCTTTCAGGCTGGACCACCCTGCCATCCCAGTTGACGATACTTAACTGTGTTCGCTCCCTTCTAACCCCTGGAGAAGCGGAAGCTCAGAACTCCTTTTTATTTTTCTGCGTCTCCCTGAACCACTCACCCTGCGATGCCCAAAATATCGTCTCTACTGGGGGTTTGCGTTCTGATGCCAACATCTCCTCAGGTGACCCACAGTCATCTTTTGAAGCTGGATGGCCCCAGCAGCCCTCTGCAGAGGCGGGGTCGGCACGCCATCTAGTGGCCCCTAGTGAATCGCCTGGTGGCCAAACTGCCCTCAACTAGTCCTGTGATCCAAGAGGAGGTGGAAAGAATCTAAGAGCCTGAAGATGTGAAGGAGCTGGGGAAGGCTGTACTTAGAAGATGGCAGGGCTGTTGCTCCCTCAAACTCACAGCAGCAATGGTTATTTTCATGAGACACGCCCAGGATCCAGTAAATAAACCTTCCAGCATGAATGGGGGATGGGGGTGTCATGGTAGTTAAGTTTACACAGGTTTTAAAATACAAAAGGCACAAAAACTCATGCAGAAAAAGGTGAATCTCTCGCCCCAGCCTTCCACCTGCTTATCAGTTTATTTCCATAATGTTGCAAGCGTGCAAACATGTTCTCGAATTTGTTCACACTTCTGCTTATATGACACTGTTCGCGGCACACCAGGGACATCGTTGTTATTAGTCCATACAGAACACCCTTGCTCCCCTATAAGGTGACACTACACACCTCTGCCCATGTGAGACTTCATGTTTACCTAAAATTCTCCTTCTGGTGGATCTCAAGTGGTAGGTGGTTCCCATTAACAAACACTCGTGGGAGGAAACACACTCGAATAAATTCCTGGATGTGGACTTGCTGGGATTACCAGTTAGGGTTCATTTTGGTCTCTCATATCAGAAAACTCACCATGGCAAATTCTTTCCAGGTTCCATTGAGCGGTGCACTGGGGCAGATTGGTGCCTGGGTCTGTTGATAACACTGTCTACTTGCAGTGGGGGAAGCTGGGGACAGGAAATTCCACAGCAACTCACAAAATAAGAAACGAAATCCCTTATATTTGTGGACTTTAGAGTGGGGAGGTCTGTGTATGTGGGGTGGAGTCTTTGAGCTTCTAGGGGATGGGTCTCTGGTTAGTGAGATACCTGATAGAATGTAAGACCAGAACTCAGGAGCCAGTCCTGTCCCACCCTACCTTTGGATTACTACATACAGGCACTTAGCAGTATAGAGAAGGTTCTAGATAGGCTGTAAGGCAGGCTGATCCCCTCTGCAGGGCAGCTTCTGTGATCAACTAGAGTTTAAACACACAGATTTTTTTAAGGCGGGGGCAAAAAAATAAATAAATAAATGTACAGATTTTTATTACCCCATGCAAAAAAATTTTTTTTCTATGCCAAACTTGGTCCAGGATGCAAGACACCTCTGTGCATAGCGCACACATGTGGTTGCAGTAGATATGACCAAATGGGCCTCTTTGGAGGTTGACCCGTCTGATTTCTGTCATCAGCGTACAACTTGCCAGCATCCTGTCCCACAAGCCATTAACATGCTTTATTTAAAATTTCCCGGTTACATAGGTGAAAATGGTATTCTTGTACTTTTAAATTTCTCTATGGCAGGAAGAGTCACTTCCTTTCCTGTGGATTGTCTGGTTGTTGCATTTCTGCTCTGCTTTGTATTGAATATTTGTCAGCTTTACTAAGTACACATGCCTACCATAAAATGCACTCACGGAAAGGATACCATTTGGTAGCGGTACCAACACCACCGCAATCTAATTTAGAGAATAGCATCTCCTCAAAAGAAACCCAGTCCCCCACATTAGCAGGACCTCTTCTCCTCCACTCACCCCCACCCTGTCCCAAACTCTGGTGAAACTTACTGGGGCATTAAAAACAAAGACACGAAAGTAGGAGGAGACTATTTGGGATGAGAAATGGAAGCAGGATTGGAAGGAGGAAAACAGAGCAGCACAGTGAATACGATTTTAAAAGTGCTTTATATACGTGTATAAAATGTCACAACGGAACCCATATACTAATAATAAAAAAAGCAAAATGAAAAGCCCTCGCCATTCCTGTCTCATTTTGCACGCTTGTCGCCTTTGTTCCTGCAGTTGTTCTGGATACAGAAATAGAAGGCGTGGTTGGTAAATACAAGAATCAGTAAATACACAAATCAGACCACCCCCCACCCCCGCACCTCACCATCCTCCCCTCCACCAGGTGACAGCAGAGAAGGTCCTATCTGGACAGTCCTGACAATGAACAACCAGACCAAGTCAACTAACTGTGCGCGGTCCTTGCCCCTCCCCCCTCTATATAATCTGGGAGTCTGGGTCAATGACTCCAAAGACAGGGCTAAGAACACTACTCTCCCCCTCCCCATCTTCCCGAAATGGCCACACTGATTAAAGGTCCTTTCCTGGTTTTCCAGGCTAGGCCTTACTCTACGTTCTCCATACTGGGCAAAGCAGCAGCTTTCAGGCTAGCCTCACCTTGAATGACTCCATTTTATGAAACATCAATTTGCTCTCTTTTGAATGCAAATGCTGAGGAAGAGTGACCACGTGTCTTACTTGTGCAGGTAAATAGTTGCTCTCCATCCAGCGCAGACCACGAGGCACAGATGAATAAGTCACTTATTCATGCAAATAAAATATTACCTCATGGGCCTGCTGAGACCCTAAGCACAGAAACCAGGCCAGCCAACGTGTCAAGCACACCAAACCAGTGAACAAAAAGACTCTCCCCTTCCCCCTGCCATCCCACCTACACTATAGAAAAGGAAAAGCAGCTACCACTGAGATACGGTGGAGCCACCCACCAGCCCTGAACCATCCAGTGACCTCTGACCCGGGGCTTTTGCTCAGCCCATTTTGATGTAGGGAACAGTCTCTTGGTCACCAAACGTTACAGGAACGACCATCCCAATGTTGCAGATTCTTGTGTTCTGGAGTCTAAGACTGAAACCAGAACATGTATAGAGGGTTAAGGTAGAGTTTATTAGAGGAGAGAAAGGCTGGAACTCATCAAGCTAGAAATGGACTCTTGACACCCTGAGTACCATGAGGGGCAGGTGTCTCGGAGAACTCATGGAAGCAGACAGCTGGACAAGAACTCATGACACTCCGAATGCCATGAGGGGCTAGGGGGCCGGAGAACTCCACGCCTGGAGTCCATGAGAAGCAAGCAGCTAGAAAGAACTCATGGCACTTCAAGTGCCACATGGGGATAGGGACGCCAAAGATGGCTGCCAGGGTCAGGCATATTTATAGAAACTGGCTCTTTCTCATTGGTTAACTCCCATTGGGACCCAACTCAGTTGCTCTTGGGTCCAGGTGGGCTAGAGATCAAGTTGTTGAATATGGAGGGTTGATCTCCATAATCTTTTCATGAGGAAGTTGGCCATCTTATCGGAGAGGACTGGAGTCAGTTCCCAGCTGGGGTGTTCCTTCTGGGAGATTCTAGCAGTGTGTGCATGGGGGCGGGGGGAAATGGCCTTCTGGAATGCCAAAGACCTTCAAAGAACTTGAGAGAGAGCCAACTTTGTGCCTAGAACCAACTCTATAACTGGGTAGTGATGTTAACATTTCCTCTAACTGTAACTGGACAGCAACCTTCCCCAGTACTGTGGTCGTCTGGGACTATCGAAAAAATGGACACTGCCATTGAAAACTCCCCCAAGCACTTTATACTGGGAACAGAAAGGAAATAGTACCGGCTAGAGAAGGAGTTGGTCTCCCAAAAGAAATTCCGCACGACTCCGACAATTGGTTCAATCACCTTGCAGGACAGTAGACAGAACCATACTTGGAGCAGAACGGCTTAGTGATGCATAGCTCCTGCTTTCCGTTTAAAACGGGAGATAATTAGAAAATGGCTTCGCCCCGGTATGATCATTTTGAATATATTTCTTTTTTTCTACTTTTCACCAACTTTAATGCTTACTAATTTAGTGGGGGCAAGTGGTGAACAGAGGCACAGACCCAGTTGCAGTGCCACTACGTCCCAGAGCCAGCAGTCTGAAGACCCTTTGAGTGCCCTCTCCTCTTTGACACTTTCATAACTGTTCTGTAATACAGGCACACGTGTGGATATGTGTGTGTTGTATTTGTAGGAAATGTAATGTGCAATCCAAGAGTTAATATTAGTAAGTAAGACTGGAATAAAAGAACCTGCACATGCTGATACATGTTTGCTGGGCTAGTTAGATACAGGTATCAGCTTGACAATTGAAGACTGAGCTCTGGACACATCTATGAAGAGCTAAGTGTCAGGGCAAGGCCCTGAGCAAACCTGCAGGGGATTGCCTGATTGACGTGGGAAAGACCCAGCCCAAGTGGACAAGATCTTTGCCCGGGCAGACGGCAGCAGGCTAAGTGTTTGGCACACTTTGGCATAGCTGAACTGACTCATAGTCTGGCAAGTGAGGTTCCCCTTCTCTCGGCAGTTCCTGTGGATATGGTGTATGGTATTGGCATGAACTCTCCAGATAAGCTGGACTAAGAACTATAACCAAGAATCATAAAAAAGAATAAAACCCCTTTCTTCTCCCCTTTGGTCATGAAGTTATGGCACCATGTCGACAAATGGCAACTTCTGCCAAGTGAAATCTGTGGTATTTGGTTAATCAAAGCCAATGAAATTGACATACCACATATATTTATTGTCATTCAATAAATTCTAACATCGCAAAAGACATAAACTGTATGCATCTGTGTTTCTGACATAGCTATCTCATGACAACTATTTTACTTTTTCTGTTGGGGTTTTTGGGGTAAGGGTAGGGTCCTGATTTGTAAGCACCTAGACTCTGTTATCAGGTCTGAAGTGTGAGGGAGTTCAACCGCAGATAGGATGTTTTCCCAACAAGAGCCTTATCTGGGCTTTATTGGGTCTGGGAATGCCTTGCATGAAAAGTGAGGAAGACTACCTGTCTGGCCTCGACGTCTCCTTACTGCTACTTGGCCCCCACCCTCTAGAGTATGTTATCTCCTCCATCCTGGTCAGAAGAGTACTAAAACGTTGAAACCTGAAGCCCACAAGACGAAGTTGATGGCCAGCTGTGCTGGTGTCAATTTAGAGACTTAATGGAGTAAAGGAAGGAAGAAAATACCAGGGACTTGGTCAACATATACAACAATATACAGCAACTCAATGCAGTTGTCTGGCGCACACTCTCAGAGTCGGGGCTGCTGATCTGGGTGCTAGACAGAGAAATGAAATGCAGGATACCTGGTGAAGCCTGAAGTTCAGATAAATAATGGATTCTGGACTGGGAAGATAACTGAGTCGTTAAAGGGCCTAAATTTGATCTCCTAAAATCCATGAAAAGAAAATCTGGGTGTGGTGACATGAATACACACTAAATAATAATAATAATAATAATAATAATAATAATAATAATAATAATAAAATTCCATTTGTTGTTAGTGTATCCTAAGCAGTATTGGGTTCACATTTATTATAGTCATGTGCTACATAATGACCTTTCAGTCAACAATGAGTCACAGATTATATACTCTAGTGACATTGTAACCGTGTTAGTATGTGTAAGCAGTCTGTGACGTTCACTCATTGACGAGATTGCCTAATGATACATAGCTCAGAATGTGTGACACATATCTTAGGATAGTGTGACATCTGTCTCAGAATGTGTCCCTGTTGGTGACAAGGACTGTGCTATAAAATGAGTCATCACTTATGAAATCAAATTTAACTAGGAGACTGCATTTTATTTGAATTCTGCCTTGAACCTGTTCCAAGAGTATACGAACCCGAACGCCAGCTTCCAGAATCATTAGATTAGACTAGTGATCAGCTTTGGTTGGGAAGGAGAGGAAGGTGGGGTAGGAAACAAAGATAAGAAAGAAAAAGAAGTTTGAGAAAGATCCCACAAGGGCATGAAGCTGGAAGGGCTGGTGATGTCTAATCTAATCATCTCTGGTCACCATAGAAACAAGCTGCAAAGTAACCAGAAGGAACTAGAGAGACAACATCCAAACCTCTGCTGTTGTAGACACGTCATACTCCTCCCCCAAGACAGGCCTGTTCCCTTGTCTCAGTTCCTCCCCTAGGAGGTAACCCTACAACCCAGACTTCTTTCCTACAAGCCTCTTACTATCCTGCCTAGTCACACCATCTCAAACAGCTGTCCTTCCACACCCCACTTGAGGGAGATGCAGCCAGGATGCCTAGCCAGGATGCCTAGCCTGTCCGGAGGGAGTTTACATTCTAGGCAGGAGACAGGGTATAGAATTTAAACAGCACAAAAAAAGTAGAGCAAAGGCTTGTTTAAAGAGGAAAAAAAAAAATCAAGTCTGACCTAGCCTGTCTACATAAGTATCTCTGTCCTTCCTGGGACAAAGTAATTCTCTGCTAATTCAGAATGTGATTAAATTGGTTGGGAACATATTCAGCCTTTCAAACGAGCCACAGGCAGACTGGCGGTGAGCTTTGCATACAAAAGCAGGGTTCGCAGTGAGCTTTTCGTTTGATTCTGGAAATTAGAGGCTCGTTGAAGGCAGCATGCAGATTTGTTCAAAATGTCCCTGACTTCAGGCACACAGGCCAAAGCACAAGAAGTGCTTTTGGAAACACAGCCAAGGTCTCCTCGCTGCCCTCTGGACAGGCCCCGGCTTTGCAACGGCTGAAGCAGCCCTTCTCTCTGGGTGCCTTGCACTGATTTCCACATCTGTCTTCCTCTACGCGAGCTATGAATATTGTTCCCACTTTGCACATAGGGAAGTAGGTCTCTCAAGCAACTGAACACAGCAACTGTTTTTCACTGGGGGAGGGGATTAAAACGGGTCTTATTCTGTAAACCAGGCTTTCCTCAAACTTACCGCAATCCTTTTGCCTCCACCTCCTGAGTGCCAAAATCACAGACACGAGCTAGCATGCACACTAGGAGGCCATTGTGTTTGAAGTATGCTCCTGCACTTGGCTTAACAGACCAGACCAGGCCAAAATGGAGTCACTCATGCTAAATGTTACATAGTCAATCTGAATCTATATAGAAGCAACTGGGTCTGTTTTTTTCCTAAAAGCAGGAAATTCTGTTTCTACCTGGGTCGGCAAAGCAAATGCCTTTGCTTTAACCTTTTGCAATTTTTTTCTATTCTGTGTCCTTATTTAACCCTTTGCAATTTTTTCCTATTCTGTGTCCTTATTCCCACTTGACAAAACCTATTTGTGAAACTTAATCCTGATTTCCACCTCGATGAGATTTAGAATCACATGGACACATACCTCTAGGCGAATCTATGAGAGTGTTTCCACAAAGCCCAAGAGAGAAAACACACCCTAAATGTGAATAGCGCCACTCCATAGGCAAGTGCCTGGCTAATGAAAGAGAGAAAGTGAGCCAAGCGCAGCATTCTTAGCTTCCTGACTGTAGGCACAGTGTGACCGGCACCTCCTGTGCCTGCTGCCAAACCTTCTTTGCCATAATGGACCGACCCCTCACACTGTGAACCAAAATAAAAAATTCTCTCCTTAAACTACTTATGGAAGGCATTTTGCCACATCAAAGAGAAAAGTAACTAATCTACACAGTGTCTTGCTATTGTCTGGCAGGAATAAAAGCCAACTAGATCTACAACCAAATTGTTGTACTTCTGCCTTTTGACAGGCTACGGGAAGAATAAACCATCTTCTCCTACTGTCTTATTACAGTGAAGGATTCAGAGGCAGAGAAAACCCTTGAATTTCTTTCTTTGACAAAATTTTATTTGTCCCTTTTTATAATTTGGAACTTGGTGTGATCTGAGTTTGGTTGTCATTGTTGTTTGAATGTTTAAGATAGAGTGTGAGTATGCAGCCCAGGCTGTTCTGAAACTTACTAGTCTCCTGCCTCAGCCTTCCGAGTGCTGGAATTACAGACCTGTAATTCACCACATCTGGCTCAAACATCTCTCTTTAAATATCTGTCACATCTCAGCAGTTAGAAATCCTCTCACAAGGCGGAAGGTCCCGAGTTCGGATCCCAGATCCCACGTATAGACGCCAGACGGAAGCGGGGGCGGCCTGCGCTTCTGGTCCTGGTAGGGCGGAGCCTGTGAATCCCGGGGCAGAAGGAGGTGGAGGCGTCCATGGTGGTTCGCGAATTCGTCCGTGGTTCTACACACACACACACATACACACACATACACACAGACACACGCGCGCGCACATACAAACAGCTGAATAAATAATAATAATAAAAAAAATTAAAAAAAAAAAAAAAAAAAAAAAGAAATCCTCTCACAAATAAGGCGTCCCATTGAACTTTCTGAAGTTCAGAAAGGGAAGGAGAGGGATCCTAGCCCTGTCCCCAGCCACCAAAGTTCTCAATAGCTTTCTGGGGCAATGTTCTCAAAATGTAAGATCTTCCTAGAAGTTTAAGTACAGAGCAAGTATTGAAAAAAAAAAACGGACTGGATTGGAGAGATGTCTCAGTAGATAAAACACTCAACAGTCCAAGTGAACATGAGTTCAGATTCCCAGAAACCCCCCCTCCACACACATACAGATGTAAAACCCAGGTGTAGGTAGCATCTGTAATTCCAGTGCCCCGCTGGCAAGATGGGTGGTGGAGACAAGAGAACCCCTAGATGCTCATGGCCAGCTAGCCTTGCGCACACACAGCAAAAAACAGACTGGGTCTCAAACAAGGTAGAAAGTGAGAACTGACACCAAGGTTGGCCTCTAACCTCCACACGTGTACATGCATGCCTTTATACAGAGAGAGACAGACAGACAGGACAGACAAGCAAACAGAGACACAGAGAGACAGAGAGAGAAACAGAGACAGAGAGAAAGAGAAACAGAGACCAGGAAAAATAGTAATTGGGTTTGATAGGTCAGTTAACTTGAATGTTCAGTTAAGGTCATGAGTTTGATAAGAAGGAAGAGGGAGGGAGGGAGGGAGAGAAGAAGGGGAAGGAGGGAGGGAGGGAGGGAGGGAAGGAGGGAGGGAGGGAGGGGAGGGAGGGAGGGAGAAGGGATTATGCTGGTTTTCATAGAAACCCTTTAACTCAAGGGTTTCTAAGTGCGTGAAGACAATATGTATCTCATGTACAAATTGATCTTTATCTCTGAATTTCATTAAGAAGTAATTCCAAGGATTTCACGAAGTTTGTTTGGAAGAACACCTCAGAATTTCTGTAACCTGAGGCTGTAGTGCCTTAGCTCTGGCCTCTCTGCCCAATGTGGGCAGGATTGCCAACCCACTGTCATCTCTGAGGTCCATTCTAACCAGTGGTCAAGACATGGGGCCTCTCTGTAGGTGACTCCCAGGAATGAGGACTGGCCAGCCACCCAGGGTGGAGAGGGAGGTTCCCACATGGCTTTTTGCTGGTAGTGACACTTCTTTTCTACCTAGGTCATTCTTTTCTTCCTTCAAGCCCCTGCTAAAAAACAAAACCAAAAATCCTGTTATCCCAGCTTCACGGTGCTAAAGCATTTCCTTGGTGAGCTGCACCATCTGCTGGGCATAACTGAACAAAGACCTTACAAATGAGAGTACGTATATTTTGGAGCTCAAAAGTCTCTCTCAAGGACCAAGAGCCATCACAAAAATCAGACAGGAGAGTGTGTGGTGTTGCACACCTGTGATCCCAGCCCTGGGAAGGGTGGAGTACAAGGTCTTCCTCAGTTACACTGAAAATCAAAGTCAGCCCGGGTTACAGGAAACACTGTTGAGAGAGAGAGAGAGAGAGAGAGAGAGAGAGAGAGAGAGAGAGAAGGAAGGAGAAGAAAGGAGGAGGAGGAGGAAGAGGAGGAGAGAGAGGAGGAGAGAAGAGGAGGAGAGAGAGAGGAGAGGAGAAGAGGAGAGGAGAGAGAGAGAGAGAGAAGGAGAGAGAGAGGAGGAGGAGGAGGAGAAGGCAGAGAGGTAGGGGGAGGAGGAGGAGGAAGGAGAGGAGGGAGTGAGGGAGGAGGAGGAGGAGGAGAACAAGACTCCATGAAAGAACAGAATCCTAGCTCTGGTAATTTGATCATTACCAGCCAACAAACACAATCGGTCTAGTGTCACTTAAACTAACCAGCTCTTTGTACTTTTCATTTCTCTAACTCTGAGCCCTTATGTTTCCCTCACTTAACTTGCTTTTCAGTTGCCTTTACAAATCACTAATTCTAGATGGCAGCAAGAGAGCTCAGAGGACAAGGTACCTGCTTGCAAATCTAAGGGCGGGTGACCTGAGTTCAGGTTGCAGGGGGAGGCAGGGACCTGAGTTTGATTCCCATAAGCCTACATGGCGGAAGGAGAGACCTGTCTCAGGCACACCTGTGAGGTGCAACTTTTGGTGATAACAGATGCCTAAATTACCTTTCAGGGAGTGAAGGCCATTTTTGTGGAAGTCACCAGCTCTTCATCTGGGCCCATGAATGTGTCCAATGATGGTAGTGGACCAAATTTGACTCCACCCTCAGATTATGCTAACCTCGCCATGTTTTGAACACACATCTCATGAAGAGTTATGAGGTTTGATTACATACACGCAGACGATTGATGACCCCCCAATCATCTTTCCCCATGTCCCAGATGGATAACTAGACTTCTTTATCCCATAAATATCCACAAACCCTACCCTTAGGGCAGCACGTTTGAGATGCAGGACCCTCACTTCTGTGGCTGGCTGCCTTTCCAAGACGCGCCCTCCTTGGTATCAGTGTTGCGAGATTCCAGGAGAAACGGACCTTGTTCAATAGCAGGCTGCTGGGGAAACTAAGGCAGAAGTCAAGCTTTAGGCACAAGTCAGACAGACGGGCACCCAGTCTAAGATAATTCTGTCACCGTCATCCCCTGGCTCCCACCCTCTGGAGAACCTCTCCTTCCCCCAGCCCCTTCTGTCTTTTATAGGTTCTCACACAATACATGGCTAATGCCGCTGAATCCTGAGCTCTCTGAAGGCTTTGATTTTTGTCCCCTTGCTCTGGGAACCCCATAGCTGGTCTTGCACCTTATACTTGCTGGGCTCAATGTATATTTGTTGATAAATCTCCTGTGTACCAGACTCCAGGGACAGGTGTTTGAAGAATGGTTACATCATAGCCAATCAAAATTCATATTATGCTATGGTTCTAGAGACAAACGCCACATGGCTCTAGTGACATCATGTCCGGCTAGTGACACCCATATCATTAGCAAGGCTTACTTCAGGGTCAGTACCTTTGACTTTGACACGTAGAAAAATAATCCAGAGCCCCACGGAGTCACTCACAGTGATCTACAGGGGAAGGGCTGGCAGCTGATGTGGGCTGCCCCAGTCTGTCTCTTAAGACATAGTTGTGCTTCCTCTATGTCTTCAATGTCTCAGGGAACATTTTTGGATATGTGTCAACTGCCTTTGAAATCACACAAAGGTAGAAGCACTGTGGGAGACAAGAGCTCAGAAGAAATCTCTAGATTTCTTATTTCTTATCTGCTGACTGAAGAGAAAGAGCTTCAGTAAAGGAAAATTCTGGGTGGTCTGCAGGTCCCCAGATATGATCCGCACTCACTCAAGCCTCAGGGCCACCAAACACGACATTCCCAAATGCGAAAAGGCTGCCCTCTGCCCCTAGTAACCACCTACATTTGGTTCAAGATCCCACTTCTAATCCTTTCTCCATTCTGGAGTTCTGGGATAACCAGATCTGTTGCAGTTCCTTGAGGGCTTTTCTGAAACATTTCTCAATTCAAGGCAATCTCAGTAAAACAGGAAGCAGAAGTAGATCCTATCTTTGCAAAAGCAGCATCAAGATCCTCAGAAAAAGAGAAAATGCACGTGCTAGGTCGAAGCAGCCACCAGGAAAGAACACTGAGGAGGGAGAAGGGAGGTAGCTGGCAGTGGGGACCCGGAGGAGGATTTTAAAGTCTAGAAGTTGCTGGGTGTGGGGGCCCCACACTTGTTATTCCAGCACTTGGGAGTTGAGGCAAGAAGATCAGAAACTAGAGCCCAACCTGGGCTACACAGTGAATTGGAGGCCAGCCTGGGTTACATATAAGACACTGCCTTAAGAAGAAATTGAATGCAACAATTCCTCTGCAAACAAACCCAGCGCTAATCTGCCCAGATGCCTCCAAATAGCATCGGGAGCTTGTGCATGGGCTGTAAAGAAGGCACAGGGCTTTGTAGCCTGAAGAATCAAGGACATTCTCTCTCTCTCTCTCTCTCTCTCTCTCTCTCTCTCTCTCTCTCTCTCTACCTATAACCTTAATCAAATCCCCAGGCTTCTCTTAATTTCTTTTTATTTATTTTAATTTTATTTTTTCAAAATGGGGGTCCCATAAAACCCAGGCTGACCTTGAACTCGATCCTCCTGCCTTCAGCCACTAAGTGCTGGAATTACATGCCTGGCTTTCTCAGTTCAATTTTAGCTGTATATCGTCTCCCTGGAAACTGAAACTACATTTCTATGCCACTTTCCTGGAGGCCAGATCCCTAGGGCCAGGCCTCCAGGTGTTTTCTGAAGACCCTGGAGACAGTCAGTTCCCAGGATGGATGGTTAGTACATCGTGGGGCTGGTTGAGCTGGACTTCTCAAAAACGTTTACAGAAAGTAAGGGGTAAGAAACACCATACTTCATTGCGTGGTCTGGCCCACCACTTGTACAAACGGGGAGGTCAGAGTTTGGGGTGTAGCTCAGAAGTAGAGCCTTATGTCTAGCATGTGTGATACCTTAGCAGTGAAGAAAGAGAGAAGGAAGGGAAGAAGGGAAGGAGAGAGAGAGAGAGAGAGAGAGAGAGAGAGAGACGGAGAGACAGAGACAGAGAGGAAGAAGGAAGGAAGAAAAAAGAAAGAAAAAAGAAAGGAAGGAAGAAGGGAAAGAAAGAAAGAAAGAAAGAAAGAAAGAAAGAAAGAAAGAAAGAAAGAAAGAAAGAAAGAAAGAAAGAAAGAAAGAAAAAGAAGGAAGGGAGGGAGGGTAAGAAAAAGAAAAAGGAAAAGAAAAAGAAAAAGAAAAAAAAGGAAAAGATGAGCCGCAGCTCCGAGCAGCTACGGCTTTGCTACACCTGTTCGCTCCTGGGGGCGGGGCGAAAGGGCGAGGGGGCGGGTTTACTGGAGTCACGTGACCGCCGGCCCCGGAAGCTCTTGAGCCGGAGACCCGCCCCGCTCCCTGGTGACTCGAGTCGGAGCTGCGGAATCCCGCACGATGGCCTGGACCAAATACCAGCTGTTCCTGGCCGGGCTCATGCTCGTCACCGGTTCCATCAACACGCTCTCGGCCAAGTGAGTCCGGCCCCGGCCCCGGAGGGACCCTGCTGGGCCTACGGGCGCTGTCACCCGCGTCCCCGCCGGTCCTCGGCTGCTCCTCGGTCGCACCAGCTCTGCAAGATACCGAGAGCTCAGTGGTTGCGCGCTGGTGGTGAACGGAGGGGCTGGAAGTCGGGGGCTGACAGGGGGATCCGAGGCCCGGCTGTGACTCCGGCCAGTTCGGATGACCGGGCCTGGCCTCATTTCCTCATCCTGGAGCCTGAGGGTTGAACATGTTCCCAAAACTGTGTGCAAAGGCTGAGCGCCTCCCTGCAGGAGGAGGGTAGAGGCCGAGCTGTGAGCGGGAAGGACCGGGGAGGGCCGGAGGTGGCCCCGGCCTCTCGTATAGGAGGGTCTGGAGCTGCGCCTGGTGCTTTGTTGGGACTCCATGTGGCTGAGGCGTGGAGGCAGGATCCCTCCCCCTGGCCAGATCCGAGTGGCCGTGCCCGGTACCAAATGCCCAGCTGGACATTTCCCCCGTAGTCAGGGAGGGACTACTGGTCTGGGGAGTGACATTTGACTGTGGAAAAAGAAAAAGCAATACCATCAAGACGATGTCACTGGAAGAGTGGTTTGGGACCAGAAACCTGTGCATGGCTGCTTGCTACTGAGGAGGACACCAGGAGGTGGCTGGTGAGGTGGACAGGGCAGTAGAGACTGAATGCAGAGGAGAGCCACAAGCCCAACTCACTGCAACAAGGTTTCAGAAGTGTCCTTAACCCAGACAGGGAGGTCAGCCGGGCATTTCGGCTCTGGCATGGGCTAAGGGTGAGGACAGTCCTGCCCTGGGAGGTGGGGACTAAGGACCCGGGTACTCTGCGACCTAGGAACCCAGCGTAATGTTCTCTGGTCTCTTGGCAGTTCACTGTCACTTTCTCTGCCCCCTCCTCGGCGAGGCCTTCCTTCTCTGTCTAGTCACCATTTAAAATCATCAATGACCAGAACCTGACCTTTGCCCAAGGCGCACACAGGAAACGGTGGTCAGCAGCTTTTCCCTGATCAGGTCTCCCTCGGGTCTCCCTTCCATCTGGGCTCTGCCAGGCAAGGAGTAGGTGGTGTGACTCCCAGCTTCCTTTATTTCTGGGTTATGTGCTCTGTTCCTAGAGGTTTTGTGCGTTGGCTCTTTACTTTGAGATACTGAGAACTTGTGAAGGGCATAAGCATTTCAAACTCATTTGCAAGATGTGTGTATTGTACACGCTGTGTCAGGTATGCGGGGTGCTTCAGAAGAGAGTCTAGGAGGAGTCGGGTTACTGGACGGCTACGAGGCACAGCCACAGTGTGAGGACGAGGAGGCAGAAGTGGCCGCGAGAAGGCTCCCGACTGACAGGCTTAGCATCTCAGGTGGAGAACAAAGAGGCATACGCACAGGGCCATCGGAGTATTATCCACACGTGCGCACGCGCACATGCACGCAAGCCCTGAAGGGGGCACAATCCATGGAGCTCATAGGGCCCACCTGTGTGTTGAGCTCACGTCGTGTGTCTTGTGGAGAGCCGCTGGCCTCATGGGGTCACCCTCTGTGCTTAGTCCTGTGCCGCCACACCTGGTTTATGTGGTGCTGAGGACTGGATCCAGGGCTCAGGCACGCTAGGCAAGCGATCTACCAGCAGAGCCACGTCCCGTGCTTTTCCCATTCATGTGCTGGCCTGGTCATTCCTGGAACTCATGCAGCTTGTGTGATCGGGGCTGGGTATTCTCTCTTTCTGAGGGCGAACTGAAGCGCACATGTGTGAGGTTGCTAACCGAGTGGGTCGGAGCTACTCTCTGTGTCTCGGCTCTCAGGACTGTCCGCTAAATAAAGATCCTTGTGAGACTTCACTGATGTGCTCAGCATGGAGGCAGCACAGCCAGGACTCAGGATCTGCTAAGAAACATGTTTGCGCAGGATTAGCAGTCAGCCGTCTCACCTTAGGAGGCAGAGCAGTTGGCCTCAGACGCTCTGAGGCTGGACTTTGGATCTCATTTATGAGACCTGGGGTCCTGACCTGCATGGTGAGCCAAAGCCTACCCCCCCACACACACACACATACCCCCAGGCTCCTGAATGCTGAGCGTCTCTTTCCAGGACTGAAAAGACACACTAGGCTGGCCAGCTGACACCTAATCCCTCGGTCTTCTGGGCTCTTGGATACAAAGAGATTCCATTTCCCCGCAGGAAGCCTGCCAGCCGTACCTGTCCAGACAGACCAGACTTACACTGTGGAGAAAGTCTAGACAAGTTTTAAGGAGGCAGCTCGGCAGCCAGCCAGCCAGCCCCAAACAGGCCTGTACCACAGGGAAGTAAAGCTTCCCGAAGCATCACAGCATGTGACCCACTCACTGAACAGCACCTACTGCGCCTCTACATGCAGTGTGTGGGGAACAGATGGGGACAATGCACAGAAGTTCCAGGCTTTTCTGGGCCCTCTAACCATTTATGGTAGAAGTTCTCCCCTTTCCCAGTTGTCCTTTGGGCCATGTTATCAAGAGTCAGTAATCCTCCACAAGCCCCTCACCCACTTACCCTTTGAGCCTGTTACAGGTAAGTGGAACGTGAGGGTACTATAGTGTGGCTGTTGGCACAGGATTTGTCAAAACTCGGAGTTTCGGGAGAAGCCCTGAGGCTTGCCTACTAGAGACAGCCGCCGTCTGGTGTGGGATGCTGCCGTGGGCACAGGCCATGTACACAGGAACCAGTTCCGAGTGTGCAGTAACTGGAGTCCGAAGGCGACATGGCTGGTACACCAGTGCTGTCGACTGATCCACAACCCCACATGAAGGAGAGGCCACTGTCTTGCCAGTCTCTTGCGTGAGCCAAGTCACATACTTGGCTTGGGCCTGGGCTAAGACTTCCACAAGTCGGCCAGCGGAGCAAGGGTTAAGAAGGGCTGGGGCTTTGGCTTGGAGAGAAATTTGTCAGTTGGAAAGTCTCCGGACACATGAAAGACTTTCAAATGAGAGTGGACTAAACTCCAGAGACAAGCCCAGCAACAACGAAATTCAGATTTCAAGAGCAGGTGACAGATGGTTGAAAACGGTGCCTATACACGTGTTGTCCAGGAAAGGTTCTGGGGTCAGTGGGGCCACTTTCACCAGTTGTCTGTCGCCTTCTGTGGCGGGTGTCACTCCATGAACTTGGCCTCCTTAAGGCCCGCATTAGAAGGATCCCCTGGGCTGCTCAGGATCTGTGGGGACTCAGTGACCATCTCCCGAGGTTGAGTGTCCCCCTAGACCAAGTACTCCTATAGTGTTGGTTTTGTTTGTAGTGACAGTGTCTCGCTGTGTCTAGCTTTGAACTCACAGCTGTCTTTGCCTCGGTGTCCCCAGTGCTGGGATCACAGGCAACGCCACTGTGCCAAGCTGACCCGGAGCTCTCGACCCTGTGTGTGCCCGCGTGCACGTGTGCACTGTTCCCTTTGACAGGTTGGCGCAGCCTGTGGAGCCTTTAGAGGCCTTTAGAGTCCTGCTTCAGATGTACAGGTAGAGGTTAGATAACCAGTACAGGGTCCTAGTTTTGGTCCCTAGCACTGAAAAGAAAAGTTCAACCAAAGAGATTAAAGATTTCAAAAGGAAAAAAAAAAAAAAGAAAAAGAAAAAGAAAAAGATTTCAAAAGAAGATAATTAAATTGAAATGACGTTATCAAACAGTAGAAAGCAAGTTCGCTGCCAGACCTAATCCCAGCACTTGGAAATCTGGGGCTCCCCTACTCCAAGGTTCAGGGAACATCTCTGAAGAGGGAGTCTAAAGTGAGACAGGGTGTGACCAGACATGACCTCCTGGACGTGACAGGGTTGTGGTCTCCATGAGTTCACAGAAACTGTATATATTTTAACAAGATAAGCACAGGACTGTCCTGTCAACATTTCCCTGTGGACTGCGAAAGATCTCAAGAGATTCCACATCTGCCCGAGAGATTGATGAGGACTAATGCTGTGGTGAAACACCGTGGTACATGCTTCAGCATGTTTGCAGGCACGTGTCATTAAAGGCAAACCACATGAAACTCAGTGGGCCACACATAAGACTTGAAAATTCAGGAAGTCTGGCAGGGGAGATGGGAAAGAGGAAGAAGAGATGAGATTTGGGATTAAGGGTGAAAATATCATAAATTCACTATATTCACATATGAAGCACTGAAGTGTTTTATATACATATATATATATATATATATATATATATATATATAAAAAGAAATCTGAGGCAGGAGTGTTTCAAGTTTGAAGCCAACCTGGATTATGCAAACCTCATCTCAAATTTTCTTTTCTTTTGCAATTTAGTCATATGTATGTATATATGTTTTTAAATTATTTTTATTTATTTGAGAAAAAAAGTACATGCATGTGGAAGTCAAAAGACAACTCTCAGCAGTCAGTTCTCTCCTTCTACCAAGTGGGCTCTAGGGATCAAACTCAGGTCGATATGTTTTCACATAGGTGCTTTTACCTACTGAGCCATCTTGCCAGTCCTGTATACATGTTTTTAATGCATCAAATTTCAGGTAGTATCTAAGTTAATCATTGATGAGTTATGAATGTAACTTATATATTACCAGGTACACAACTGTAACAGTGAAAATACCTGGTTTCTGTACATGACAGAGTCATGGGTGCTGTTATCCCTCATTCATAAGCTGGTGAAATGCAGCCTTAAGACCCTCAGTGGCCTGCCCCTAGAAGCACTGCACATGTGGCTGCTGTGTCCCACGTGCCTCAGATGGTGGCAGAGAGGAGAGATTATTTCTGTGGACAGCTAACATACCACACTGCCTGTCAAAATCCTGAATTCCATATCCGTGCACTCACGACATGAAGGCCTCCCGTGGGTTAGGCTCCATAGTGTGGACGACCTCCCTGGTTGGGGCTGTGTCTGCTCACAAGGTAGATGGCTTCTTGTGCTGGGTCTCCGTGTGCCCACAACATGGACGGCCTCCTGTGGGCCAGGGCTCTGTGCTCACACCCTGAACTTGGTCTCAGAAGACAGACAAAACTGCTCTTCCTCAGTTTTATCATGTGTTTTTAACCATGTGGAACTGGGAGCTCAGTCATAACTATCTACATCCTTAATATATTTTCTTTTATTGCTTACATATTATTTTATATTATTTAATCAAAACATCAGGACATAAAGGCGGGAAGTGGACATGCTAGGGAAATGTCCAGAGGAAGTGGGAAGGAGATATGGGGTAACTATGATCAAAATGCATTGTCTACATGTATGAGAATGTCAAAGAATAAAAATTTAAAAATTAATTTAAAAATTTTAAAAAAACCCTCAGTGGAGACCCTTCTGAGTAAGCCCCTGCTGGAGCCATGCCTCTTAGGGGTGACCAGGTAGAGCCCAGCACGCTTGAGTCTGACCTTCCCCCTCTTTCTGCTGCAGGTGGGCGGACAACTTCACAGCTGAAGGCTGCGGCGGGAGCAGTACACACAGCTTCCAGCACCCCTTCCTCCAGGTACCGACCCTGCCTCACGCCTAAGGCTCAGCCAGGTACCCCTGAGGCTGGGCCGTGTCCTGGCCTAAAGGGTTGAGGGACCCTTCTCTTCTCCCAGAATAAGGCCAGAGTCCGAGGGCCCAGTGAAGAGGCTGCATGAGTCCCAGCACGTGGCCATGCCCTGACCCATCAGGACACATGGAAAGAGCTCCCACAGCGGGGTAGCACAGTGGAAGACCTTTACCAGATTGCTGGACCGGGGGTCACGAGGCTCAGATTTCTCCCGGTTCTGTTAGCAGCTTGCTCTGTGGCCTCCCGTGAGTCTCTGAACCTCTTCAAGTCTTAGATTCTTTATCCCTATCATGCAAGGGGTTAGCCTGGGTTGGTGGACCTCCTAAGGATCACACGTCATGAGCTTCCACTAAGATGCTCTGGGGCCTTGGCTCTAGGCCTCTGGGGTTCTAGGTAAGCTATTGTCTGAAGAGCGTTTGTGTCTAGAAACAGAAGAGTCTTTCTAATGGACGTCCAGGTTCCATTGGTGCCTTCCTCGATCTCTTCCCTGCAGGCAGTTGGCATGTTCCTGGGAGAGTTTTCCTGCCTGGTTGCCTTCTTCCTGCTCCGGTGCAGAGCTGCCAGCCAGTCAGATTCCAGCGTGGACCCCCAGCAGCCCTTCAACGCCTTTCTTTTTCTGCCCCCAGCCCTGTGTGACATGACAGGCACCAGCCTTATGTATGTGGGTGAGTAGCCAGCCCAGGCTGAGACACACGTGCGAGGACTATGCCTGAAGGGGTCACTGGTGAAACAGCTCCCCCACCTCACCCTGCCACTTTGCCGCAGACTTCACACATGCATGCCCGTGTGCGTGTGCATATACTGCTGTGTTAGCAATGCCACTAAAGCTTAGTGAGCAAGCTCAGCTTGTTTCCAACCTTGGGGACGCTTTGGTGGCGGCCAGCCTTGGCCATCAAGTGCTAACTGTCATGTTTCTCCTTTCCTAGCCCTGAACATGACCAGTGCTTCCAGCTTCCAGATGCTTCGGGGTGCCGTGATCATCTTCACAGGCCTGTTTTCAGTGGCTTTCTTGGGCCGGAGGCTGGCTCCAAGCCAGTGGCTGGGCATTGTGGCCACCATTGCAGGGCTGGTGATCGTGGGCCTGGCTGACCTCCTGAGCACACATGACGGTCAGCACAAGCTCAGTGACGTGATCACAGGTGAGGCCGGGTGGGGACCTGGGGCTGCCTTTCCTGTCCCTTCTCCTGAGAACCGCACAGTCATCCGCAGATGCGTGCAGAGTGCCGTCTGCATGTCCCAGGTTGGGTAGCCCCTGCTCTCAGGGGGTGGAGGTAAAGGGGAGATCAGAGACCTGACTGCACCAAGGCAGAGGAGCAAGCATGGGGGGGAAGGCTGGTGAGCAGGAGGTGAGAGGAGGGGCCTGTCTAGTCTTGTGGATCACACACAGTAGGAGCTGCTAGTCTGGAGAGGCGCAGAAGGAGCACTGCCAAGTGCCCCGCCCCGTGCATTCCCCCTCGCTGTAACTAGTCCCCCAAAGGGAACTTCTGTAGCACAGTTACTTAGAGTCAGAAGAGACCTAAAGTATCTGTCTCAAGCCTATTGCTCCTTAAAGGACCCGGTTACCTCCTGGCGCGGCTCTTGGGCTCAGGCAGGTCTCTGGACTTTGGGGAGCCCCAGGCTGCCTGCTGTCTTGTCACTGGACCAGAAAGTCAGGACCGAAAAAAAGAAAAAGTAGGAGCCAGCTTGCTTTTCCTCACCTGGGTCCCTGCCACCCGCCCCAGCACGCTGGCCTTCACCTGGTCTTTTCCTCAGGGGACTTGTTGATCATCCTGGCACAGTTCATCATTGCTATCCAGATGGTGCTAGAGGAGAAGTTTGTCTACAAACACAACGTTCACCCGCTGAGGGCAGTGGGCACCGAGGGTGAGTACTGACGTTGGCCCAGGAGCGGTGACTGGCAGGAAGGGTATGCTGGGACGCCTGGGTTGTGAGTGTACCAGTGGGGCTCGGGGATGTTGACACCACCTGACGGAGTGAGCCTCCTGTCCACGCCATCGTCCTGCTCCCCCCATGGACAAGCATGAGCAAGGTGCACGCCCTCCAGAGGCTGTGAGCAAATAGAAAAGGCGAGGCCGTGCCCTTGAGCTGGAGTCTCCTGCTCATTAGCAAGATGGATTAAAATGGGGCTGCCAAAGTGGGCCGGGGTGAAAGTCTTTAGGAAGAAATCACGTCTAGCTCCTCATCTTGAGAGCGTGTGCACATGTGTGCATGCGTGTGTGCCTGGACACACCAGCTGGGTCCAGCCAGAAGCCACTGAGTCAGGGTGGAAGAGTAGCCAGACCCCACTTCCTAGGCCCAGAGTTCCTGAAGAGAGCTGGGGAGGTCCAGATCCCGGGACTGGACCAGCCAGGGCCCGAGCTCAGAGGCTGCTGTGCCGTGGCCGTGCGGGGAGACCCGAGCGGGGAGACCCGAGCGGGGAGACCCGAGCGGGGAGACCCGAGCCGGGAGACCCGAGCGGGGAGACCCGAGCCGGGAGACCCGAGCCGGGAGACCCGCGCGGGGTAACGAGATGCGCTTCCTCACTCCCCAGGCTTTTTCGGCTTCGTGATCCTCTCCCTGCTCCTGGTGCCCATGTACTACATCCCTGTCGGCTCCTTCAGCGGAAACCCGCGTGGCACCCTGGAGGATGCCCTGGATGCCTTCTGCCAGATGGGCCGGCAGCCGCTGATCGTCCTGGCGCTGCTGGGGAACATTAGCAGCATCGCCTTCTTCAACTTCGCGGGCATCAGTGTCACAAAGGAAATGAGTGCCACCACCCGCATGGTGCTGGACAGCTTACGCACCGTGGTCATCTGGGCCCTGAGCCTGGCGCTGGGCTGGGAGTCCTTCCACCCGCTGCAGATTCTTGGCTTCTTAATCCTCCTTTTGGGCACTGCCCTCTACAATGGGCTGCACCGCCCTCTGCTGGCCTGCCTGTCCCGGCGCTGGCGCCCCGCCCCGGAAAGCGAGCAGGAGAGACTGCTAGGCGGCAGCCGGGCGCCCATCAATGAAGCCAGCTGAGCCTCCCGCTGGGTCTCTGCTGCTACGAGATGCCCCTTCCCTGTAAGACTGAGGCCATGTGACTGGTGGGCGTGGATGCCCCCTTGCCGAGGCCTTGCCCTGCCCCTCTCTTTTGGAGAACATGACAGGACACCCGCATCCTTTTTTCTCCCTAAGGCCTTCAGGGATGGGGCCCACACCCCATAGGCCTGAGTGTAACAACCATCCCGGGCCTTCCCAGCATCTTCTGCGATGCTAGAACTAAATCATGAGCTTGGATGGCAGGAATTTACAACCCTAGTATTTCTGCGTCATAAACTAAATTGTCACAATCAATGGCCAGCTTAGGAATCATAAGCTACAAAGAAGAAAATCAGTGAGCAGGTTCAAACCAGCACTAAAATATATTTTTTTAAACTTACGCAATATTCCTTAAACCTTTTTAGAGAAAAGAGTCCCAGCCCAGAGCCCCTGCACATTCAACATGTTTCTACTGCTGTCTCTGTCACTGGGACGCAGGTGTTCACAGTGGGCCCCGTGCTTTCCAGCCCCAGCATTCTTTGGACCTCCGACTGTGACCAGCCTGAGAATAGAGAAGCAGTCCGTGTCAGTCTCCTCCCGGGTTTTGGTGGCTGTCCACATACCCAAGGCCCCTTGCCTGGGAGTGACGACATAGAGCCCTTGCCGGTGAGTTCCAGAAACTTTATTGTTTTTCAAGACATAGTCTCGCTGTGGCCACTCAGGCCGTGAACTCGCTATAGCCCAGGAAGACTTCATGTTCTCTTGCCCCATCCTCCCAAGTGCCAGAATGACAGGAATATGTCGCCCCACCCAAAGCTTCATTTTCAGGAAGAAACTGAGGTCCAAGTTACAGTTTACTTGGCAAGAGAAGTCTCCGGTCGTCAGCTCTGGCCAGGACCTAGAGAGTCCTGACCAGTCGGCCATGTGACTCTGGGACAGGTGGACCTCCAGCAGGTATGGGTCACACCCCACCCACAGTGGCCTGGAGGATCCTCCGTGAGGAGTTATTCTGGCCTTGGGCCAAGTGCTTAACGCTGCCTTTCGTAGCCACTTTAAAGGTGGGTATGGTTAGGGAAACCATACCCCCCACCCCGAAAGCTAGGTAATTTCCCCTTGGGGCCAGTATCTCAGTTCTGGTTGGTCTCAGGTCTGAACTTGTGGCTACTTCTGTCTGGGTCTCTGTGGGTCTTCAAGGTAGATTTCGGTGGCGGGGCCAGACACCTGGCATACCGTTACCCTCCACACGCCCCACCCTGAGTGAAAGGGATGGCAGCAGGAACCCCAAGGGGACCAGCAACCCTAAATTTCAGCTTTTCCCACAGGAGTGGGTGAGTGCCCGCTCAGCCCCCAAACAAAACACTGACCCCTTCTTAAAGTGCATTGTCGGGGGGAGGAGAGGGTCCTTGCCTTCAGTTCCAGCAAGCAGATTCTTACTGTTTACTGAGGGAAGGACCTCCCCATTCTGCCAGCCCCATGTGCCAAGAGCCCCAACTTCTGTGGGCTATGTGTGTGTCACAGAAAAAGAAGTAAGTAAACAGTGCCCGTTTGTGAGGACGATGGCAACTGCCTTGCCCCCCCCCCAAAAAAAACACTGAGGCCTTAGAATATTGTTTTAGGCTGAAAAAGAAGAGGAGAAGAAACCGAAAACTGTATTAGACATTTTCTTTTTAAATGACTGGGGAGGGCACAAGAGGTACCGAGAGGAACATCCGACTATTGGAGCAGAAAGTTCCACAAGGACAAAAATCACCTCCACTGATTGTTCAAATGACGACACTAAAGCCAGAGCAGAGGGGACCCCCCTCCCCAAGGTCACAGGTGGTGCCAGGCAGTGCCAGCTTTCCTGGTTCCTGGTCCCCTTCTGCCACAGATGGACAGACCGGAACGGAGAGCCAGAATCTCATCGGCCATGGGCTGCCCCACCTGTGTCCTCAACAGACCTGTGCCACCATGCCCCACCAACCTCATCCTTTCAACCCAAGGTCAGCAGGAGATCCTGTGTGTAGTCACAGAAATTTATAAACTTGCCAAGAAGAAAGATTTGTGGACACGGGAAAACTGAGTCCTACACAAGGCAAAACTGCTGTTTTTCCGTGAAGTAGCCCCAACCCTACAGGAAAGCAGATGGAAACCTGGGTTTGGAAGGAATGGCCAGGAAGGCCCATGTAGTCCATAATTTTAAATTTTAAAATCCTGCCTTGTTTTTATTTCTTTCAGGTATGTTGTATATGGAGTGTGTGTGTGTGTGTGTGTGTGTGTTGCATGTGGGTGGTCATACCTGGTAGGTATATATCCACTAGCACATCTGAGTGTCTGTGGAGGCCCGAGGTTGATATCAGGAATCTCTAAACCCAAAGTATGCCATTAGGGCTGCCTGGCTAGCCAGCTTGCTCTAAGGAGCCCCAGGCTCCGCCTTCTAGGACTAGAATTACAATCAGCCTGCCCCACCTGCCAGGTATTTTTTATGTGGGATCTGGAGATTCCAACTCGGGTCCCTTTGCTTGTGAGGTAAGGGCTTCTCCCCTAAAATTCTTGTTTTGAGGTGAATGAGAGGGTTGTGTGATGCTCTGCTGTGTCATTCCATTCCCACATAATCTCAGGTTACTTGCCTCGGATAACACTGATGTCCCAGAAGTCGTGCAGTTGTGTACTTTCTATAGCTCCAAGCTCCCTTCAGTCCCCACAGGACGCGGCCCTCTCCCGGTTTTGAGAAGGGCTGCCCACGCCCCCTGAGTCTGGGGTGACTCAGGAGGTTCGTCTACCTCGTGGGTATCTTAGGAGCCAGAGTTCATTGTTGGCCACTGGCTCAGGAGAACAGCACCACTGCTCTTGGTCTCCACCAGGCACAACTGCAGGGCAACTCTCCTGCCTCTGCTGTGGGCATCCTTCATGCTGCCAGTAGAATCCTCTCCGCACTTGATTTTTCAGTATTCTGCTGAGGCCCCAAGCAAACTGGCCTCTTTTGGCCAGAAAGTAACCAAGGGAGACATTGTAGAAGCCAAGTTTAAAGTGGATTCCTCTAGAGGCGGGAGACGAGAAAGTGGTGGTCCCTGGGATTCACCACCACCACCCATGTGCCCCGATGCAAGAAGGATGATTGACACACGTACCGTGTTTTAAGTAACTAGTTGACTGCTGGTGGGTTAGTACCCGACAGCTCTGGCTCCTCACAAGGTTTCCGTACTTCTGGCTTCCAGCACTTATCTTAACCTTCCCAGACATCACTCTGCCCAAGGACAGAAAGGGACTAGGAGAGATGACATTGCAGGACAAGTGCTGGACGCAGGGAGGAGTAAGGGAAGGGTGCTGGAACTTCTCACGAATTGTTAGGGACCTTCTTTGTGTCTTCAGTGGTGTTACGGTTTGAATGTGAGTGATCCCCCACACGGCCATGTGTTTGCATCCTCAGCTGTTAATGTTTGGAAAGATTGCAGCACCTTTGGGAGGTGGAATCTTGCTGGAAGAAGGGACATCACGGGGGATAGACCTCGAGGTTAGATAACCTGACCCCAATGCTTCTGAGTGAACAGAATCAACAGAGCAAATACCCATTATGAAGGGGAGTTTATTAGACTAACTTACACAACACAGGCTGAGTAGCCCAACAATGCAGTTTGCACACTGGAGGGGCTGAGAATGTGACCATTGTTCAGTCCAGGAGACTGGATGTCTTAGCAGTCCCAGGCTAGTGCTGAAGGCCTGGAGTGTTCCTGGAGAGCCACTGGTCTTTACACTGAAGTCAGAGAAAGCGAAGTTCTCGTGTCCTTGCAGGATGGTGGCAGCAGCGCAGCAGTGGGGTGTGTGCACTGACCAGTAGGAGCGGAGGCAGGCCAGAAGCATTGCTTTGTCCTTGGACCTCTTGATGGCGATGCTGCTGCCAGAGGTGCCGTCCACTCTGGAGGAGGGTCTTCTCGCCTCAGTTACTCCTTCCTGGAAATACCCTCCCACGCCTATCAGACGTACATACATTGATTCCAGTTCCAAACGAGTTGACAAGATTAGCCATCACACGCTGCTTCTCCCTTTCTCAACTTGCCTCAGACCCCTGTGCCCACCTGTGGGAGTCTCAGAGCAGGGCTCGTCCACAGTACCCAGCAACTCATGCTCCAGGGCCGATGACCCCTTGACAGCACTAGATGTTGGCCACGGCCACGGCCATGCCATTTTGTAGAACCCCTCCCTCTTGGCTGGAAGGTGGCAGGAGCTGAAACTGACCACATCAGTCTACAGTAGCTGTTCATGAAAGTGAAGTAACAGCCTCCTAGATTCCTGCCCTCACAAACCTATTAACCCTGATAATGACCAACCTCAGGCCCTTCCAGAAAACTGTCCCCAGACTATACATGCAATTCTAGAGTCCAGACAGGGTAAATGTAATCACTGCCAGAAGAAAAAGCCAGAGTTCAAGGTTGCAAAAAGAAAATGTGGCAACCTAGTCAGCACTTGGCCTGAGCACCAGACAGGGTGGTATCCCACACACGCAAGAGAAACCAGCACCTAGAGTAAGCCAGTGAGCTGGCCACCAGGGAGGTGGGATCGAATCCTGCATCTGTGGGATGCCAAGGCCCACACTCAGGCGTGCTCCTGGGCTGGACTGTGTCAGAACCAGGATCAACGCCTGAAATTGTGCACAAGGTGTGTGTTAGGGGGGAGTATACTGGGGACTGAATCCAGGGCCTTGTACATGCTAAGGAAGCAGTCTCCACTGATCTATAACTCCAACACTGTTTCTACTTTTTATTTTGAGATAGGATCTCAATAAGTTGCCCAGAATGGCCTTGAACTCATGTTGTATCCCGAACATGCCTTGAGCTTGGAATCATCTTCCCTCAACTTCCCAGGTGTGCAAGATGATAGATCTATATCACCAGGCCTGACATGGTCGATACTTTTTAAAGCCAGACCTCTCTCAAGTAATGTGGAAAATGCAGAACAAAAAAATTCACCCTCACACACACACACACACACACACACACACACACACACATACACAAAATCTCCAAATTCAAGGTCTATCCTCTTGTTTTGAGATAGGGTCTTGCTAAGTTTCCCAGGCTATGTAGCCCAGGCTAACCTCAATCTCACCATCCTTCTGCCTCTGCCTCCCAAATAGGTAGAATTATAGCTATGTACTATCACAACCAGATTTTTTAAATTAATTTTTTCACTCTGTGTGTGTGTGTGTGTGTGTGTGTGTCAGAAGGCACTGTGTGTCCCTGTGGAAGACCAAGGGTGACTTTGGAAATCATCCTGGATTGCTTTTACTTCCTTCGGTCTGGGATTTCCCAGGCTCTGCCCACGACGGCCAGAAGTGCAGACATTTTTATGTGGGACCTGAGATCCTAACTCAGGACCTTCTGCTTGCAAGACAGAGTCTTAACCCCTGAGCCATCTCTCCAGTTCCATTTCTTTTTAAAGATTCTATCTCTTGAGTGCATGTGTAGAAGAGAGCACTTGAGTGTGTGTGCCTATGGAGGTCCAAGGATGATATCAGGAATCATCCTGATTACTCTTTCATCTTATGGCTTTGCTCTGAGGGTTTCCCAGACTCCACCTTCCAGGGCCAGAATTATAGGCTGCCATCTATCTGCCCAACATTTTTTTGTGGGATCTGGAGATCTGAACTTAGGTCCTTTTGCTTGCAAGACAAAGGCTTTCACCCCTGAGCCAGCTCGCCAGTCCCAGATATATTTAAGTACCCCGACTCAACCCAGGGCCTCATGTGAACTAAGGAAGTGCTCTACCACTGAGGTATGCTCCCAGCCCTGTTACAATCTTTTTGAGCGAGTACCACATAATTCGTTTTAGTCAGCTTTCCCTTGTTATGATAAAATACCTGAGGAAATCTATACAAAGAAGAGAAAAATTATTTTGGCTCTTGGTTTAAGAGGTTGCTGTTTCTAGGCCTCGAGAACATACAAGAAGAGCAAAGACAGCCCAGAAGCAAAGAGGATTCGCCTTATAGCAAAACCCTCCGCTAAGACTAAATAATGAGTCCAACAGTGAATTAATCCAATGAGAGGTCAACGTCCTCGTGATCCAGTCATCTCCCAAAGCCCCCATCACTACTGAGCATCGTAATATTGGGAACCCAGCCTTCAATTCATGAGCTCACAGTTTTCTCACAGCAGCAGTACATTCATTTCACGTTCCCCTCGAAATCACCTAGGAACTCTGTGAAATCGCTGATTACATAAGGACTTTCCTGATTAGAATACACGTTCGTGGTAGAACATTTAGAAAATTCAAAAGAACAAAGTCAAGGAATTAAAATTATCTTTAATTACAGAGACAAGCCCTGGGTTCAGATTATTCCCAAAGGGGACAGAGGGGGGGAGAACACAGGGCGATTCCACGACCAAGTCTAGCAACATCTCTAAGAATAAATCATCCTCCCTACCTGGACCTGAGTCCTCTGCCCAGGCTGTGCCCACGACTCTAGTCTAATGTAAATTCACTAGTTAAACTGGCCTCTGATGGATTTAAGGAGTTGTTGTTCTTGGGTGAGTCACAGGCGCCACGCTCTTTGAAGGCCTGTGCCCTTATTTTTAATGCCTCCCCATGATTGGCAAGGCAGCATAAACGAGGCTAGGACCTGGATAAACACGTTCTCCAAAGCACGGACCACAGCGTCAGCACAAACCTCTGCTTTTGACCAGAGGGCAGGCGAAGTCAGCCCCAGAAGCTCCACCTCCCCTCTCTTCTTCAGGCGCCCATTGGTTGACTCCGCTGTAGATCCGCCTCGCTCCCCTCCCTCCTCCCGGCACCGCCCATCTCCAGGCCTGTGTTCTCATTGGTCCTTCCCGCAGTCGCTCTCCGCCTAGCGTTCCCGAGTCGGCCACTGGGCGTTTGGCTGGCCGGGTTTTAAAAGACGCGAGGCGGGAGATTTGAACCCACGGCGGCGGCGCGGATGGCGGCGGGGCTCCGCCGACTCTGACGCGCGCCGCGCTCGCTCCTCCCGCCGGTCTCGCGTCTGTCTGGAGCCCCAGGACCCCAGGGCGGAGCGGGACCCGCGGCGCCCGCGATGGGCCCGCGCCGCAAGACCACGACCCCGCAGAGGCGCAGCGCGAGCCCGGCGCCCGGGCCCTCCAGGCGCCGCCCCGGACAAGGTAACCCGCGCCCCTTCCGCGACAGCCCCCCGAAGCCTGGGGGGACCCGGGGCGCTGCGGAGGGACACAGGTGGTCAGCAGGCCCCCCCAGGCCAGCCGCCCTCGTTCCCCCCGCAGGGTTGCCGATGGAACCCGGGGCCTCGCAGCTTCCTGCGTGCTCGGGCACATACCCTTCGGGGTAAATCGTCCTCCGTCCCCCCCCCCCTTGCTCCTCCTCCCTTGCAGCTCTTTTGAGGGTTCATCTCCCAAAGTTAGTAAGCCTGGGATCCTCCTGCCCCGGCCTCCTGAGTAAGGGGGGTTGCAAGTCTGCACCACCAGGCCGTGTTTGTGTTTGTGCTTTTTACGATGATTTTGTTTGCAATGAGAAACGCCACACCACCAAGCCACGTTACACTTCCTGGGCCTTTTTTAAAATCGCCAACGTACCGACTGGGTTTTTATGCCGATCTCAAGCCGTAGCCCTGCTCACCTAGGGAGGGGCCTTTCCGGGTTTGTTTTTCCAGTCAGTGAGTAGTGCCTGTGTGTGATGCCCCCACCCCGCTCCCTTCCCACCACTGTGTCCCTGGAGAGGGGGAGAAGTCTGTGGTCCTCAACTTCTGGTGTCAGGCTGGTGGGCGTGGACTTCAGGGATCTGACGCTTTGAATGCCTGAACTGCGAGCGGGTGGCTGCTTGTCTTCTAACTGTTGCCAGGACGTTAAGAACAGGGCGAAGAAGTACATTGTAAGTTATCTGTAGATGTTGCTTTTGCAGGTGAGGGTTTTTTTTTTTTTAATGTCTATGTATTTATTTGAGAGAAGGTATTTTCGTTAGTTATTTGAGGGAGAAGAGTAAGAGCATGTCATGGTGACGGAGTGGAAGTCAGAGGACGACTTTCAGAAGTCAGTCTTCCCACGTGGGCCTTCTGAGGATGGAACTTGGGTCTCCAGGTTTGAGAACAGGCACATGAGCTGTCCTAGGAGCGGAATTATTTCACCGGCTGCATGTGTTTTGTTTGTTTATTAAAACATTAATCTTTGCATAAGGCCAGTTTGCTGAACTCATCAGTGCTGATAGTCTTCCTGATGCTTCATTTGGAACTTTAAGCGCTGCTATGTAACAGTCTGCAGACAGTGATTCTTCCTTTTCCAGTGTGACATTTTCTTATTGAGTGTGACATGTTAGCTGTTACTTGCTGGTGTAATAGCATCTTTCTGTGTGAATGAGATACTTTGACCTCTTGGGAGTTCTGTTACCTTGGTCTGATAACCTTGTTTTTGGTAACCCTTTCCCCCTCTTTGTTAGCTCTAGGCCCCCACACAGCTGTTAGCTATTAGCGCCCTTGCCTGTGTGTCCCCTTCTTGTCGGAAGCCGCTCTTCCTCCTATGTGGGCGTTCGGTCCTGTCTTTCTTGTCTTCGCCACCTACTTTTAGACTTCAAACACTTTACATTGGCATCGGCAGATGTGTTCCGGTGTTTTTGTATGTGATGGTTGCATGTACATGTGATGTATATCTAGGTGTATGGATGGGACCACAGGCGTGTGGGGCCCGTCTCTCCAGCCCCTGTTATTATTTTTGTAGTACAGGCATCGAAACCAGGGCCTTGTGTGTCGAGGACAAAGGCTCCACCACTGAGCTGCATCCTTAGTTAAAATGCTGTTTGTATCTTTATCTGTGTATGTATATGTATGTGCTGGGTTTTTTGGTTCTGTTGCTCTTCAGCTGAGCAGGGATTCATTCATTTTTATTGGCTCCTGTTTGTATTTATCAGGAAGTAGTACTAGTTTGTTTTCATTTCACTTTTATTTAATTTCCTTTGTACCATCTTTTCATTTATTTTAATAACTGGCACTAATTTCAGTTAGGTTTCCTTTTCAACATTAAGGTTAAATTTTATTTTTTATGGTTCTGGGAATTCAGCTCATAACCTTGTGAACACCAGTGAGCATTGTACCACTGAACTACAATAGCCAACCCAGAATTTTAAGATTTTTGATGTTGGAGCTAGAATTTACACCTAAGGCTGTGATTACGTAGCCCACACTGCCTACCCAAGCATGGAATGATTCCAAGGTCCCAGTTCATTTAACAAGCCCTGACCAACTGTCCTTACTTCCTGAGCTCCAGGATAATGTAGACAGGGGATTTGTACCACAAAATATTTGGTTCCTTTCAGCTGTTAAATAGAAGAAAAAGGATCTAAGACCAAATCACTGACTTTCTAATTCAGACGAGAAAGACAGTGAGATGTGCCAAGGACCGCAGAGCCCCGGAGAGAGGCAGTCCATCTGTTGGGAAGGGTGGGGTTTGGGGATGATGTCTTCATGGATGTTGCCACTCGCACCTCAGAGATGCGGATGTTGATTCACCGGGTGAGTATCTTGCAGCCGGCTGCCGCCTAGCTGCTGGATGACGTGCGAGCGCAGTGACGTGTGCCGTCGCTGCCTTCTCCTGACCTGCCTTAGCAGAGCGTTTCCACCGGCTCTCCCGTCATGACCCAACTCCTTTGCGCAGGGGCTCCGCGTCAGTCAGGGAGGAGGAGGAAACTCTGGCTTAAGGAGATCCGAAAACTGCAGAAGAGCACTGATCTCTTGTTGAGGAAGAGGCCTTTCAGCCTTCTGGTGAGCTCCAGGGAGCTTCCCTCCACCCCACAATGGGAGACCTTCCGCCTGTCACTCAAGTGGCCGAGGATGGGCTGGTGAAGGACTGGCATCTTCCGAAAGGGCACCGTGTAGTTCTCTCTGCAGTTGAGTTCTACCCACTGCCTTTGACTATGTAAGAGCCATGTACTCACCCTGATCCCTTTCCCTACCCCAGAGAGTACCTCTTCTCATCGCCAGTGAGATGTGCCAATTCCTAAGCTGCCAGGCTTCAACCATACCCCAGGCCCTCCGATCAAAACAGGATGATGGAAATGAGGATTCCTTAGGGACACTCAGAGTTTGTCTTCTCTTGAGTCTTTTCCATTACTCTCTGCTCATCCCCATCCCACTCCTCCACAGGCAAGAGAAATATGTGCTAGGTTCAGTCGTGGCGTAGACTTATATTGGCAAGCTCAGGCCCTGTTGGCCCTTCAAGAGGTAAGGAGGGAGGAAGGGTACAGTTGGGTGGAGGCTGAAAGCGGGAGGCAGAACACCCGAGAATGTCACAGGACTACTTGTGAGGTGACAAGGGGGTCAGGCCTCTGGAAAGGAAAGGGTGGCCCACATGTTAACCGGATCTGGATGGGAGCCGTGTGTTGGCAGGAGAACTGACAGTCTTTCCTTGAGTTTCTCTTTCTGTCCCAGGCAGCAGAAGCGTTTCTCGTTCACCTGTTTGAGGACGCCTACCTGCTGTCCTTGCACGCGGGCCGAGTCACCCTCTTCCCCAAGGACATACAGCTGGCCAGGAGAATCCGGGGCATCCAGGAAGGACTGGGCTGAGCTCCCAGCAGCTCTGTAAGTCTTTCCCGCCTCCCCCTCCCCCAGTGCAATGCTCGTGGCTGGGGTGGGGATAGCTGTTCAGGGACTGTCCTATGACCCCGGTCCCTTGCCATCCCCTCCCTTCCTTGCCTAGTCAACCTGACTGCTCGGGAGGCCGTGGCTCGTGCTATATTGTACATTATTAAAATGAAAGCTGGGTGTGGGAAGTCACGACTGTTATCCAGCACTTGAAGCCAGAGGATTAAGAATTTAAGGCCAGGTCTGGAGAGATGGCTCAGGGGTCTCTGTCTTTGCCTCGAAAGCAAAAGTACCCATTTAGATCTTAGATCCCACTAAAAACACCAGGCAGAAATGGTTGATGGCTTGCACTTCCGACCCTGGAAAGTGGAGCCTGGGTAACCCCAGAGCAAAATAATAAGGAAGTAGAGCACTCCAGCAATCCAGGCTGGTTCCTGAAGTCATCCATGGGCCTCTACAGACACACACACTCACACCTACACCCACACACCACAGTTAAAAAATAAGTAAATAAATAAAAAGTTCAAGGCCAGCCTGGGCTACTTAGGGAGACTCAATCTCAAAAAAGTAAGTAACTGAAGGCACTCAGTTATGCTGCCTATCGCTGACATTTTTCAGGGACCAGACTCCCTTCTATAAAGAGAAAACTTTCTTTTAAAGATTATCTTCATTAGTAACTGTGATTCCTACATTTCAGGGATGACTAGAACCAGTGGTAGCTGGTTGCTGCCTGGATCTTGCTGTCTCTGAACAGTGTGTGCTTGCGGCGTTCTAAACTTGCTTTATAAGGAAGACTGTGGCTTTCCTCTGTGACAGGTATTGGAGGAGACAATCAGAACAGTTCCACAGGCCTGAAGAGCAATTGCAGACTCGAGATTCAGACATCAGCTGAGTTTGTGAATTATTTTTCCCCTTGACTGCTTCGTGGTTGTGAATCAGATCTGCCATGTTAACTGAAGACATTATTTTAGTCTTTCTGTACTGTGTGCATTTTTACCATATGTATACTTGTACTTAATTTAAATACAAAGGAGAAAATATGAGGAGAGAAAAACACTTGAGTCCTATAGGACCTGGCTCTCCCGACATACAAAATTTTACCTTCCAGTTATCTCATCATTAACGCCTGTCCATCAATAATTTAATTGGGACTGAAATACAAAACCTCTGTCTTTTTTCCTCTCTTCAGTGCTGGGATTTCAAATCCATTTTGAATACATTAAGAGCATATGCTCTACTGTGGAGCTACAGCCCCAGCCTGAAATAGAAAATCTTTCTGGTTCCTTCTGGTAAATTCTTATTAGAATCATTCAGAAATTCTAATTCATAGAATGTAACATTTTATTCTTCACTGTAAATCATAAAAATATATAATTCCAGGTTTTTAATATAAGTTTTTGATATTTTTTCTTGTAGTTTTTAAACTTATTTGGGAAGAAATAATAAAAATTATCCTTTAATAAAAAAAAAAAAAAACTAAATGAAGCTACTGTTCCAGCTTTAGGGATTATAAGCCATTTTTGCATGTTAATATTAAGTTACTCGTTCGTAAATAGCCAAATATAAACAAGATGTGTGTTTGTGAATTTGCCACTGATGAGTGACGTGAACAGGTGCAAACCTGGCCCTTCCGTTGTAATGACTCTGTGTGAGAGGGTCCAGGGAAATGGGAACCGCTACCCAGAGACTTCCGCAGTGCGGGTGAAACACGGTGAGTGAGTGTTTGTGCTAGTCAGATTCAGAGGCTAAAAGAGAAGACCAAGTTTGCCGTTGAATGAACTTTCATTTTTTTAAATTGTGTTTACTATTACTGTGAGTATAGGCATCTGTGTGGCCTGGCTTACTTGCCTGGAGGTCAGAGGACGACTTCCCGTGGGGCGTGTGGTTGGAAGTGCAGTGCTCCCCTCTCAGGTCCGTGCATTTGAACTGGATCCCCAGCAGGTGGGGCTGTTTGGGAAGGTTTTGGAAATGACAAGGTGGACCCTTGCAGGAAAATACCTTCCTAGAGTCAGGTGTGATAGCTATTTCCCTTTGTGTCTGTGTGTGACGAGACCTTTTCTCAGTGTTCATTCAGCAGTCACTCTAGCTATTTCAAGCAAAGAGAGATCTGTGAGACAATAGATTTGGCCAGGAAGCTATTGGCACTAAAGCCCATCCTCGCTGCAGTTCTGAAGGAATAGCGGCTCGACTGCCAAGCAAGGATTTCAAAACCCTCCCGCCACTCCCTTCATCCCCACACATACTAACCAAAGCCCTGCAACACACTGCGGTCCACTGCTGCTTCTGCCAGAGGTGCTACCTAAACTGGAAAGACCCCTGCGTTCCTCTGATCTTCAGACCCCACAAGCATCTCCTCCCACTGGCAGAAGCTCAACTAAAGAGCTGCAAGGGATTCTGGGAATGTAATCCCTGAGCTTCTGGCCCTCTTGTTACAGAGACTTAAAAGGGTAGAGATGGACTAAGAGCCCATAGAATTAGCATGTTTCTGAGTGCCATGTTGTGAACATAAGTTCTTGGAAAGAAGCCGCTGTACCTGCAAGGCTCATTGGCTGATTGGAGCCTCAGTGACAGAAAGGTCTGGAATGTTGCAAGTCCTCAGCAGGTTATCTTGGACGACCTTTAGCATGCCTGTTACCCACCTCTGTATATAATCCAACGTCCTGACGACTATTAGGTACATTCTTTGGAATATACAACCAGATTCCTGGTTTGCCCCAATCAAAAGGCTAAAAATGTCACCAACTAGTCTGTACAGATTTCCCCTCGCCCACCTACTTGACATTTCCACCAATGTATTTGAAAAGTCTTGATTTATGGTTTCCTTTGTTCTGTGATTATAAAACCTGGAAGAACTGTTACCACAGTAAAACACATGGAATTTGTGGCAGCTTGAATCTGTTCCCAGGCCACTGTCGTCACTCATATTTGGCTCCCTAATAAACTACTTCTTACGCTTTTGAGGTAGGAGTTGTGATTTTTTTTTTTTTCCATCTACGCTGTCACTTCCTGTTACTGTTTTTTGTTTTGCTTCATAGTTTCTGGGTTTTGTTTTTTTTTGTTTTTTTTTTTTCAAATTGTTTTCCTCTCCCTCTGGTGGTTCTGGCCTCTCTTAAGGTTTTTCTGTGATGTTTACAAATCCTTGAGGCTAAAGACAAAAAACTAACCAGCATTTCTGAGCATGAGGTTGGCACTTGTTGACCGTGAGCTTCTGAGCTTCACTGCAAAATGATAAAATGAGCCCTATTTCCCTGTTCCCCATCCCCCCAAGACACATGCTCAAAGGACAGTCTTCTAGCCTCTGGAGGGAAGACCCAGATTCAAAATTCAAAATGCCTAAGGCTTCGCATTCCTCTGGCTTCAACCTTCTGCATTCAGGAGCCTCTCACAGTCACAAGACTAAGGGAGCAGCTGTAGGGGAGAGAGAAAGGTAGCCATCCACCGAGTGGCAGAAGAGAAACTTCTAGAGATTTGATTGTTTCACAGGCAGCAAGCAACCAGTCCTGCCGTTTGCAGACTCGTTGGATGCTGCATCTCTGGATGGCGATGATTCTCAGCTTTGCACGCTGCTAGCTCAGGAGTTGTCTTAGGCCTGTGAACTTGGTGTTTTCTTCGTCCATCTGCTTTTTAACTTTCAAAAGGCGTGCTGTTTTGGGCCTCTCTCGTTCTCTTCATGAGTTTGTGCTGATTTTCTTTCTCCATCCAGCACTGTTGTTTTTCTTCCTATGAGAGCTGATTCCACGGTTTTATGGGTTCTGTTTTTGCTGCTGAGATGCCAGTCCAACTAGTATTCCTTTGAAACTAATACTGTCTCCCTGATTTTTCTTAGAGGATCTTTCCTCAACACCAGTGTGCTGCAGTTGTGTCTGAGTCTAAACTTCCTTTGTTTCTTTTGCTTGGTGTTCATTGAGCTGCTTGAATACGGGTTGATGTCTTTTCAGCGATTCTCCGCCGTTAGTGCTTCACGCGTGCATGCCTCTCCGTTCCCTCCCTTTTCCTGAACCCCCAGTTATCTGCTTTCTGGGCTTTCTTGCTGTGTCTACATTTCTCTCTTCCATCGTTTTAGTTACTAGATTATTTCTTCTACCCTGTATTCACAATTCAGTGATTATTTGTTTTCTCTTCAGCTGCTTCTGATTCATTCTTAAGCCTGCCTGTTTTCTTATATTCAATGACCTTTTTTTCTCCTTTGAGGTAGTATTTCATTTGATATAGGCTGACCCCGAATGTACTATGTGGCCAAGGGTGACTTTGAATTCTTAAATCTCCTCCCTCCATCTCCCAAGTGCTGGGATTACCTGTGTACCAGCAGGTCCGGCTTCCTTCTAATATTTCATGTTATTGTATATAGTTGTCAGTTTCCTGCTGAAAATTTTTGAGTTTGGTTGTTTTCTTCTGTAATAATATAAAGCATGGCCGCTTTCTGGGCTGTATCTGATGAGTACCAAGGAATCGTTTCTGTTTGTTTCTGCTTCTGTTCTTATTCATGATCTCTCTCATGGACCACCTTTATTTTGTGAGTATCTGTGTGTGGCATTTGTGTGCATGCGCGTGTGTTGTATGTAGGCCAGAGGAGAGTATTGGATGCCTTCCCTTATCGTTCTCTACCTTATTGGCTGAACCTGGAGCTACAACTACACACACACACACACACACACACACACACACCAGCTAGACCGATGGCCAGCAAGCCCCCGCAATCTTCTTGTCTCTTCCCCCTCCCTGTGCCTAGCACTGCACAGCCACATGGTTTGTTTTGGGGGGGTTGGGATCTGAACTCAGGTCTTCATGCTTACACATAGCACGTCACTGAGCTCTCTTCCCAGCCCACCACCTTTATTTTTTGAGACAAATTCAAGGAGTTGGCTAGTTTGACTGGCCAAAGAGTGTCAGGGGTCTGCTTGTTTCTCCAGCCTCCCACCCAGTGCTGGGATTATAGGTGTGGGCCTCCACGCCACTCTAGGCCCTAGGCCACTGCAGATAAAGGACTTGGATATGCATCCAGAGGAGGTCACGGACCCGTCACTTATAGATACAGAGGAACAACTGTGAAGTGTTCCTTTGTGTGGACTCTGATTTATATATTTCCATTTTCCTGAGCCCTTGGGTAGTTTCATGTTGAAGGCTTTTACACATATTAGACTTTTTATTTTGAGTGGTATGTGTATAGATACATGTCCATGTGTGCATTTATGTGTGTGTGCAGGTACACACTGTATGGAGGCCAGAAGTCAACATTAAGTATCTTCCTCTATCTGTCTCTAATCTCCAACTAATTTGTGTGTGCAGGGGTTTTCCGTGTGTGTCTGTGTGTTACTGTGTTTGAACATAGGCAAGCGCATGTCACAGTGCACATGTAGAAGTCAAGCAATAACCTTGAATGTCAGTTCTCACCTTCCATCTTGATTGAGACAGGTCTTCTGTTGTCTGCCATTGTATGCACCGGGCTAGCTGGCCCATGAGGTTCTAGAGGATTCTCCCGTCTCCACCTCCTGCCTCACCATTGGAGCATGGGGACGACAGGCCCACGCTGCCATATCCAGCTTTTCATAGTCTCCGAAGATCTGAACTCAGGTCCTCGTCTCATGCTTGTGGAGTTGCTTGTGCAGTAAGCACTCCGCGCACTGAGCGTCCCCCAGCCATGCACCTAATTTTTTGTTACAAAGTCTCCTCTCACTAGACCTTTAGCTCACCATTTCAGCGAGGCCGGTGGGCCAGCGGGCCCTGGGGTTGTCGTGTCTCTGCTACACGATGCAGGATCACAAGCACGTGCCTCTGCACCTGGGAAGCCAAGCCCAGGTCTTCAAGCTTGAGTGTCAAGTGCTTTCTCCACAGAATGCTTCTCTAGCCTCTGGACGTCATCTTGATTAAAAAGACAGATTGAGCAATCCATTACTTGTAGAGTCTTTGTAAATATAGTAAAGAAACGGATTGCATTAAAATTATCAGTGTAATTCTGTGAAAACCTAATATGTACTTTTCAGAGAAAAGCCATGACTTCAGGGAGAATTTCAGGCCCACTCTCCACTGACAGTTATAAACCCTGATTCTAGAACTATGTGAATTATTTTGGCTCCAGTATCATACTACCATTATGCAATTATTTTTAAATATAACATTTATTGTTTGGGGATGGATGGGTACGTGTTGCCACAGTGAGAGGTCAGAAGACAACTATTGAAAGTCAGGTTTTCTCCTTCCACCATTTTGGCTCCAGGAATCAAACCCAGGTCATCAGGTATCGTGGTCAGGCCCGGGTAACAACTTGACTGTGGAGGGTTCGAGCTTTGAGCACATTTGTGGAGAATTAGTGGTTGAGTTAAGCCCAAAGTGAACCTGAAGGAGATTGTCTAGCTGATGGGGAAGGCCCAGCCCATGGTGGGTGGGACTAGGCCCTGGAATAAATCACGGAGAGCTGGTTGAGAGAGTTGGCATCCTTTTGTACACTTGGCCAAACATGCTGGTCTGGCAAGTAAGGATCATCCCTCTATCAGCCATTATGTGGTGATGATGTGGCCAGTTCCCTCGGCCCTTATATTGGTACATGCTCTCCCATCAAGCTGGACTGAAAACTGTAACCAGACAGTTGTAAGGAAATAAACCCCTTGTTCCTTTAAGCCGTTTGATGATCATTTATCAGCAACCATGCAGGCTGACTGCAACATTAGGTTTGGCAGCCTTTACCCACTAAGACATCTCACCAGCCCAGTGGTATTGCAATTCTGTGGCATAAGTTTTGTTTTTGCTTTGCATGTATGTGTGTGTGTGTTTTACATGTGTGCAAGCATGTGTACAAGAGGATACTTGAGTGTGTGTGTCTGTGGAAGACCAAGGATGACATAAAGAATCATCATCCTGGATCTTCTACCTCTTTGTTACTTTGTTCTGGGTTTCCCAGGCTCCATATTCTAGGGCCAGAATTGCAGTCCATTGCCCTATCTACCCAACATTAATGTGTGGGGGTCTGTAGGATCTGAACTCGGGTCATTTTGCTTGCAAGGCAAAGGCTTTACCCCTTGAGCCATCTCCCCAGCCCGATAGATTTTTTTTAATGGCCAGAATGCATATGTCATGTGCTTGTAGACCATCTGCCTTAATTCTCTATCCCCCAGAGCATCCCTGTACAGGCTGAGAATAACACTAGTGCTTTAAGCAGATCCATCTCTCCGCCGATAATGCTGTTCGGCAGCCAATACACGCTCATCACTGCTGACAGCAAGTCACTTTCAAGAGATGGATTTGGAGCTCCATCATCCGGTGCACTGAAATCAGCTGCATCTTAAGGAGCATCTCCCCTCCCCCCACCCAGTTCTTGCCCAAAGGGAAGAGGTCAATTCCTAATTGTTTCCATGATCGATTTCAATTCCTTTCTTTTCTGCAACCTCTGCTGTTGCAAATCATATCTCCTGTGACCTGTCTCAAGAAGCCATCTGGTCTACCTCACCATCCTCATCAAAGCATAGTCGCACACAACATTTTGTGTGGGTACTGGAGATCAACTCTTTTCTATTTGGTTTGACTTACCAAACCCATTTGGCCCCAACCACCCTCATTTCTGTCCCCAAGTACACATCCATTCCTCACTGCTGTCAAACACCATTGAGGTTTTAGCTACTTAAACATTATTTGCTACAAAAAAATAATCATTTCCCATTTGTTTCTTAGTCCTCAGCTGAACTAGAGCCTCCACCCCGAGTCCTGGGCTCTGGGCTTTGGCATAGGCTGTGGGGAGGGTGAACATAGAACATCGTAGAACAAGCCAGGACTTTGCATTCATATGGCAGTAGCATTTCCTGAAGAGAAAGAAAATGGTGTGAGAGGCAGAGAGAGAGAGAAAAAGAGAGAGAGAATCCAAGTGGTGAAAGAAACAGCCAAGGCACTTTGCTGGGCGATACCAGATTTCGGGTGCTTCATCCGTCGGCTGTTCTCGTCATGTGACTGAGGTTGACTGACTTAGCACTATCTTTGTTAAAGGAGGTTGTGTAGAGAGAGCACATTGGAAAGGAACATGTCAAAGTTTGGTTCTTGAGTCTGCACCTATCTTCAAAATGAGAAACAAGACTGTGTGGTTTGAAGATGAAATGTCCCCTGTAGGCACATGAGTTTGAACACTTGACCCCAGCTGGTGGCATTGTTAGGAAGGTTGTAGAACCTTTACAAGGCAGAATTTACTAGAGGAACATCACCGAGAGCAAGCCTGCAGATTTAACAGCCTGGCCTCGCTTCCTGTTCTCTCTCTGCATTGCGACTGTGATGAATCTGACTGAGTCAGGCACATGCTCCTGCCGCCAGGTCTTCTCTACCAGGATGGACTCTGTGCCCTCTGGAACTGTAAGCCACATAAACCTTTTCTCTCTTCAGTCGCTTTTGTGAGAGTATTTTATTACAGCAACAAGAAGGTAAGGAAGACACATACCATTCTGGCTAATCTGCAGGAAGGAAGTTTGGGACACTGGGTAGGTCTTAAATAGGAGGAGAAACAGGGTACACTTTGTAGGGCAGGGTGGGGGAGGAGGCCATGGGAATCTAGGGCAGTGCTCTGAGCCCCTGTGGTTGGCCATCGATGGTTGTCCATGACATCTGGTCTTCCTTCCTACATCTTCCTCTGGGCACCGTGCATCCTGGGTGAGAGCATGTTGCATGTTGGACACTGGTCCTCCACAGGACAGGCTATAATACAGTGACTTGAGGGGACAGCCGTGGCCACCAGCTGCCCGTGTGTCATGGGCCAGGATCAGGGGATGAGGTGAGATTCAGAACAAGCAATCACAAGGGAACTTTTTTCTTCTCCACAGTTAATTAGTAATGTATATGCATTTTATCTGTCCTTGGAAACATGCTTTATTTAATATTTTCATGGGAAAATTTACAAAGTGCATGAGTATATAACTATGCAAATCCATAAACATGTAAATGAAATGTCAAGCGAAGAGAGAGAGGGCAGAAGAGGGAAGCATAGGGCTGACAGTCAACATACACAGGCAGACAGCTCAGGGTGGCCTCAAACTCACTACACAGCCACGGCTGGTTTTGAACTTGCAATTCTCCTGTCTCAGTCTCCCAAGTGCTGGGATTATGGGCATGCGACTCTGTGCCTGGCTGGGCATGCCTTTTGATAAACATGGGGCGATGGAAGCAGCAGGGATTTTCTAAGATATTTCTATTTTTATTGTCTGCAAGTCCCACAGACATGCCACACTGATTCATCGCTGAGAAGCTCGGCTCCAGGAATCCTGAGGTCACACCCCGAGCTTCCCACGCTGCCTTCCAGGAGGCAACGCAGAGATTCTTGTTTCCATGGCAATGAGGTCAGCCAAGAGAAGCAGCAGACGATCCAGGGGACATCAGAGAATAGCATTTATCACAGTCTTTGTCAAAGCCATGCTTAGAGACCCCATTTCCCTTCCCTCTTTTCTGGCAGGACACCCACAGGAAATGCCTCAGGACCCACCCTCCTCCATGTACCAAACATTGATAGAAAATCAGGGACCTTGGTTTTAATTCTGATTTTGTTACTGTTGTCAAGCTTACCAACACCTTTTTTTCTTTCTTTTTTCTAAAAAAAACCTTTATTTACTTGAAAGGGAAGAGGAAGAGAGAGAATAGAGAAGATACACACATGCTATGTGCCCATGGCTGGAGGTCAAAGGACAACTTTCAGAAGCTAGTTCTCTCTCTCCACCATGTGGGCTTCCAGGGATCAAACTCAGGCTGCCAGATTTGCAAGCAGGTACCTTACCTGCTGAGCTGTCTCACTGGCCACAACAGAACGTCGTTCTACTTTGTGGTTAAATAAAGCTTCATGTGAATATTGCATCAGTTAATGTCAACCATCTACTTGACATTTCATAGCTGAGGCTTTATGCACATCTATGAGGAATTATCTAACTAAGGAAAGTCTGTACGAGATTACCTCATTGCATAATTGATGTGGGAAGATCCAGCCCATAGTGGGGAGAATCATTTCCTGGGCAGGTGGATAAAACTGAGAGATCAGTTGGCTTTGGTAGACTAGAAGACAGTATTAGTCATTTCCCCCTCTATTCTTGCTGTGGATGTGTTGTGGCCAATTTCCTTGGGCTCTTGCCATAGACTTTAACCTGAAATGGTAAGCTGGAATAAAAACCCCATTTTCCCCCTAAATTTTTTGGGTCTTGTATTTATTACAGCAACAGGAATACGAAGCCAAGACATATATTACATTTTCTGTGTTTATTCATCCATTGATGGACATGTAGGCTGATCTCATAACTTGGCTATTATAAACAGCACTGTAGTGAACATGGATGTGAGAGAATTTCTATGTAGTGTTGTCTTAGAGTCTTTTGGGTAAAGGCCCAAGGAATGGTACAGCTGGACCATATGGTAGCTCTATTTTTAGCTTTTTGAGAAGCCATCATACTGATTTCCATAGTGACTATACTAATTTACATTCCCGCTAACACTGTGTAAGGGTTCTTCCACATCCCACCCAACCCTGCATCCTTGCCAGCGTGTGTATGTGTGTGTCTATATGTGTAGTGTGTGTGTGTGTGTGTGTGTGTGTGTGGTGAGTGTTCGAGGGTGTGGGTGTTTCTTTGATAGCATTCTAATGGGGCGATCTGGAATCTCAATGTAGTTTTGCTTTGTGTTTCCCTGATGGTGAAGGATGGTGATGTATTTTCAAGGAGAGGACAGTTAGATACCAGCACACTAAGGCCAGTGAGATGGCTCAGCAGGGAAGGTGCCTGCTTGCAAACCCACCGACCTGAGTTCAATCCCTGGACATCCATGTGGTGCAAAGAAAGAAATAACTTCTGAAAGTTGTCCTTCCTCTGACTTCCACCCATGTGCCACAGCATACATGCACACATCTCTCCACACTGCCATCTCTCTCAAATTAAGTAAAAAAGAGAGACACTGAAAAACATTGGAGATCGTGTGACAGCATGGAGAAAAGATGGCCGTTTGCAAACCAAGAAAACAGACTTCAGAAGAAATCAATCCTGGCCAGAGAGATAGCTCAGTGGGTAAATCCACCTGCCCATAAACCTGGTGATTGGACTTCGACTCCTGGAAGCCCACATAGTAGTAAAGAGAATTAACTTCTGACATCCACCCATGTGCCATGAATGCACCTGCAATTCTCTCTCTCTCTCTTTCATAAGCAAATAAGTAGAATATTTTTAAATGCTTTAAAAAAGAAATCAATGCTGACAATACCTTGGCCTTGGGCCTGCAGCCTCCAGACCTGCAGGAAGTAGATTCGTGTCATCCAGATGCAGTCGGGGGCAAAGTCTGGGCAGTACATCAATGGGTGAACGCAGCTTCTGCAGAACCAGCCACAGCAACCAAGCAAGGTGTAACGGGAATGGACGCTGGGCCCTCTGAGCGTCCGTAGTTCAGAAGGAAGAGGCAGGAAGCAAAGCATCATCCTACAGTTTGGGGCAGTGCTGCAGTCCACCTGTGCGGTGCTGACGAATGACCGTCAGACGGCTTAGGGGAACAAGGGGCTTATTGTCTCTTACGATTGTCGATGGTCTGGTTACAGTTCTCAGTCCATCTTGACGGGAGAGCAGCACCAACAAACACCAGGCCGAGGGAACTGGCCGCACCATCTCTGTGTAACAGCTGAGAGAGGGGCGATCCTTACTTGCCAGACCAGCATGTCTGGCCACATGTACAGAAAGATGTTGACTCTCAACTAGCTCTGTGTGTTTTCTTCCAAGGCCTAATCCCACCCACCATGGGCTGGGCCTTCCCCACCAGCCAGACAATCTCCTGCAGATTTGCTCTGGGCTTAACCATCCACAATTCTTCACAAATGTGTCCAAAACTCAAAACTCTCAACTGTCCAGTTGATGATCTGTGCCTACGACAGGCAGCAACCAGAGTCCATAGCCCAGTGACAATACCCAGAAGGGCTGGACACACACAAAGAAATACACACACATACACAGATGCATACAGAAGTACACTCAGATACACACACACACACACACACAGATGCACACGCACACACACACATATGCACACATACATGCACACATACATGAAAAAGAAAAAAAATCCTAATAAGATGAAAATTCAAAGTAAAAGCAAAAGGCTATCGGGCCCCAGATCCAAAAGGTAAATTAGACCTACATGCTGGCATCCAATCAGAAAAGCACTGTGAGGAGGCCCAGAGGCAGAGCACATCCAGGGAGAACCTTCCATGTTTGTAAGACTTTGCCACGGGCTGTCTCTGGTCCCTTCCTGATAGTGATTCTGTGAGAGGCGTCAGGCACCACAGCCTTCGAAAGAGATGACAGGGGCCTAGAAGAGACATGACAGTCCTCACTTTGACCCTGTAGCTCGTGTCCTGTACTGGCGCGTTCCTTCTGGGGCTGCGGGGCCTAATGACAGGAAGCTATTCTTGCCACCATAGTATAATAATACCACTGTGGGAGGCCGAGGCACCTCACACAGATCCAAGCCGTACCAGTATCTACCAGGAGAGGACACCCCAACGCATCGAGGAGCACTGTGACATAAGCTTCAAGCCACCTTCACGGACAGCCCTATTTCAGGCTCCCACTTGAGAGGCAGACTCAGAAGGGGTCAGGAATGATAAGGAGCCCAGGCTCAGGGCTGGGACCCCGCAGGTCTCGGGGATCCTAAGCAATTCCGAAAGGCTGTCACTCTTATTGAATAACATTGGTCACCCTCAGTTCCAAAGCAGGAAGACAAATGTACTGTGACATCCTGAATTTCCTGGGTGCCTTCCTGCCAAGCAGATCAAAGCACTTCAAAAACATTTTCTCTAAACCGAGAAGCCAGGAAGGCAGAGTCCACATGTGTTATCACGATAATCGCCAACATTGGCAATTCTTGTTTCCAGAAGTTTCTTATATGCATTCTCAAAGGCACCCTGAGAAAGAAGTAGGTGAGACTGACTCCATTTCACAGAAGGGCAAAGCAGAGCCTAGGGAGGGGTTCAAGGCCTGTCCCAAGTAAGGCCTTGTACACCCAGGCCGCTGCTTCAGGGGTCCCCAGGGCCCGTGTCACACCTTGTCAGTTCCAGACAGGGCCAGGTAGGTCCCTGAAGGCCGAGACATAGCTATCCTTTGAATGGAGCAGTTCATAACAAAGAGTGAGCACCCCACTCTGAACCCCAAGGCACCAAATTCAAGGGAAGCACTTTGCAGACAGAAGCTGCCTTCCTCGAAGGGCGCAGGGTACTCCAGCAAGCCTCAGGCTGGGAGGCCCCTGTGAACAGCAGCCCTTGGCCGCCTCTTCTCCCAGGATGCCTTGCCTTCTTCTTTCCTCACACTCCTACCTCCCCACGCCCGCCTTTAACTTCTGGCTTCTTTTGTTCTCCTTGTTCACAACTATGACTCTGCCCTTCCCTCCTCCCCATGCTTGCCTCATCTTTATCAAGAGACCTTGGCCCTCGTGCCCTTGTTCCCACAGCTCCCTCATTCCAAATTACGACTCCCACACACTTGAACATCTATTATACAGATACTGTGTCCTCACACCCTGCAAATGCCCATGAGCTGGGCTCATTAGCCCACCTTCCCCAGCAGCCCCCCCCCACACCCTCATACCAAGTACTCCATGTCTTCCTCTTATCCCTACCCACCTCATGCCTCTATTCTTCTGAGATGCTTAGTGATTTTTCGCGTGAAAACATACTCACTACTTCTCCTCAAGAGCAGATTGACTGACCAAAGGGTCCGATCCAAGTCCAGCTTGGTGGGCTCATGAGAGAAGTGGGGTTACCTACAGGAGCTTGGCTGGCCCGCAGGCTGCTACACTACTCAGAATATAGTTGTTTTCCTCTTCTACAGTGAGCCCTGGAACTCAGGAGTGGATGGTGGGGGGGCCCTGTGAGATTTTGTGGACTGTTAATAGCTCCAAATTCGTGAGGTCCTCCAGCAGGCTCAACGCTCTTACTCTCTTCCAATGTGAGGACAATTGTGTGACTTGGAGGAAGCCGCTATGCCACGCCAGACTTCAGCAGGGAGCTCTCAGTACATGCAACCAGCCTTTGGCTCTTGTCCCCTCTCAGATTCGGATTCTTACTTCCAGTTCCATAATGTCACAGTTTGCACCTGTTAGATACAGATATCAACTTGACAATTGAAGACTGTGTCTGGACACATCCGTGAAACATAAGTAGTGAAGGCGAACCGCGCGCCAGGCAGCGGATGGTTATCTACTCGACGAGGGAAGACCTATCCCATAGTAGGAGGGACGTCCCCTGGCAGGTGTATACGCTGGAAGAGCGCTGGTCCAGGATGTGGGCACACTCTGGCATATTAGCATGCCCGCATCCTAGCAAGAGCAGTTTCTGTGGATAAGGTCCAGTTTGTTCTCACAGTGCCTGATGTTGATAAGAACACTCCTGCTAAGCTGGACTAAGAATTGAAACAATTGTGAGCAAGAACAACCCCTCTCCCGTTCCCTTGTTTGGCTGTGTATTTTTCAGCAACATGAAGAGAAATGAGAACACAGTTCTTAGTTGTGATGTTCTTGGTTTCTTGGCTGCTCAACTTCTTTGTCTTTCAAGGCCCTAAACCCAGCCCCTTCTCCTCAGGCCAGTGACCTTGTGATTCTCCTCCTGAAGCTTCTTCCACAACTTCTGCCAAGGGTGCTGGATTCCTGGGGGGGGTGAAGGGAAAGAATGGGGATTTTCTACAAGCCTGCCTTGTTTATATTGAAACTTGTTACCAAAGTGTAATTCTTCCTTTCTTTCCTTATTCTTTAGGACTAATCCACTGTTACCTGGGGCCTGCCTTCTTGGAAACCCCAGCTCTGGACCCTCAAGACTTCCCCCCACTCTCTGGCATTGGTATTCTTTCATTGTGGTGGGAGGGGCAAAGAGCCCATGTCTAAGTCCTAGCTTCCCAACCTGACACCACTCTTCCAATCTCAATGCCAGCCAGTCATATCTTATCAAAGGCCTCTACAGCAGCCTCTCAGGAAGAGCCGCCTTCCCCAAATGGACTTCCTTCTCTGGCTGCTGAATTTGCTGCTGTGACCTCTGGCCTTGCTATGAGGAATGGCTGACGGGCATTCTGCTCTGTCAGCATCAGCTCCAGGGGACAGGCTGAAACACACTGTTGACGTTTCGATACTGACGAAATGCAGCATAGCATTTAGCATCAAGTGGTGACTATATATTCCCAACCCCAACTGCCCCCCACTTCAGCCTTGGCTACCCCTCTGCTTAAGGGAGAGCAGTGGTAACCCCAGAAGGAGACCCCTGTGACACCACAGCCTGAGAACAGGAGGAGGGAGTTTTCTGAGAGGCATCTCCATCCCAGGCGCCAGAAGATGCCGCAGGACCTTCATCCTAGAAGCAGAGGAAAGTCTGGGGCTGAGCCCCTTCAGCCGCTTCCTGGACTGGATGTTCTTCCCCCCAGGGTGCTTTCAGGAGCTGGGTCAGCCCGGCTCCTCCCCTGGTTGCCTTCCAGCTCTGCTTGAGGTCTAAGCTCCAACAGTGGGCCTTCATCCTCCTTCTCACACCCCGTGTGGCTCCCCAGAGCTCTGATCCAAGATCGCCTTACAGAAATCCGTGCTTCCCAAGATTGTGTTTCTTTTCTTTTCTAAGAAAAATAGTGAGTGAGTGAGCGAGTGAGTGTGTGTGTGTGTGTGAGAGAGAGAGAGAGAGGCACAGGTGGATCTCAGAGGCTACTTCCTTCCTTTCACTCATGTGGGCTTCTGGGAATTGAACTCAAGTTCCAGGTTTGCAAGCAGGCACCTTACTCCCTGAGCTATCTCACCAGCCTAAGATTCTTTTTCTCTTGCTCCACAACTAAGAACTGAATAGGACCTCTCTGAACTCATTATTTATTGGAAATGGTAGTCGATCAATAGAGCTCCCCTGGCCAGGAAGCGAAGTCAGGGCTGCGCCTGCCCCTGGCCAGGGTTTTACAGAGGTAGTCTCTCTAACTAGTTTTTTTATTCAGCTTGAGCTCATTTGCTTTTGGTGAAGTTGAGTTGAGGAACTAAAAATAATATAAGGGGCTGAGGAGATGGCTCAGTGGCTTAAAGTGTTTGCTGTACAAACGTAAAGGCCTGAGTTTGAATCCTCAGAGTGCATGTAAAGTTGGATAAAGAAGCAGGCACCTGCCATTCCAGTGCTCCCAAGGGGAACTGAAAAGCCCCAAAAGCTTGCAGGCCAGGTAGTGTGCTATACAAGAAGTGTGGAGAACAAGAAGGTGGATGGTAGAGACCAAAACATGAGGCTGCTCTCTGTCATAGTTGCACCGCAGTATGCATGCATCTGTCTACACACACATGCACACACACACCTGCATGCATCCATCACACACACACACACCTGCATGCATCTATCTACACATACACACACACACACCTGCATGCATCCATCACACACACACACACCTGCATGCAGCTGTCTACACACACATGCACACACACACCTGTATGCATCCATCACACACACAAACACACACACCTGCATGCATTTGTCTACACACATGCACACACACCTGCATGCATCTATCTACACACACACACACCTGCACGCATCTATCTACACACACATACACACACCTGCATGCATCTATCTACACACACACACATGCACACACACACCTGCATGCATCCATCACACACACACACACACACACCTGCATGCATACATCACACACACACACCTGCATGGATCTGTCTACACACACACACACCTGCATGCATCTATCTACACACACACACCCCTGCATGCACACACCACACACACACACACGAACCTTCAAGCACATTTCACACATACACATACAAACCTGCATGCACACATCACACACATACACACATACACATATGAACCTGCATGCACACATCACACACGCACACACACAAATCTTCATGCACACATCATTCATATACATACAAGCTTATATGCACACATTATATACAAACATATGAAATTACATGCACACATCATACACATACACAAACTTGCATGCATACATCACACACACATACATACAAACCTGCATTCACACATCATGCATACACAAGATCATCTATACACATACACGCATATCTCAGTAGAGTTCCTGCATTCACACATCATGCATACACACAGATCATCTATACACATACATGCATATCTCAGTAGAGTTCCTGGTGGATCCACAGGAGCCGGAAGGATGGCAGCAGGGATACCAGGCTCCACGATGATTTGCACACACAGAAATAAACCTTAGTAAGATGCATCTTGCAGTGATATGCAGGCTATACGGGAAACAGGCCTGTTTACAGGCTACAGATGGAAATTCTATCTAATATTTTCTTTTGCAAACCCCTTGAAAATATGAGCACTCAACAATTCTGTGATTAGATTTCCTCAATGAGATAGTTAGATAAGAATGCTCTGGTGTTTAATCTTAATTGTTAGCTTGCTGGAGTTTAGAATTGTCACAAAAACAAATATCTTGGCATGTCTGTGAAGAATTATACAGACTAGACTAGCTGAGGAGAGAAGACCCACCCAAAATGTGGGCAGCACCATTCCATGGGCTGAAGTCCTGGACTGAACACAAAGGAGAAAGGGCGTTTCATCCCTCTCTGCTTCCTGGCCGTAGACGTAACATGCCCAGCAGCACCAGGCTCCCTCCAGTACCCACGGGGCTGCCTGTGTTCTCCTTGCTCTGGCTACTGCTCTTCCTGGCCACAACTAGAAAGTGTCAGCACTGGAGAGGTGGCTCAGGGGTTAAGCCTCTGCCTTGCAGGTGGAAGGTCCTGAGTTTGGATCCTAGACCCCACATATAGACGCCAGCAGAAGCGGGGGGGGGGGAGGGAGATGGTGGTGGCCTGCGTTTCTGGTTTTGGTAGGGCAGAGCCTGTGAATCCCGGGGCAGAGTAAACAAGGAGGAGGTGGAGGCGTCCATGGTGGTTCCCAAATTCCCCCGTGGTTCTACACACACACACACGCACGCACACGCACACGCACAATTGAATAAAAAAAAATTTAGAAAGCGTTAGCAGGCCAGGCATGGAGACTTGGTCACATGCGTGTTCTCCCTCACCTGAGACTCACAGATCCTCTGACTTAGGAACAATCAAGGAGGGAGCTGGCTCTCTCTTGCTTTGGCATTCTTTCCCAAGGCGACATATTCACCAGACACTGCTGTCCTAAGTCAAGGCAAGTAAATATCGCTTCTGCATTTCGTCCTTCCTTATGGGCTCCCAGATTCTGCAACAAATGGACACTTCAAGACACCAGCTCTACCCAAGCATGGCTGTGATAGTTAAGCCTGGGTGTCAACTTGACATACCTGGTATTAACTAAGATGGGCTGAAACCACATCTGGAAGAATCAACTGAGACCACCTGAAAGGCTTATACCCGATCTAGATCCTATGAGAACTTCCAAAGATCTCATAGGATCCTCCCAGTACTGAATCATATAAAAAGGAGCCACCAAGGAGAAGAGATGTTTACTGCAGCTGTGCGAGAAATCGCTCTTCCTTTCTTCGACCCTCTAGCCTTCCCCTCCAAGTCGTCGGCTAGACTAAAGACTCTAGGAATTCTCCAGCCTTCAGCCATCACCCACTTGACTACCGAACTGAGCAACTACTGGCAGCCATTGTTGGACTAACCTCAGCTACTGGCAGCCATTGGACTACCTCGGCCACATCTGTAAGCCAACTCAATACATTCCGTGTATATATATACATATATATGTATATATATATTCATTGTGTCGATTCTGCATCTCTAGAGAACCTGACTGATACAATGGCCTAGAGAATCCCCCCAAGGAGTCCTCCAAGACCCTCTCTGGGAGTTCATGAGGTCAAAATTATTTTCATGATTGTGCTAAAATGTTTATTCTTCCTTGTCATTTTTCTCTTGAGTGTTGAGTGAGGCTGTATGACATGTGATCGAATGCACAAGTGGATATGAGAATCCAGCTGTCTTCTGTTCAGCTAGTCATTAAAGACTCTTGCAAATGCAAAATGATGCCACTTCTTATTTTGTGGAAAATATAGTTATTTTTCATAAAATATGTTAGCATGCAGTAATTTCAGTATTTCAACCAAATCAATGGTTTTTAAAATTCTGTTTTCATCTTAGATGTAACCCATATGAGCAAAAACTCTTGGTATCCTAAATAAATATTTTTTGTATGTAAAGGACTTTAAAATCAAAAAACTTGAGAATTGCTGCTTTAGGAAAAACTCCTCTTTTTCCTTGAAAGCATACACACAGTTGTACGTCTCTTTTACTATCATTACTTGAATGTTCTCAACCATGAATATCAAGGATAACCACCAGCCAAAATAACAAAGAAAATCAAGGGCTGGATAACTGAAACATGTCATACACCCACAAGTTTTCATAAAACAGGTATAATACAACTTTGCATAGCCAGATATATCCCTTTTATGCTTTTTTGTGTATAGGTGTTGGTGTGTGTGTGTGTGTGTGTGTGTGTGTATGTGTGTGTGTGTGTATGTGTGTATCAGAGTGTGTGCATATAGAGGCCTAAGGATCATATTGGGAATCATCCTGCATTGCTCTTCCACCTTACTGCTTTGTTCTAGGATTTCCCAGGCTCTGCCTTCCAGGGTCAGAAGAAGTACCGGCTATAGCCATTTCACCATTTCTGCCTGGCGTTTTTATGTGGGATCTCGATCCAAACTCAGGTCCTTCTGCTTGCTTGCAAGGCAAAGGCTTAACCCTTGAACCATCTCTTGAGCCCCTTTTCTGCCTTTCTAAACTGGCAAGAATGTACACTTCACTCGGATGTGCTGGTGCATGGGGATAATCTCAGTATTAAAGAGGCAGGAGGATCAGGAGTTCAAGGAGGCAGGAGTTCAAGGTCAGCCTCAACTATATGGTTAGTTCGAGCCCTCTTGAGCTCTACCAGATCCTGTCTCAAACAAACACCCTAAATGCCCCATTAGTTACTTTCCTCTTTGTTATGACAGAAAACACCTCCAGGAAGGGAGGGTTCGTTTGGGCGCGTGGCTTGAGCCCTCACACAGTCTGTATGGAAGGAAAGGTTAACAGTGGAACTCTCAGGTGGCCAGTCTCATTACATCTGCTGTCAGGAAGCAGAGAGAGATGAAGTGCTCATCTGCTTTTCCCTTTTCTCCTTTCTATTCAACTTGGGACTCCAGTCATGGGATGGCGCCACCCACATTCAGGGAAGATCTTCCCTTCTTGGTGAAATCTCTTGGGAAACCTGAGAGACATACCCAGAGGTATGCTACCTAGGTGATTGCAGATCCAGTCGATAATGCAGATTAATCATCACACATAACTCTAATGACAAAGCTTTATGATCTAGAAAATATAAAGCCTCTATACAACACGTTGAAGATTACCACTGTTCAAATGTAAAGTTACCTTAGTGCTTTGCATTTCAGTCTTCTATGTCATTTGTAAATTAAGTAACCAATGGCTATTAAATAACCTGATTACTTTTCTTGTCTAAAAGTTTTAAGTTACCTAAATATTTGGTAGCAATCTTCAATATAACATACTATAAATTTAATTATTGTTAATATAAAAGCTTGTCAGAATTAGTGGCGCATAGACTCAGACAAATAAGGTGCTTCAGACAGCTATTCTGTAGCTTTTGTGTTAAAACAAAAGGAAACGCAGAGGCTGGGATGCAGCTCCATGGTACAAGAAGCTTGCCTAGCATGCTCAAGTCCCTGAGTTCTAACCCAGCACCACCAAAAATGTAAGTTTATCTTTACTAAGTAACCACAAAAAATTTAACCAGTTCTGAGCTCAAGGAGAAGTTCTTCTTCCTTGTGGGCAAGTACACCTTGATTACTGTAGCGGTTACTCAACTATTGCTGTGAGAGAGCACTCAAAGTCTAGCAACTTAAGGGAGAAAGGAGATTTATTCAGCTTATGGTTCCAGAGGGGAGATACAGTCTTCCAAAGTAGAAGTGGCATGGCTGGCTGGCTAAAGCCGGAGGAGGTTACCTCACTGTAGACATCTTGGAGGCTAAGAGCTACAAGATTGCTTGCTGCAAAGGCAGACTTCTCCTGGAGGTAGAGTGGGACTCATCCACCTCAAGGCCCACCCCTTATGACTGCCTTCCTCCAGCAAGGCTCCACCTCTCAAGGGGCCATGACTTGCCAAACAGATGAGATTGTGAGGGACACATTTTAAATCATGACAATTAATTTAAGCTCAAAATAGATTTTAAAAAATTCTGGCATCTCTAGTCAGTACAAAATAATTTCTGCCATTTATCTATAAGGATTCTTGAATGTTTGAACTATAAATCCAGCATGGGAAAGCGAATCAGAAAAGGAATGATCAATGGATGGAAAGGTCTCTAACTTTTTTTGGAGGCAATAAAAATGGACTCCAAGACCTCGTGCATGTTAAGTAAATGCTCCAGCCTAAGCATGGGAGTTTTTTTAGAATAGCAAAACTATTTTGTGTAGTACTTTCATGGTGGATATGTGACATTATGGACTTGCCAAAATCCATAGAGCTAGGACATAAAGAATAAGAAATCCTAATGTAAACTATGGATTTTAGTTTATAACAATATGTCAATATTTATAACACATGTATCATAGTAACATAAAATGTTATGAGTGTGAGAGAATAGAGGGGTACATGGGAACTCTGTGCCATCTGCTTGCTTTTTATATAAATCTAAAACCATTCTAAAAATAGAACCAATTAAATCTTTAGAAAGGAATGTATATGGATTTTTTTAAACTTGGAAGAAAAATAAAAAATTGTTATGACCCATCCTCTAGACAGTTGATATTTATAGTTTGCTAGCTTTCTACCCCACCTTTTTCTTTGTGTAGACTTTTACCAATAACAGTTCTGTATATTTATATCCTATACCCTGCCCTAACTATCTCTATGACAGTTATCTTGGTTCCTCATAAGGTTGTGAGTTTCCCCTGGGGCAAAAACAGTCTGCCAGTAATCTTTAGATTTCCCTTGGCTCTTTTTTAAATTTATTTATTTATTTATTTGAGAGAGAGAATGCACACACATGCATATCATGGCATGTGTGTGGAGATCAGAGGACAACTTTCAGAAGTCATTTCTCTCCTTCCATCACATGGGATTCTAGAGATCAAACTCAGGTCGCTAGGTTTTTTTTAAGCAGCCATCTTACTTGCTGAGCTAGCTCACTGGCTCCTATGGTTCTGTTTTTAAAAACATAATTAATCATTTTTACCCTATCAAGAACATGTCTAAGTGAGGTTGCAAGCCTTCCTCCTGTTTGAGGTAGTGAAGACCAAACACCAGTTAACCTGGCACTACTACTGCCTCTATCACACCATGTTACTGCCCTAGAAGGGTCTTGGGCTCTCAGGAATTTCAGATGACCACTGCTCTAAATCCTGCCTCAACTCTGTATCCAAACCAAAGTCACAATTTCCACACTGTGAAAAAGTAAGCAAAGGCTACAGCTTTGGGAACAAGCCACACACTTAATTTGCCTCCATTGAGATAATGAAAATTAAAGAACATTTTACACAGATAGTGATTCTCAACTTTTGTTTGAAATAATTCACAAGCCTAAGCAGACATCTTTTTTTTAGTCATCCCTCACCTTGAACATAATCCACAGATAATGTGGTGTTTCTTAGGTGCTGTGGTCCTCTCGAAGGCTGTGAGCTATTGTCTCCAAGAAGATTTCTGCCCATTGAAGGACTAGTCTGCATCCCGGGTGAGGAGATACAGCCTGTGGCTGGTAATGATTCTCTTTTTTTTTTTGAGGATTAAGGTAGAGTTTATTAGAGAAGAGAAAGGTTGGAACTCACAGACTCCAGACGTGGAGTGCCATGAGGGGCTAGGGCGTCTCCATGAGAAGCAGGCAGCTAGAAAAGAACCCATGGCACTAGAGTGCCATGAGGGGCTAGGGAGCCCATGAGAACTCACGGTGCCTAGGCATGGAATTCATGAGGAGCAAGGAACAAGAAACAGACTCATGGCACTGGAGTGCCATGAGGGGCTAGGGAGCTTCCAAGAGAAGTAGGCAGCTGGAAACGGACTCATGGCACTAGAGGGCCATGAGGGGCTAGATCGCCTCTCTTTTTAGGGGTCCATGTCTTTCCCAATTTATTCCTCACATCCCTAGTTGTTACAGCATGATGTCACAAGAAGCATGCAGCATTTTCCAAAGGAAAGCAGAGGTGTCCTGCACTTAAGAAAAAAGAAAAAGCTTCAATGCGGGATGCTTTTTTTTTTTTTTTTTTTTTGGAGTGAGTGCAGGTTGTGACAAGGTCTCATATAGCACAGGCTGACCTTGAACTTGCTGGTTAGCAGAGGATGGGAATACAGACACATGTCACCATGCACAGCTCAGATACCTTAAAGGTAAGGATTTATCTAGAAATTGGTAAGGTAGGATCTTTTTTAGACAGTGACATTCTGAAAAATTGTGAAGGTGCTTATGAAATAAGACATAGGGAACAGGTGAATCTTAATTTTTCTTTCTTTTTAATGTGTGTGTGTGTGTGTGTGTGTGTGTGTGTGTGTGTGTGTGTGTGGTGTATTCTTGTGTAGAGCTCAGAGTGTTGGTTTTCTCTTTCTGCCATGAGGATTTCCAACTCAGGTCATTGGGCTCAGGGGTGAATGCTTTTACCCACTAGCTCATCTTGGTGTTATTTTATAAAGTTTACAGTTTCAGAAAAGTCTGAAACACAGACATACATACACACAGTACTATATTCGTCTCCCCCACAGTAACACCCTAAAGCGAGCAGAAATTGTGAGACTGTCCTGAGACTCTGAGGTTGAGGGCCTCACGTCAAAGATGTGAATGAGCTTGTGGCTCCTACCCGCGTCTGAACATGAAATAGCCAAGTTAAATGACGCTGAAGGATGCTGGGAACTATGACTCTCCCAAGTTAACATAGCTCAGAGGCCTTCAGGCCGCTGATCTTTCTAGAAGGCCAGCTGCCCATTATCACTGCACCCTGGCTTCTTGAGGTGTCAGGTCACACAGATGACATCCTAGGATCAGGCCTGATACAGGTGGGCTGTTAAAGAGGCGGAGTGCTGCAGCCCCAGGCTGGGATCTCCTTGGACTCTGAGAGGACATAGGCTGCTGCAGCCCTGGGCTGGGGTCTCCTGGACACTCAAGTTGTAGTCAGGACCTTTGTCAGCTCACCAAGCAATGCTGCAAAATGGCCCCAAAATGAAGATAGCCGTCCAGCTGGGATCAGAGCCACTGCTTGTTCATTTCCTGGAAGAAGATGCCAGACACCGGCCACTGCAGTCAAAGGGCCAAGGTCCTTTTAGTGGATTCACGATTTGCAGGAGGATACAGCAGACCCAGCCTTGCTCTTCTTTGCAGCAAGAACTTCACGGCGTCATCACAGCTGGCAGCAGCTGAAAGCTCCTGATTTGGGTGCCAAGCCACATGCCGGATACCACGCCTGTGGGAGTTGACGCTGACGTATTCACGCTCATCTTACTCATCATCCTCCCAGAGCCGCACGCTCTCATCTGCACTGCAGATGCCAAGAGGTTGCCAGACGGAACCCATGCCAGTCACTTGACCTCATTTGCATGGCCCTCTAAAGTGGTTGTGCACTCAGACTAAGAAGGGTCACCTGGGGCTGGAGAGGTGGCTCAGGGGTTAAGCCTCTGCTTTGCAGGCGGAAGGTCCTGAGTTCGGATCCTAGACCCCACGTATAGACACCGGGCGGAAGTGGGGGCGGCCTGCGTTTCTGGTCTTGGTAGGGCGGAGCCTGTGAATCCCGGGGCAGAGTAAACAAGGAGGAGGTGGAGGCGTCCATGGTGGTTCCCTGAATTCCTCCAGTGGTTCTACACACACACATGCATACACATATATACACACACGCATACGCATACACGCACAATTGAATAAATAATAAGTAATAAAAAATTTAAAAAAAAGAAGGGTCACATGACTGGTACCTCCTGGTCACCACATTGAAGGAACTGGGCTGAGGGATGGATATATATATATATATATATACACATAGTGCATGTGGAATATCCTTTGCAGGTAGATCTGCATTTTAATGCATTTCCTTAGGACTCAATCGGCAATCTCTCTCTCTCTCTTTCTTCTCTGTCTATATATATATAATATATATGTATATATATTTATATCTTTCCTTTATCTCTCTTTTTTCTTCTTTCTTTTAGACACTATGTAACCGTGGCTAGCTTGGTACTTGCTGTTATCCCAGGGTGGTCTGGAACTCTTTTTAAAAAAAAATATTTTATTTATTTTGTGTGTGTGTGTGTGTGTGTATCAGAGGACACTGTGTGTCTCTGTGGAGGATGAAGAACCAAGGGTGACTTCTGGAATCATCCTGGTTTGCTTCCACCTTCTTCTTGTTTCGCCCTGGGATTTCCCAGGCTCCGCCTACCAGGGCCAGAAGTGCAGATCACAGCTGTTTTACTTGGGACCCGGGATCCGAACTCAGGATCTTCTGCTTGGGTGGCAGAGTCTTAACCCCTGAACCATCTCTCCAGCCCCGGTCTGGATCTCTTGATCCTCCTGTCTTAGCTTCTCTGGGATTTAAGGTATGTATCACCATGCCTGGAGGGAAAGTGTATCTATCCATGTTGGCTCTTAGACAGAATTTATTCTTTAGCAGGAATCTCTCTGAAGGTTTAAATGAGATATTAGATGAGTAAAAGATCCCATCCCACAAATATAAGTTTCATCTTTAGAGCTTTTCTTTATATTCTAATAACGTCTAATATAATTTTTCTCATTTACTATAAAAACTATGCCTACAGATTAGCTCTGGGCATGTGTAAATTTCTAGTCCATCTTACCTTACTAACTGATGATGACTTTCAAAGACATGAAGTTAGAAGCTCTAGAATTTCCACTCTAAAATCAAATTGATCCAAAGAGATGACTTACTGTACCTCAATTATTAAGTTGCATATATCGTATTATGACTACCCAGACCTTCAAGCCCAACGGCTTTGGACAGGGTTAGTAAATTCCGTCTTAGGTTTTCCCAGGCCACTGAACACAGCCACTTTCTGTCTTGCAGACTCAAGAGGAAGGATTTCCAAACCCCCTTTTTCCATCTTAAGGTAGTTTCCAATTTTTCCAACTTAAGGTATAATAAGTCTGTATTCCCAGAGAAAGTTATGCCAGTGTTTGTCTGAAGGGTTTTCAGCAGATTTCTTGATTCCTAATTCATGTTATCTATGCTTAAGTCCAAGGAGAAACGGACTTTACAAAGCACATTTCTGTCAATCCAAGTGCTGCTCTGTGATTCTTATGTCCTACAAGTGTGTGGCAAAAAGTTAACTTGGTAACTATGGATCATTGACACGGACTATGATCATCAATGGACATCATATGTCTACTACTATATTCTCTCCCCACCACTACCTGTGGGAAGGCACTGAGGCATCTTCCTTCTACCATGGAGGAATCCGATATAGATCGATTGCACAGGTTCCAAAGGTGAGCGCATAGTTTGGAGGTGGCGCCACCAGTCCCCAAGGCAGGCCCTTTGTCTTTTCTCTTTTGATGCAACAAGTAGCAGAACTAGAGATTGCAGCAGCAAGAATCTGTTCAGCCCAGGTAGGGGAACTGACAATAGACCAAAGAAATGATTCTGCCCAAGTCTAGCCTGGCAAATCAATGAGTTTATTTAGGCCACTTACAGGTATATGGTTAGAGGATTACTTAAAGGAAGCATGGGGTGATGTGAAGGCAGCTGCATCCCCCATCCAGAACAAACAAGCAGATGGCAACAAAAGCCACCCCAGCATGGTGGTGGTGATAAGTCCTGAAAGCGGCTGAGTTCTCTGCCCAGCCTGCAGGAAGCTCCACTGAAGAGCTTCCTCTTCCCTAGCAATTTTTCTTGCTTCTGTAGCCTTGGAAAGGGGCCTCATGAATTTCTTTAGCTCCCCAAGTTCCGTCTGTTTCAAATCAGAGGACATACTAAGTAAAACGCACCTACACCGGAAATACCTCCTGAGCGTCCCCTGAGGGAGGCTCTCACAGGACCGCAGTGCCACTCCATAGGATAGTGCTTGCTGTGAGAGAAGAGAGAGCCGAACAGCAGGACACTTGATTCCCTGGGGATTTTACAGAGCACCTGAAAAAGGTATTGTTTTTTTAATCTGAATGTGGAGAATAAACGAATCGAACTCAAATCAAAATTGTTAAGTAGGATGGGAGTCTTATTGTCTAAAAACTGCGTGAATTCGAAATACCGTAGTAGGTATTGCAGTTACTCTGCATTGTTGCAGATAAATTCATGAGGAGTTAAGGGAACAGGGGGTTTATCTTAACTTACAGCTGTTTGTCCAGCTTGGCAGGAGAGCTCACACCAACACCAGGAGCGGACCATGTGACCATGTGACCATGTGACCATGCCGCATCACAGGACTGTTGAGAGGGATCCTCACTTGTCACGCCGATGTGTCTGGTCAAGTGTGCACAAGATGCAACTTCCTCAACCAGTTCTCTCCATCTCATTCACCTGCCCAGGGACAAGCCCCGCCCACCATGGGTGGATTTTCCCCATCAGTTAGACAATCTCCTGCAGGGTTGCTCTGGGCTTAACTCAACTACTAATTTCTCACAACTGTGCCCAGAGCTTAGAGCCTTCAGTTGCCAAGTTGACACCTGTATCTATGACAGTAGTTTTGAGAGAAAGGCAAATGGGAAAGAAATGATGTCCAGTACTAGGCAGTGTGGCCAGTTGAACCAACTTGGAACCAGAAGTCACCCTTGACTCCTGAGCTTGGCCTGTCAAGTGGTTTGCCTTCGAAGGTCCTATCTTTTTCCTTCATGAAGTGGATGTGAAAATCTTTCTCACAGGTTGTGTTAGGAAGCCAAGCAAATAGCATAGATAAACTATGCAGGAAACACTCAATAAATATTATCTTCAATATTCTTTCCATTTTTGATCTGGGGTCGACCAAGTTGGCCTGTAACTTCTAGGCTCCAGTGATCCCCCTGTTCCCTGCTGGCCCACTGCAGTAGCTGGAACCACAAGTTAGCCTGAGGTAAGTTCTGATTAATACAATTTAAAAGAACAGTTAAGTTCAATGGAAGGAATGGCTTTATGAAAGAGTGCATTCATTACTTTTCTGGTCGTTGTGTCGAAATGCTTGACAAAAGCAAGCTAAGAGTTTTTTGCAACCTGTTACTTACAATTTAAGAAGACGGGGCCAGATCCCTCGTGACAGGGAAGGTGTGGCAGAAAGACCAGCTCTAGCTGTGTTGGTGGGAGCCCAAAACAGCAAGACAGCAAGCAGAGACAGACGAATCTTCTTACAAAGCTACATTCTCTTTATTCAGTCCAGGATCTCGGCCCTTGGAGTAATGCACAACCTCATTCTGGTCCTTTGCTCTCAAGGAAACCTTTGTAAAGAAAAAAAAAAAAAAAACCCTCATAGATATATTCAGAGGTGTTTCCATGGTGATTTTAAATACATTCAAACTGACAAGATGAACCAGAGTATCAAAAAACCCAAGTCCTTAGTAATGAGCACTTTTTGATTTACTGTATAAATAATCTAACTTGGGAGGAGGAAGAGGGGCTTCTTTCAATGCTTGCAGCCCCTCACACTGGTAGATGTTTAGTGGAGCATTGGAGTAATACAGGTAGGCAACAGAAAGATGATTAAAGACCTATCCCTTAACTTCTCTGTTCTCTGAAGAGAACTCATTTATAGGCTTGTGTTTCTTGCCTTCATTATTATTCTAATACTCAAATGAGCTTTGTTCAAGGAGAAAAGGACATAAAATAAAGCATTATTCTCATCTGCATAATGCTGACATTGGGATACTCTGCAACTTCTAGGTTCCTTTGGGGTGTGTGTGTATGAAATAGATGCTTTAAAGTCATAGATTTTAGCCATGAGCCTAGGGCAGCTGGAATCATTTCGAGCTTCCTCCTGGATGCTGGCTTGTGACCATTCGAGTTGAAAGAGAAGACAAACTTTTATTCCAGAATTAAACTTTGAAATTTAAAAATAAAAGCAGCACTGAATAAATAAAACCACTCCATAGGCTACAGGGAATGATTTAAACTTTTGGAGTGCTCCTTGACATGCTAAGGGCAATGATAACCCACCGAAATTGACCTGGATGTTTTCAGTCGCATACCACCAAGGAGCCTCTCCTGTGTCTACTGTATTCGGCTGGGTGATTGTAGCTTTGTGTCCCATTTCCCATGCTTTGTACATCTGATTATCATTTGGTTGGTTGGTTCTAGGGATTGAACCCAGGACCTCACACATGCTAGGTAAGCACTCAACCTCGGAGCTACACTCCCAAGTCCCATTTCCATAGATCCTCAGTTCTTCATGCTTCCTCTGTATCTTTTCTCCCTCTCCCAATATCCGGTTGTCTGGCTTTATGTCCCCTCTGTTTTAAAGTTCCTGCTCCATGACACTGACATGGATCTACAAGTTTGACTGTTGGCTCACAATTCTTTTTTTAATGAGCAAGTAGAATTCAAAATATATTGTTCATGCCAGGTTTGTCACCAAGAATTTATGAGGGGGAGAAAAAGGTGAAATCAAAAGGTGGAAGAAGAATCTGAACAGAGCTTCTTGGAACACTGGCGAAACGCCATGCCCAGTGGGCACCAGTAGGGGTGGTGGAAACCCGAGAGAATGGAGCATCTGGGACCAGTGGCTTCTGCACGGGCTGTCGTCCTGGAGTCATTTGCCATCAGGACAGATAGAGTCAGCCTCCTGGGGGTGGGGGAGAGAGACAAGCCACAGCAGAAGACCTGGGCTTCCTTCAGGCAGGTGCGCTTTGGAATTCTGCTTCTCAGAGTAGTGTGATCTTCACATGTGTCTGCTAAGCCATAAGATGCTCCCTGCTAGGAGTAGCTGTAAGAACTAAATAATGTGCTGTTAAACATCTCATAGCCCCTGCTCATAGCAGTTTAGAAACTGATTCTCCTCTCTCCTCTTTTTATGACAATTGCTAACACGTGCCTTATTTTCACTTATTGTGAAGGTTATTTCAAACCCAGTACCTGTGGGCATAGTAGCTTGTAGCCCTAGTTTTTGTGACATTTTAACCCCAACACCTGCCTACTTGGCTTCTCTTCATACCACCCGCACTCATGAACTGAATTTCCAGGTTTCGATGAGTTTTTCAGCTATCTTCCAAACATATCTAGGTTTTTCCATCTACCTCTTCTACTGCTTCATCCTATGGGACCACCCATCAAATCAATATGCACATGAAATTCAGACCCAGCTCCTCCACTCCCTGATGATACATCCAGAATGGATTTTTTTTTCTCATCTGATTCCGATGCTACACTATTCAACCTTATTATAGGAGATTTGAGGTAAGTCACATCACACTGTCTTTTGTGGTGATTATAGGCTAGAGATTAGTCATGCTGATCTACAATCGTGGTTGATAAATGCATAATTGAGTTGTGAGCATTCACTACATATGCCATCAGTGGGTTACACAGCCTTTAGATGCCTTTCCTCATGAAATGATCATAGCAAGGGTAAAATCATTCAGCATGACCCTTATGTTTTGAAGGAGTGTGATAGAAACAGATGTCAACTTGACAGTTATGGGCCAGGCTTTGGGCACAGTTGTGAAGAATTGATAGTTAGGCAAGCCTGCAGGAGGTTATCTAATTGAGGTGGAAGACCCTGCTCATAGTTGGCAGTACTTTCCAGTAGTGGACCATAGGAGGGAGCACAAGAGAGAGCAGTCGACCCCTCCTTCTCATGCCGGCGAGCTGCTGGCGAGCTCCTTGTTGATTGCCTCTGTTCCTGGCTGCTGCTGTTCTTTACTGTCTTGTTTCTTCACCAATGTCAGAGCCGGCTCTCTTCAGCCCTCCGATGTGACTGAGATCCAGGGAGTCTATGAGAATCCTCCAGCCTCCACCACCAGACTGGAACTGCTGAGTTGTTCAGCTCCTAAACTGAGCAGCTGATGGGCAACTATCTTTGGACTATACCGATTTTATTTTGTAAGTCAATCTAATAAATTCCATACATATATATTCCATGTATTCCATATATTCTATATATATATCCATCCATCCTATCGGTTCTGCTCCTCCAGAGAACCCTGGCTAACACAGGGGGTAAATGAGCTACACCTCAGAATAGACTACTTTCCCAAGGTTAAGTAGCCCGCAAGAAAGCCAGAGGAGAGACAGGGAATTCTAAACTCAGTGTTCTTTCTAACCCCTCACAAAGGGCCTATATACTGAACAAAACAAAAACAACTAAAATCAATTGAAATCTCGAATTTGGGTACAACTTTTATCGATGCCCCAAGCTAACCTAGAAGTAGCTGTTTGAACAGAAGTTGGCAGGCTCGGAAAAGCATCGCCAAACTCTGCTGAAGGCGATTGCTGCCACTAGGGGGCCCCCCTCCCCTTTAGGCAAAAAGCGCATCAAGGCAGGTGACGGCCACGCTGAGGACCTGCAACTTAGTGCTCAACTCCATCTCCCAGAGACTGCGAACATTTTCCCTTAACCCGGGTCCCAGAAGAGCCGGGGAAGTCTGGGAGACCACAGGCAATTATTCAAATTGGAGTAGTTTTCCCAGACACGTTCCGAGCTCTATATGATTAGAGGATTATTCCTTAGTCTAGTCCAGAGGTCCCTTGCACAAATTACTGCTTGGAAAGGGCTGGACCGAGGGAGGAGCGGAGGAGACCCAATCAGGTAATCCAAAACTGCACCCACGAATATCAGCCCTAAACTAGGACCCAAATTCTGGCAGAAAGGACTGCAGAGAACAAAGCCCAAGAGGGATCCGATTCTGGCTGACTCTCTAGCAGCCATAATATGTACATTTGAATGACACCGATGACCCTCCCTCAAAACACACACACACACACACACACACACATCGGTAATGGTGAATCACAATTTTTTAAATAATTTTCAAAGAGAAGTGCCTCAGGAAGCAGAGGACTGGAAGGCCCAACGGGAACCTGGGGGAGCTCAGGAAGTAAGGGGGCATTTCTTTGAGAACACTTGGCCATCTTGGGGAAACCCAGGATAGTGATGAGTTTTAGCATTGCTTCTCAACGTCTTCGGGGCGGCATCAAGTGAAAAGAACCAAATTAGCAAACCATCTACAATCCATCATCACAACTACAGAAAATAACGTAGATCTAGGGTGTAGGAGTGGGCAACAGCTAGGGAAGTGGTGCAGAGTTGTTTTGGTTAAATCGCGCGGTTAAAACAGGTGAAAGTGGGCTGGCTGTGGTGGTTCACACCTGTAATCGGGAGGCAGAATCATGAAGACCACAGCAAAGTCCAGACCATTTAGGGCTATAGAGCAAGACCCCGTCTCAAAATATCCTCCTTCTCCTCCTCCTCATCATCAAATAGGTGAGACTAACGCAAACTGGGTTACAGAACATTTCAAAGGTTTCACCATCCCTTGAAAGGAGACGCCAGAAGTAGGACAGGCAGCTGGGACCTGTGCACACTCTGCGACAGAGGAGCCACAGCGCAGAGAATGAACTGGAGGTTCGACCTCAGTGGGGGCAGATGTGACTGAAGCGGTTCAGAGTGACCGTCCACTTTGTGCGCGAGAATAGTTTTCCCGTAGCCACTGTCTTTTCTGGTTTACAATCCTCTCTGGTTTACAATCGCAAGAGTGTCAGACTAGGTTTCGGCGGGAACCAGACAGCTCCCAGGAGGGCCCGCAGCGAAGCAGCCAAGGCATTGTTTCAGCCCCCTCGGGTGGGGTCTTGCAAGGAGGGGGGAAAGATGTGTCCTCCGAACCCGCCCCATACTGTCCCAGGGGAACCGTGCAGCAGCGCGTCCTGCGCAGGGCTTTGTGAAGTATCCTGCGTTACCATGGAACCCGAAAGGAACGTGGAGAGCGGCATTCGGTGGGAAGTGGGAGCCTTGAGGTTGTGGGCCCTGCCCTCTGTCCCCTTTCGGACCCCGGCCCTACACCAGGGACTGTCGGGAATTGTAGTCCCAAAGCAGCGACCGCGTGGAGAATGCGGGGCGCTGGCTCTCCCCGCCTCCCCTTATAACCTGCTGGCGCGAGGTGGGGAGAGCTGGGGCGGAGCTATCGGATCTGTGATTGGCCCAGGCGACTCCCAACCCCCCACCTAAGTCCCCTCCCCCGCTCGCCACTTTGGACTCCAGCTCCAGGCTCGCCGAGGCGGCTACCCAGCGAGCGCGCTTGCTGCGGCTCCCGCCCTGTGCACCCGCTGCTACCGCGCCTCGGCAAGATCAGAGACTGACGGACCAACGGATCCCCACAGTCGCAGCATCCTGGAGGAGTGGGTGATGGCAAAGGGAGGGTGGTGGGTTTATCCTTTGCAAGCTGGGACATCCACCCTGCTCTCTTGCTAAAGCGCACAAAAGGGAGGGAATTAGGATGCATTTAGGGGCTCTGCTGCATGGACAGTGGCGAGAGATGTTTAAGTACAGGGGGCGGCCACGGTGTGGGAAGGAGACTAAGCTGGGGTGCTAGTCAAGTCCTTTGTACGCCCACAAAGCATGGTGTGGCGCTTTGCGGTGACTTGGTGTTTACGTGGGATTTACAAATAACCAGGATGAAGAGGCGGATTGGAAAGGATTCGTAGCACACAGTAGGCGCCCTATCCTTGCTGATTGACGTTAGTGAATGGCTAGAAGTCTGGGGGTTGGGAAGTGTTTGTCTGGTCTCAGGTCAGCCCTGCTGTGTTCGTGTGATGTCGCTGTCCCCGGTTCCCACCCACCACCAAGATACACACATTCAAGGTCCATTTTGCTCCAGGGTAGTTATCTGTACCAAACCCCCAAACCCCAAGGCCTGTTCGTTCAATCCATCCGCCGGGCGGATCGGAACGCCTCCCGCCCCCTTAGACGCACCTGCTGGAACCACAAAAGCTCCTACAGCTGCCGCCAGACCTGCATCCCTTTCTTAAACCTTCCCCTCTTCCCCCAGCCCCAACCCACCGTATTTTGGTGGACGAGAGATATCCATGTCCTGGGCTGGCCAGAGAGGTGTTGGGGGGAGGGGACGGAGGCCTGGATTCGAGCAAAGATGGGGAGCTGGGTGGGGACAGGTGATCCAGTCTGGGGGAGGGGGCGTTGGTTCCCGTAGGAACGTGAAGACCAGCCGAGAAAGTGGGGGCGGGTCTGAGGATAGGCGGAAGCAGCTTGGGGCAGGTGGCACTAGGCGAGGTTGGTCTGAAGAAGAAAGGGGAGGGGAGGAGAGATGCGGGAGGCAGGCGACCGGAGAGGGAGCCCTCAGAGAAGGAGGTGGGGGGTAGATGGGAGCCGGGAGGGACTTGGTGAGATGGGGGAGGGGTGATCCTGGGAAGGGGAATTCTCCCTGGGGGAGGGGCAGGCAGCGGAGAGCCGAGCGCTCAGCTCCTTGGCCCTAATGGCCAGCTGGGCGTGGTCCTCGGACCAGGCTAGCGACCTCGGATGGCGGGTCCCAGACGGAGCTTGGCTAACCGTGCTTGGAGCTTTGTTTCCAGCCTTGGAACGAACCCATGGGGACTCGCTTTAGGGTGTTTTTTTGGTTTTGGTTTTGCTTTTTTTTTTTTTTGATAATCCGCAGGGCTCCCGGCACGCCCTGTTCGCTCCGAGGTGAAAGGCTTTGCCCAGCAGCAGATGCTGCTGGGGAAGTGGCATGTGGGGAGATGGGGGGAATGACGAGTGTCTCCAGCCTCAGAGGCCGGAGAACAATAGCCCCCTTTGGTACCCTCCGGACATCCAAACAAGACCACCCAGAATTCAGGGGTGTAATATTCTAGTGCAGAAAAAAGCAATCGTGGAGAAACCTCAGAGCACGTGCTGTCTCTGGGTTTTGCATTGGGACACCTGGCCTCATAGGGAATTCCGAGTGGGAATCGCGCCTTCTTTTTGGTTGTGGAGTCGGGGACGGGGGGGGGGGGGGGGAGGGAACAGCCTCCCTTCCCCGCGGCTTCTAGTGTAGCTGGCTGCGGCGTCACTGCCTGCCGCACTCTCTTGATGGGTCAAGAGATGATTAGTGGCTCAGAGAAGCATGGAAGTGATGCAGGTCCCGGAGGCTGGAGGTCGTGGCTGTGCAGAGTGGGTTCCCGCCAGCGCCAGGCTTTGTCTGCTGAGACCATTGAGGTCTAGGCGCCGCTGCTGTGCTTCCCAGTGGGGGGAGTCAGGGCTGGTGCGCTTTGGGGTAGAACCAGGGAGAAGCAGTGGTGGTGATTACAAGCCAAGGGTGCGGCTCTTGGGTTGAGAATCGGCAGCCAGGGTTCTAAGGCTTCCCTTTGGTAATGACCACGCCCAAGCCGGGGTGTATTTTGCTGATTTTGCCTGTATTGTCTGCTGACCCCAAAATAGAGGTGGTGGCTGCTTGTAGGTGGGAAGCACAAGGTCCACGGATACACCAAGCAGGGATCCAGCAGTCTAGATGCCCTAGTCCTGCAAGCTTGTCTAAGGACCTTGCCGTTGTCTGCTGTTGCGCTTTGAAACCAGAAAACATAGCCAAATGCTGTTCTGTTTGGCAAGTTTTCTGTTATTGGGTTGCTGATAGGTTAAAGGTGAATTTTAGCTTAAAGTTAAATTACTATTCATTTACTAAACAAATAAACAAGCAAGCAAACAAAAAATGCAAATGTCTTTGCTCCTAGAGTGGAAGAAAGTTGGCTAAATGTCAAAGCATCATAGAGCTAATTGCACTTATTTTGCCATTTGGCTCTCCTAGCAGCCTGAAGCCTCTGGACTCTCTTAATCAGTTGGTGCATAAATCGAGGGGCTATGATGTGACTGTTGGCTATTGCCCAGGACAGAAAGTATTCCCTCAACTGAGGGTCTCTCCATCGTGCTGACTGACCATCAAAATGATAGTGGCCTGGATCTCATTGGCTTAAAAAGATGGTGCTTTTGAAAAGAGATGCTTCTCTGAATTTACAAACTCATCTGGAAAGAGCATCTGGAGTGTTGCTCATTGGATTTTTAAGTACTTTTAAGTAAATTTTAATTAATCTTTAAGTTATAAGCACATTTATAACATTATGTTCTATCAGCCCAAATGCGTGTGCATCTATATACATGCATTTATATCTGAATGCATGAATAAACACAAGCATGTTTTTAAAAACTAGAATCTCAACATTGGGAAATCAGAAATGTGGAAATGGACTTTTTTGTGTCCCCATATAATAGGAAAAGTTTTAAAAGGGACTTTTTTATAAGAATTTTTTTATTTTGATTTATTTGAAAGAAGAGAGAGAAAGAGGAAGAGAGAGAGAGAACACCTTTCAGAAGTTGGTTCTTTCCTTTATCATGTGGCTATCCAGGATACTTGGGTGGATGGTTCAGCCTTTACCAGCTGAACCGTCTTTCTGGTCCCAGGGTTTTTGTTTTGTTTTGAGACAGGTCTCACACTTAGCCCAGGCTGGCCTCAGACTTGCGGCAGTTTTTCCTCAGCGTCTGCAGTGCTAGAATTACAGGCACAAACTTCCATGTGTAGCTAATCACATGCATTTTAAAGAGGTGAAATCCTGTGAACATCCAACACAGAGGGAGGGGGACCCCACAGATGAAGAAGGCCAATGTGCCTGCTTGACTTTTAGATAAGAAAGGGAGAGAAAGCATCCCATCTATCCCCCACCTCCTGAGGTTGCTCCTTTGAAAACCCCTAAGACACAGAACCCTGCAAAAGGAGCAGCAGAGTGCCCTGCTGAAGGAAGGAATTTATGCCCTAGAATTCTAGGGTGCTGTTATTTTATTAAGTCTCATTTCCCTGAGCCTTCAGACCTCAGCTAGGTATACAGCGATATTCTTGACTCCCCCTCCCCAAAGCCTGTCTTCAGCATCACCTCTGGGAAATGCCAGTGTAAACCAGGATAGCTGCTTCTCAAATGTATTGTATCACTCTGTCTCTAGAGGCAGTCACACAGCAAGGCAAAAATATACACAAAATTATCTTTGGGGACTTGGAGTTGCCTTCATTTATGGTTCCTACACCTCTCTCAGTCTTTTTTGCTTGAGAGAATGTTCTTTACTTAGTAACTCCTCTGACCAGGATTCAGCCCCCTAGAATATAGGGCAAAATCTCCTGGACAGAGATAAACCATGTTTGCAGATCATTTTCTTTTGATATCAAACTTAGAAAAATAGTAAGAGATGACAAGTCAGTTTTGTTAGACAAGAGTATCTGAGATCTGATCTATTTTATGTTGAACTTCAGTACATTTTGATAGGATTTGATCCTGTGTATACTTTTTGTTGTTTTCTGATTTATTAAGAAACTATTACAGAGAGATCTCCTGAGAGTTAGGCACAGTATCCTATAGAATGGTAATACAGAACTTCTTTGTCAATGTGAAATACTATGGAAAGAAATTGGTGTGCTATGAGGGCAAATAAATGTCTTATGACTTCTCAAGAAGGCAGATGTTTGATTTTATTGCACTGCTAGTGAATAAAAGAGAACTAATTTAAGATCACTTTGCCTTACATTTTTTATATGAAGGCAAAACAGCTGAAATGCTATGGTATGAATCTTTTATGACCCTTGATATTTATATATAAGGCTGGGCACAAATTATATACTTTAGCAAAAGAAACTTATGAAGGAGATTTTTGTTTATGATTTCAGCCTTTGAAACTTGTTTTATCGAAAATAAACCGACTTAACCTTAGCATCTCCTGAGCCTGTTGAGGGGCTGCTCTCAATCACAGCTCAGTTTCGTGCTTAATGTTTTACCTCCTCCTCACAGGCTTAGTCCTACAACCCAAACTCAGACCAGGAGAACCGAACCCTGAGCCATCTCTGTCACTTCTTATGTGATGGAAGATGAGTAATTGGTCTTCCAGGAACTTTGTTCCTCTGCATAATGCATATGGGTGATGGATGTAGCGTTACTGGAAGGACTGGATTTAACATACACGTAGTCATGACAGCAGTGTCTGGCTCCTACTGAGTGGCTCAATAAATAAATCATTGCTGCCATCATCATTACCTTCATACTTTTCTTCATAATCTGTCCCCCAAGCAACATTTTGAGTCCCCATTTGATCTTTCATCCCCCAGGGACTAGGGCAAGCTGCTGCCTTAGGTTTTCAACAATAAGCACAGAAAACGTGAATAGGACCCTTCCTGAAGCTGCGCTCTTGCAAATGATAGGAGCAGTGCTGTGCCAGGCACAGCTGAGTGGAGAGCTTAAGAATGTTCCAGAAGTGCTCTGACCCTAGTTTTGTGTCACCCTGTTTAAGCTATAATGTCTCAGTGTGGCCCTAAATATATGTTGAGAAGGTGGTTAACATTGTCATGGGTTTGTTTTAAACTTTACTTATTCCCCCCCTCCCCCATCACTCAGTGTCCCTGTGGAGGACCAAGGGTGACTTTGGGAATCATCCTGGATTGCTTCTACCTCCTTTTTGCTTCACTCTGGGATTTCCCAGGTCCACACACGTCACAGGCTGCAAGTGCAGGTTGCCACTGTTTACATTGTTTAAGAAAAAGAGTTTTTCCTCAATAACTTGACAGGCAGAGAGGGACTTGTCCTCAGTTGAATAAGAGAAAAGCCAAGCTAATATCTCTGAGAAAAATGCAATAAATTCTAGTTTTAAGATTTTTAAATATACCACCTTAAGCCAAAAACCTTAACTAAATAGGAAGTTTACAGGAAGTTAATAAGTTACACCTCAGCACAGTGGAGCATACCTGTAATCCCACCCCTTGGAGGAGAAGGAGACAGAAGGATCAGTAGTTCAAGACCAGCCTTGACTATGTAAGACCCTGTCTCAGAAAACAAAGCAAACCACAGAACAAACAAAACAACCTCCAAAAGATTTTAGCAGTAGTTTGTAAATTATACAATGGTATACATCACCATGTTTGAAATGGAATTCGTACCTCTTTTTCTCATCTGTGTAGCTTTCAACACAAAATATCGCTTTGAGTAATCACTCAATAGATAATAGCAAAAACAGACTAGTTGTATAATCTAGATGATATTTTATGGTATTTTTACAGCCACTGAGACATATTTAAATTTAAAAACACTTAGGCTAAGTTGAGGTTTTATGAATGACTGGTTTGTCTTGGGGGTAAAAAAAAAAAAAAAAAAGAGCATTTCTGCAATCTGAATTGAGCATCCTCACTCCCCGCCCCCTGACATCTGTCCATTTTCATTGGCTTGTGAAGTATTTTGGGTCTGTCACTGCTGGGACTGTGTGTGAGTGTGTGCCTCCCACACATTAGCAGTGCTCAGCACTCAGTCACACCATCTTTGTATCACACCAGGCTCCAATTCCAGGCTGCCCTTTGTTGATCTCAAATCTGCCACAGGCTCAGTGGAAGTTCTCAGGCCTGGGGGCTTTATTCTCTCTTCTTTTGTCTGGTCCTGTCCTTTCCTTTGTCCTTCTTTGGAGCAAGATCCACTATTCATGCGGAAGCTGCCTTCTGTCTCTTCTCTGCCAGTTCAAATTCCTGTTCTTATGGACTGATAGGTTCATTCTTACACAGCCAAAACACCACCATCACCACCCCCATTTTAAAGTCGCGTATCTTGCTTCCAACACTTCCAACAAGTGAAGCTACTTGGACTTTTTTAATGCATATACACAAAGTGGTGACTTGGAGCTAGTGCATAAAGTGGCTGATGGTGTATTTAAGTGTGTGTGTGTGTGTGTGTGTGTGTGTGTGTGTGTGTGTGTGTGTGTGTGTGTGTGTAGATATTTGATGTCAGGGATCAAACTCAGGGCCTTGTGCATAAGAGGCAAGTGCTCTATATATGTGCATATATATATATAAACTTTTTAGTGAAATGTAATAGATATGCAGTAAAGCACACAGGCTATAAGTATGTAATTTAGTGGGTTTTTTTTTTCAAACTGAACATTTTAACATAATCACCATCAAATCAAGGATAGGAAGATGACTGGTATTCAGAAGTCCCTGTATATCTGGGTAGATGATGTGGTGTTCAAAGTGCTTGCCATACAGGCAAAAGGACTGGAGTCAGATCCCCAGATCCATATAAAATGCTGGGTAGGTATGGTAACCCCCTAGTTTGGAAAGGCAGAGACTGGGAATCTCTAGTCTAGCAAGTTGATTAGCTAGACTAACCCTATAGATGAGCTCTGGGTTTGATTACAGACCCTTTCTCAAAAGAATAAGGTAGAAAAAGAAAAGCAAGGATGATCTGATTTCAACCTCAGACCTCCACACAAAACATGCACATGAACTCACACACATGCAACACACATATACACCCCTCCCACATACACAAGAAAAATCAAAAAAGTAAAAGGGGAAAACAGGACCCCCATGTCCTTTCCTACTTACTAACATTTCCTCCAGGGTAAACTAATTTCTTTTTTTTTTTTTTTAAATTTTTTTATTATTAATTCAATTGCGCATGTATGCATGTGTGTGCATGTGTGCGTATGTGTATGTGTGTGTGTAGAACCGCTTTTGCCCGGCGTCTATACGTGGGGTCTAGGATCCGAACTCAGGACCTTCTGCCTCCAAGGCAGAGGCTTAACCCCTGAGCCACCTCTCCAGCCCCTCCAGGGTAAACTAATTTCTTTCCTGACTGCTTACAGTGAAGATCAGCTTTGCCCCTTCCTGAACGTTTGCAAATGGAACCTTGCAATAAGACACTCTTCTTGAGGGCTTCCTTTGATCAATTTTACTTGAGAAATTCCTCCTACTATCTATCTTTAATTAACTCAATCTTTGTTATGTAGCATTCTGTTATGTAAATATAGTTTATAAATTGCCTTGTTAATGGCTATTTGGATAGTTTCCAATTTAGGACTATCATCGACACTGTTGCTATGAACATTCTAGTACAAGTCTTTCTTGATTGTGTGTTTCTCTTGGGAGTTCAACTTCTGGGTCAAGGGTATGCCTATGTTCTGTTTTAAAAGATTGTGTCAGAAAGGAAGATAAATGGTGATTTTTCTTCAAAAAATAGACACTCCAAGTTATGAAATGATGATTATGTTGTTTATAGAAATTGTTAAAGTGGCAGAAGATGGCTTGATAGGAGGTCGTGTTCAAACTGCTCCTCAGCAAAAAAGTCATACCTTAAGTGGTGTCTCTGACCCCACAGTAGATTGCCAGTTTCTGAAGTAATGACTTGCATCAGCCTTTGTCTTTTCTGTCTTTTTTTTGTGACAGGTTCTCAGTATGTAGCCCAGGATGGCCTCAGACTTGGTTTTCCAAGTGAGCAGTGGTAGAGATTAGATTAGATTAGATTCAAAGAAAAGAGAATGAGGAGGAGGAGGAGCAAGAGGAGAAGTCTAGTTCTTGTTCATGCCACACTCTGAATGGGTCAGACCCAACCAGCTCATACAATATCTAGCCCTCTATTTATTCAGAGCAGAACAAATCCCACATGGGATTATTTGAGTAAATGATGAAGAAGACAGCTAACATGTAAGAAGCTCAGAAAAGAAAAGGTGTGTGATACATTTCCATCAATGACAAAATAACTGAGAAAACCACTTAAGAGAAGAAGGATTTATTTTGATTCTTTGTTTCAGAGGTGTCATTCCATGGTGTCCTGCTTCCTGTCTGCTTTAGGCTTGTGGTGAGACATGGGTGCATGTGACAGAGGAAGCTGCTCCCTTTACGGCAGCCAGGAAGCAGAGACAAAGAGTGTGGGATGAGGCAGAAACAAGACGCTAGCCTTCAGCCGCACATCTCCATGTCCTCCTTCCTCCAACCTGTCTCCACCTCCTAGTCTCTACCACCACCCAACCAAATAGGGAAGCCCATCCATGCATGGACAGGTCCATTGATGACATTCTCCTGTTTCCCCAAAGCTTCATCTCTGAACATTTCACTGGGAGGGACCAAGTTTTCAGCACCTGAGCCTCTGTAAAGGGGGATACTTCATATCAAACTGTAGCAAAGCGAATGGAGGTGCAGCTGAAGATGCTCGGCCACCTTGCCTTCTGTGTGGAAACCGTGTGGCTAGCAGTTAGGGGAAAGAATAGCTAATGCACAGCCTGACTGCATGGTCACAAGACTGCAGGACCACGATGAGCGTGCCCTCCTGACCATGGTGATCCATCCATCCAGTCCTGGGATGGGATTTGAGGGGGACGGTTCAGGCAGAGGGATGGGTGTGAAGCAGGTCTGGGGAGCTGTGGTGTCAGCTGGGCTGAGAAGGGAAACGGGCAGCTGAGAAGGAACAGGCACAAGGTGGCTAGGGACAGCTGAGGACATCGCCACACCCTGTTCTCTTCTGGACTCTTCCTCACTGGGGTGTGTGCAAGTTCTGGAACCCAAGGCTGAGCGTGGGGAATGAGCTTCATCTATCTTAATTCACATACACTTGGGCCCCTAGACTGCCCTCCACACTTTTTTCCCCTATAAATTCAAATCAATGACAATATAATATCAAGTTTGCAAAATATGTTTAGCTCAGTGTCTGTGTATATTTAAGAAAATAGTGTATACAATGCATCTTTTTTTCCCAATTTTTGGACTTGGATTGAAATAACATCTCTCAAGCCTCCTCCCTTTGGACCTGTGTACTGGTCCTTTATGCTCCAATAGCCAGCCAACAACACAGAACATGTGGCTTCTTCAAGCGAGACGGCTTTTGGTTGTTTTCAAATTCAGGATAAGTTGGGGTACAGAGATGACTCAGGGGTTAAGACTCTGCCTTGAAAGCAAAAGAACCTGAGTTCGGATCCTGGGTCCTATGCAAAAACACCAGGTAGAAAATGACAGAGATCTGCACTTTGGGCTCTGGGAAATCCCAGAACAAAACAAAGAGGAGATAGAAGCAATTCAGGATGATTCCCAAAGTTACCCTTGGACCTCCACATTCATACATACAGTACTCTCTCTCTCTCTCTCTCTCTCTCTCTCTCTCTCTCTCTCTCACACACACACACACACACACACACACACAAATAAAAGTTTAAAACAAAAACAAATTCAGGGTCAGCTTGGAGACGTCAGAGTTTATCTTTATTATATCCAAATTGCATAGTAGTAGGTGTAGCCTATAAGGAAGAGCCAATGTGTAGAAACAGCTCAGGGTTTCCATCCTATGCAGATACTAGCTAAGGGGCAGCCAGTGGCTGAAATGTTTAGAGACAGTGCCAGGTGTCAGCACCTACATTGTGGGTGTCACAGGTTAAGATCCAGGTCATAGATACCGCCGCTATTGATGCAAATGTTGCCTGCTGATGGGCATTCCAGCTGTTTCCAGCTGTTTGTGTTTGGCTCTGCCGACAGTGCTGCTGTGGCCATCTCTGTTGTTGTGTCCTTATATGTTGCTTTTATCTAGTGCTTAAAGTCCAGGAGTCAAAGTTCTTTTCTGAATTTTTAAAAATAATTATGATGGAGACAGAGAATATACATACATGTCATGGTGCTCAGGTGGAGGTCAGAGGACTGTTTTTAGAAATCATTTCTCTTCTACCATGTGGCTTCCAGGACTGAACTTAGGTCAGTAGGTGTCTTACCTGCTGAGCTATCTCACTAGCCCCTCTGAAATCTTAACAGGAGTTATTTCAGACTTTTCCAGAAGGTTGCATAATATTTCATCTTCTATCACCTGAGTCTGATAGTGTGTTCTTACAACATCCTGAACCCACATCCCCAACTCCTGCCAAATAATCTGTAGTCTGTCTTGAATTCTTGCCGCTTGATGGACGTGAAGCAATATCTCTCTGGTACTTACATCAGCATGTCTTTGACAGCTTCAGAGATTGGATATCTTTTCATAAATAGACACTTGTTTATATCGGCTCTACTCTATGTCACTTCCCAATATCCTGTAGCCTTCTTCCTCTTGTTGGCTTGTGTTTCTACGATCAGTACTTAAAAGTACTTTTTAGCTGTAGTATGCACTGCACATGTTTTCCCAGGATATTTACTGCTTATCTGTTGACTTTGTTTCTGTGGCATCTTTTAATTTACCTAGTTTTAAAAAAAAGTGTGTGTATATGTTGTGTATATGTGTGCATTTCATTTATCTGTCTTATTTATCTTTTCTTGATTTTTTAAAAAAATACTTTACTTTGTGAGAGAGACAGCATGAGAGAGAAAGAGAGGGAGAGAGGGGAAGAGAGAGAAGGAGGGAGGAAGGGAGGGAGGGAGAGAGAGAGAAAGTGGAGAGCAAGTGCAAACACCACAGCCCATGTATGGAAGTCAGAAAAGGATTTTTAGGAATTGATCCTCTCCTTACATCCTGTAGGCTCTAGGGAAAGAACGGGCCACCAGATTTGTGGGAACACATCATTACCCACTGAGCCATCCCAATGGCCCTTAATTGATTTGCTGATGTAAAGAATCATCATAAGTTGTCAGATTGTATCATCCTTTGTACATGTATATTCTGGATCCTTCGTCAAATTACCTTGACACCTTTGTCAAAATTCAGTTGTTCCTACCTGTTTGGTTCTAGTTAGCGACTTCATTTCTGTACCTTCCCTCTATCTATCTTAACTAATACCACACCATTTGGGCACTGTGGCTCTACAATAAGTCTTAAAATAAGATAGCTTTAGCTTCCTAGTTTGTCCTTTTTCAAAATTGACTTGTTTATTCTAGGTCCTAGGCATTTTAATGTAGATTTGGCATCTGTTTATCAATAGCACGAATGGCCTATTAGGACTTGGATCGAGGTAGGGTAGAGTCTAGAGATCAAATGGCGAGCACCTACACCTTGGTATGGGACCCTATCATCCCCCGCACATTGCATTTCATCCATTCCTTCTCAGATCTTGAACTTAAGTATTGTGACTTTTTATTGTACAAGATTTCCATACTTTTGTTATTTCATCCCCTTAGCTGGGGAGGAGTAAAGGGATGGCAGACTTCCACCCCAGGCATTCCCCTGGACAGAGCTCCTGTGATGGGGAGAGACAGGTGGTGGTTAACCCAGGCAGACAATTGGCCTGATAGCAGGTGGGTAAAAGACTCAGTGGGAGCACAGGTAGAAAGGGAGGCCAGCGACCGGGGTCGAGAAGACAGTCCCAACAGCGGGGCTCCTCAGAGCAGGCCTTCGCTCCCTGCAGGAGGCAGCGTCAGTCACCGAAGGGCAGGCCAGCCGGGCCGGGGAATCAGTGCGTGACTGAGAATCTGCAATGTGATCCTGAGCACAGCGGAGCTGGAAAAGGCGACAGGTCTTGTCCAGCGTCAGGCCAGCCTGGAGTCTCTGTGTTAGACTCAACTTGTTCTGGTCCTATCCTGGGCTCGGGGTGACATGGGGATGAGAAGGAGCTGCTGGGGATCAGGAACCCAGGGAATCTGGCTAGCTCTTCTGAAGGATTGCAGGGGAGTCAATTGAAAGCATTTTTAAAAGAATCTGGGTGTCTGGCTTGAGCCCCAGTGCCACCTTTCCCGTCAAGGGCAGGTAAACGAGAGGGGGTGCTGGTGAATTCCATGTGCAGACAGTTACACCTCCACTCCTCCCATGTCCTGGCTTTGGAGGTGTAGCTCATTCATCTCTGGCAGGAGGTGCTTGGCGCGAGCTTCACAGCCGGCACCTTTGGGAGGGAAAGACTCAGGCACGCTAAAAGGTGTCTGCCTCCTTTCAGACTCAACAGCTAGGAAAAGCCTTAGAACTCCATCTGTGGCTTTGTCTCTTTGCTCACGCATTCAGGGAAGGCAGCAGCAAGGTGGCGGGGCCCAGAGGGGGCTCTGCACCTGTGTTGCAGCCATTTGAGAAGATGCTATGTCCAGGGTTCACCAAACAGTGAAGAAAAACAAAGGGCCATTTGCTCTTGCTCTTGGAGGGGGCCCTACCATTTGGCCTCTTCATTGACGATAAGACTCTTGCTAATGGCTTAGTTCCAGGACCAGGCACACTGGGGGTGGGAGGTGGCTGCGACTAAAATGGGGACTCTGGAATTGGAGTCAGGCTGAAGCAGTGTGTGAAGAGCTTGTTTTTAGGTGTAGCCAGTGAGAAACCAAAGTCAGCAGGTCAAATGGGCCATTCGCTGTACGGGGCGGTGGTATACATGTGCATGTACGTATGAAGTGCCAGCATGCCGATGAATTTGCCGGCTCTGGTGTGAACTTCAGCCAGTATATTGCTGCTGCCTCACCCTTGCTGGGGTAGTTATGATTCCACGGCCACCTTATTGTAAAATGCTTTATAAGATCAAATAGTGCAGTAATGCCCTCGCTCTCTGCAATTGCCTTCCCTCCCTCTTCCCTCCTTCCCTCCCTCTTCCCTCCTTTCCTCCCTCCCTCCTCCCCTTCATTCCTTCCTGCTTTCTTTCCATATTCTCTCTCTCTCTCTCTCTCTCTCTCTCTCTCTCTCTACCCCCCTTCCCTTCTCTGAATGATAAGATCTTGTGTAGTCCAGGCTCGCCTTGAACTCAATATGTAGTAGGTACTTAGCTCCAAGTTCTGGGATTGCAGGCATGTGCTACCACATCTAGTTTTATGGTGGCTCTGAAGTTCAACCCCAGGGCATCCTAGGCAAGCACTCTACCTTCTGAGCTATATCCACAAGCTCCTATTTTTTAATTAATTCTTTGAGTAGCATTCACAAATGATGGGTTTTTATACACATGTATTTTGATAGAAATAGGGGTCAACTGGACTGTTGCTTTGATGAAGAATTGATGGTTAAGGCGAGACTTTGAACAAGCCTGCCGGAGAGTGTCCACTTGATATGGAAAGATGCAGCCTACAGCAGGTGGTACCTCCAGTAGCAGACCAGATAAAAGAAGGCGCAAGAAAAAGGGGTTTGATTCTTTCTCTTGCCCTGTGCTTGGGGCTCATTTTCCCCCTGCTGCTGTTCTCCGCTGGCACCGGAACCTGGCTTCTTTGCCCCTTGTAGTGTGACTGAGGTTTGGAGGCTCACTGGGAATCCTCCAGCCTTCAGCACGAGGCTGAAATTGCTGAGATGTTAAGTTCTTGAACTGAGCTGGTAAAATCATCGAATTGCATGTGCGTGGGCCCGCCGCCGTACTTCTTTAGCTGGTTCGGTGAGTTGCCATTCTTTGGCATATTTAGAGAGACTTGCTGTCTGGTGGATGAAGTTCCCCCCAGCAGACCTGTGGACACTGTGTAGCCAGTTCTCTTGGCCCTCAGTGTTGGCGTGAGCTCGCCTGTCAAGCTGGACTAACAACTGTAGCCAGACAATCCCAAGCAGGAATAAAATTCCTTGTTTTCCTTAGCCGTTTTGTTGTGACTTTATCGGCAGCATGCAGAGTAAATGAGATACATGTCGTTGTGATTTATTCATATTCACTCACCATTATACACCCTTGTAGCCCCTCTCTTAAACCAAATAGTCAACCTCTGCTTTCATGTCATATGTATGTACATATATATGTTTATATATATTTAAATGTAGATTCTACCTATGAGAGAGACTTGAAATATTTGTTTTCTCCATTACCCTGGCTTTTTCTACCTTCCACCTTCCTTTTGGACCTGTTCTTCCCCCACACGGTTCCCTTCTATTTCCATGTCACATGTATATGCAGTTTTCCTTTCCCAGGACAATCCCATTCATGTTTTGGTGAATAATGCTTTCTGCAAAAATTAATTTATATAGATGAGATTTTATATTCACATACAGGTGAAATCTTGCATGCACACCTAGGTATTTACATCGTGGGTTCCACTCTGTTTTCTGCAGTTAGTATTGTATCCAAACCACCTCGCGTACCAGTTGTGCTTTCTGCTGCTGTGAGACACCACTTACAATTCCAGGGGAGAGATACAGTTCATTATGGCAAAGAAGGCATGGCGGGCTGGCATGGCGGGCTGGCATGGGAGGCTGGCAGAGGCTGGAGGACCCTTGAGTCACGTCCATCATGGAGACCGAGAGAGCTAAACAGCAAGCTGCAGACTAACTGAAGAAAGGGAGGGGCTAACTTCAAGGCCTGCCCCCTTTAACTGCCTTCCTCCAGCAGAGCTCCACCTCCTAAAGGTGCCATGACTTTCCCACACAACTAAAGACTCAAACACAGGAGCCTGAGGGGGACAACTCCCATTTCAAACCATGACACTCCTGTCTCAATAGAGCTTTATATACTCCTTTCCTTCTATTGTGTGACTATATCGGCATGTATTTGAACACTCTTAGGCCTTAAGTTTGTCCTCAAAATACAATGTACAACAATGCAAAATATATTTTCATAATACATCTCTGTGCAATGGTCCAATTATCTCCTTAGAGAGAATTCTTAGGTATGAAATGCATATGGGCAGTTTATTTCATGTAGATCTTCAGATTTCTTTCTGGTAGGGTGATACTAGAATTCTTGCTTAGAGTATATGTAGATAGTCCTTGCTTTCTTGTCTTTTTCTTTTTTCTTTTTTGAAGGGGATAGTTGCCTGAGGATTGACCCAGGGCTTTTGGAATACTAAGCAAGTCCTCTACCATTGACTTGCAACCCTAGCCTTTGGTCTTTTGAGACAGGATCTCACCACATATCTCAGGTGGTCTTGAACTCGCTATGTAGCCCAGGTGAGTCTTGAATTCATGATCCTCCTGCCCCTGCTGCCCAAGTGCTAGGATTATAGGGAAGTGCCACCATGCCTGCTGGGCTTTTTTCTTTTTCCTCTTTTTTCCACAAAAGCTGAAAAATGTAATCTCATTTTGATTTGCATTTCTTTGACTATATTAATATTGACAGAGATGAATATTTTTCCATTTACCTATTAGCCATCTGTGTTGTCCCTCTCCCATAGGTTGCTTATTCATAACCCTCACTGTTTATTCATCAGAATATTTACATTTCCCTTAAGATGTATAAAGCGTCTACATATTACAGATATTAATCCTTCGTTATATGTTGCAGAAATACCGTAACCAGTTTCTATTTAAAGTTTTGCTAAAAGTAATTTATGATATCTTTTACAGTATTCTGGTTTTCTAATATCAGTCTTAACCAGTTTTGGATTATGCTAATATGAAAAGTGTAGCCCAACCAAAGTTTATAAACACACCTTCTGTGTTTTCTTGTAGTTCTCATGTTGTTATTGAGTACAATGCAATATGATCGATGTGATTTCTTTGCTTGAGGGACCAGCAAGTCTTCCCACGGCTGCTCTTGGACACATTCTCAGGATGTGTCCCATCCTAGGATATCACATGCACCAGCTGTCCTGAATGGTCCCAGATGGAGCCAGATGGTCCCACGGGCTGCTTCCTGGAATTCTCTCGCTTGGCCTCTCCCTGGCCCTGGCTCCCCAGCAGCCATCAAGCTGATACCACTCGCTAGCTCAGAAGCACTTCCGAGAAGCAGTTCTTCACAGCAGTCAATGCTAAGTCACGTCCCCACCTTTCTTGGTGTTGACATGACTCTTGGCTTTGTAATTTCTTTCCACGGTGAACTTCCAACTCCTTGAGAGTCGGTTCCATATCTGTCACTATAGAGGGCCACATAGTAAGTACTAATGTTCTGTGTTAGTTTTCTTGCCGTAGTAAAATACCCAGAAGTAGAAATTTAAAGGATCTCTCCTGCCTTATTTGAGGGGATACAGTCCATCACGGCAGGGAAGGCGCAGCGTGTTTCGCGGCAGTCACAGCTGAGGCAGAGGAGGGTGGGGCTGCTTGCTCACTTCTCAGAGCAGGAAACAGAGGTTGGGCTGCAAGCGGGAGGACACTGGTTCTAGGCCCACCTCCCACTGACCTGTCCTCCACTTAAGCTCTTCTGAAGCTTCCACAGCCTCCCAAAACAGGGCCACCAGGCAGGGACCAAGTGTCCACACACATAAGCCGGCGGGAGGCATTTCATGTCGAACTGTAACACTCTGATCTGACATGCAGTCGGCAAGCTTGGTGTGCAACAGTGTACACGTCTAGACACCAATTGGAGTGTCCATGTGACATGATGTCGTAGCTCAGGGAAATCACAAGGACCTGGAATTGAGCATAGTGGACCAAAGAGAGACAGATTTAGTGGGCAGAAATAGTGCTCAAGTCCAGCACTTAGCTCGAGATGCCACCTAATCATTCCGCCCATGAGATCACTAGGTGAGCCCATTAGTGCCGTCTGGATCTTCCATTCTTAGATTTTTTATTTAGAATCGCTCCTGTTTTTTTCCTCCCACAAAGCTGCGTGGCCTTGACTGATCATTACCTACACATCACCTGTCAAGTAGAATTTAACATACCAGCCTCCAAAGCCAATTGCAAAGTCATTTCCCTGAAGTGCTACTTACCCAGAGTCCCTCTGGACGCTGGCGCACACAGGTCCTCAGGATTAGCTCTCTCTTTTCTCCTATCGCCTTACCTATGGGTTAGGTGCCGTCTACTGACAGATCAAAAGGATTCCTAGAGAGAAAAAGGTAAAATTGGCTTTCATAAAATTGTATTTATCTATTTTAATTTTTGAGACAGGACATCACTGTGTGGTCCGGTGGTCTTTCCCCCCACTCCATGTCTATCCTTTCCCTAAAAACATCTGGCCCTTTCTGACCTTTGCATCTTGCTCTTTTATTCCACGGGGCGCCCATTTAACACAGCATACCCTCCCTCATAGCTGGCCACGGCAGTCACTGACTTACTGCTTCAGGCAGCCTGGGCCAGCCAAAGATCCAAGGCCAACGCCCTCTCCCCCACCATCCTGACATTACTGATCAGCACACCCCTGATTGACTTTCATGTTTCACCACTAGCATGCCTAAACCTAAACTCTGTGCTTCTCTTTCTCCGGTTCTGATCATTGTATGAGTGGAATCAAACTATATTTACAATCTCACATCTGCTTTTTTCCCCACCATTATTGTTTGCTAGGTGTTACATATGGCTGTAGTTTATACTGATTTTTAGTTTATGGGGGTGGGAGGGAGACGACTAAAAATTAGTATAAAAAATTTCAATTCAAATCTAGATTATTAGATAACTCAGGTTTGTGGTACTTTCACAGTTAGGAAAAGGTGCTTTTTGTTTGTTTGTTTGTCTCTTGTTTGTAGCTTCTCCTCACTAATCTGAGGACCTCAGTCTCAAATCAAGACCAGTCCTTTGCTCGTCTATGCCACCAGTGGGACACCTGTCCCCGCTACCCAGTGGCTGGCGTTTTGGAAGCAGCCACTGTGGACCACTGGTAATCTTTGAGCAGCAGCTGCTCCCTTCAAAAGGTCACTGTTGGAATTCTTTCTAGGGTCTGAGGACAGCTGGCCTGGGGGCCTTAGAAGGGTGATGGTGATTACTGGCGACCAGCCTTCTCTGGTTAAAGCCTCAGTTGGGAGCCAGGAATCCTTGTGTCCCATGTATACCCACCTTTATTAGTCTTCTGCAGGGGGTCCCGGACTCGGCTCAGGAATGCAGGGGCTTCATCATACCCACTGGTACTAAGCCTCCAGGCACTTAGAAGGAGCTGGTTTTCTGACCACATGTTTAAAGGTGGGCAACAGTCAAGCACCAATGTGTCCACGGGACTGGCAAGATAGCTCAGTGGGTAAGGCACTTACCTGCAAACCTGGAGAACTGACTTTGATCCCCAGAAGCCCTCATGAGGGTGGAAGGAGAGAACTGACCCCAAAAGTTCATCTCTGACCTCCTCCATCCATGTGCTGTAGCATGCCTGCATGTGCCTCCTTCATTACCCCGCCCCAAACAAAGGAATAAGTAAAATATTTTTTTAAAACTACCCCAGCCCCCTCCCTGACAACACATGCACAGCCCTGGCTGCTGACAACTGCTTGCTTCTCTCTGTGCCTTACAGCTAACCTTGCTGAGCAAGTGTTCCACGGCGCTCCTTCTTTCCACCCTCTCGAAGCTAATCCTTGGGAATGTGGCCTTTGTCCTCGACATACTTGAAGCTCCTGGCTCATTAAGGCCAGCCATGCCGCATCAGGTCAGGCCAGATGAACCCATGGGATTAAGACCTCTTATTGATCTTAGCCTGTTAAGGACTCACATCCTGGGATTCATGTTCGTCTTCCTGAAGTGTTTTCCTTTATCTCTCTCCTGGCCTGGCTCTTAGGAGTTCCCTAGTCGCAGCTCCTTTGTCCTGAATTCATTTTTAAACTTTTTTTCATGTGTGGGCCTTGTGTGGTCACACGCAGATTGTGTTTCTCTTCCCTTTGCCCCGACTGTCCTGAAGGGACTGTTTTGGGTGCTGGCTTTCTAACCCAGGTCTACTTGGTCAGTGATGAGGTGGAGACCAGTTCACCAGGGTAACGACAGAGAGCCTGGTGGAATATGAAGAGGTTTCAGTCCTGGCTGATCTGATGTAGAAATAAGTTGATGGCTACAGAGGATCCAGGATGTCACGTGGTGTAAAATTGATCACACTCCCTCTGTCCGGTCCTTCTTTCTGTCCAGTCCTGTGGGGCCCAGGTCCCCTGCCAGTCTCTAAAATGTGGAGGATCTGACCTTTTGTACTCCCCAGTTCCTTTCCATAGGGTTAGGTGGGGTTCTACTTGCCGACTCCCCAAGTATATATATTTTGCACAAATCTCTTAGCTGACCAAGATCAGACCCTTTACTTGGGCCATCTCTCCTTGGGTATTAACATAGGCCCGGAACTCCAGGAAGAGTCCAGGTTTCTGGAGGAAGTAATTGAGGAAAGTACAATTGGTTCCCAACGAGCTAGGTCTCTATTAACTTTGGAACATTCCAGAAGAATAGTCTAGTGGTCATTCACATAACTTAAAAATGTTAATTCCCTCATTTGCCAGGACTAGATTTTCAGATTCCTGCTTACTTAGGGAAACAAAGGACCAGAGGTGATAAAGAACTCAGCCCCAGAGCAAGTGAAGATTGATCAGGGGACACTGGAAACAGGAAGTCATAGGAGTGGAAATGACTGTAATTTTAAAAAAATTATTTTGCATTTTTTTGTGTGTGTATGGAGTGGGGGATTACAGCGCACAAGTAGAAGTCAGAGAACAACTTGCGGGAGTCGGTTCTCTCCTTCCCCCATTGTGATTCTGGGGATCAATCTCAGGTCATCCGTCTTGGCGACAAGTGTGATAACCAAAAGGCCATCTCTCAGTTCTGTCCTTTAGTGCTCACCAATCTTGTCGGTCATGGCTTCATGTAAATATCCTGGGAAGTGGTTATCTCTCAAGAGAAGACAGTGGATTTGGAAGATGTCAGAACTGAGCTCACAGGTCTTAGATTGTGGTCCTACATATTTTCAATATTACTTTATGTGTTTAATCTTATTCTGTTTATGTTTGATGCTGGGGACCAAGCCTAGAGCCTCTCACATGTTAAATATATGTTCCCACTGATCTACATCTTTAGCCCCATAAGGATTATTTTAAACCTATTTGATGGTTGATTAAAACCATTAAAAATTAATTATAAAAGTTTACCATGCTTTATATTAGCTAAATATGGTTTAGTGCTCTCTAAATTTAGAAAGCAATTTACTTTTTAAAAATCAAATTTATTAACTTAAACCCTCAGCATTTCCCACTTGCTTCAAACTTCCCCTCTGGTTTTTGTGATGCGTTGAATCTTTGGTTCGCTGTTATCTTTCAACTCAAAAGAGAATGTTTTCTCAAGTGGCTTCCAGTGCTCTGTGTCAGCTTACTTTCTGCTGCCCCTGTGGTGGTTTAGGTTCAGGTGTCAATTTGACAGTTGGGAAGTGAGCCTTTAGGCATACCTATGAAGAATTATTTAGTTACGATAAGTCTCTGAGCAAACCTGTAGGAAAGACCAGACTGTCATGGGTGGGACCATCCTTGGGCAGGTGGATAAGATAGAGAGAGAGCGGGTTGGCTTTGGCAAGCTGGCAAGCTAGCAGGTGTGTTTGGGTCTTTGCCTCTCTCTCAACAACTCCTGTGGGCATAGTGTGACCAGTTCCTTTGGCTCATGATGCTGGCCAAGATGACCAGCCATAAGGAGAATCATGAGCATGAATGAACTCTTGTCATCCAAAACTGTTTGGGGTGTGTTTTCATTACAGCAACAAGATGAATCCGAGACGTGCTTCCTTTCTGGGTTTTTCAGTGTTAGGATCAAGCAGAGCGCCTCGTGTACTAGGTGAGCTCAACACTGAGCTCCCCGTCTGTATCCCCGCCTCAACTGGGGATGGCGCCCTCGTGGAGAAGGCCATTAAATGCCATCTCATTTCTCTTTCCTTTGTGTTGACCAGAAGGCAAATAGCTCCAGGTTTTCATTTCTGTCCTGTTCCCAGATAATTACGTGTGTTGCATGTTGCCTTTTGATCCTGTGGCAAGTGTTAACTGTCTGGCAGTGGGGAAAAGCCGCACACACAACCCATGGTCTGGGTTTAATAAGAGACCCAGCCTATAGCAATAAGGTGGAAGAGTGACTGAGGATGATTCCGGTTGTCACCCTTAGGCCTCTCTGGGAAGGCACACACTCATCCTTCCCACTCACATGCAAACACACATGTATAGAAGAATCAAAAAAAAAAAAAAGGAATCTATGACTTTTCTAGTATTCTTAAACTTAGGGTCTGGGGAAATAGCTCAGCAGGTTAAATAAAGTACTTGTGGTGCAAACAAGATTGGAGCAAAATGATGAGTGGGTGTGGTTCTGGCCCCAGAAAACAGAGACTTAGAATCTCCAGAGTAAACTAGCTACTGACTAGCCTTAGACCTCTAGATTAGAAACTAGACATCCAGTCATTAAGGTGGAAAAGTGATCGAAGACAATTCTCAATGTCATCCTCGGATCTCCGCATGTACCTGCACCCGCATGCTCATGCACCCACATGCATGTACCCCATATACACATAAAAAATAACTTGAGAAAGAGGGAGAGAGGGCAGGCGCACATGGAGGTCAGAAGACACCATTCTGTTCTCTCCTTCCACCGTGTGGGCTCAAGGAAGCCAACTCAGGTCGCCAAGTTTGCACACAGGTGGCTTTCCCCACTGAGCCATCTCACAGGCCACAGAATTCATGTCTCAAACAGTGTCAAGCTCATGCTGAGGTTCTAGGCGAGCAGAGTCCCCTTCACCTTTCCACCCCATGCGCCTGTGCAGCCCCCAGCTGAGCTGCCGGCAGGGGCAGCTGTGCAGGACAGACTGCCTGTGCCCTTTGTCTGGCGCCTCCTTGCTGTCGCTGGGAGCCGGGGAAGGTGATGACAGGAGGAGACAATTGGAAAATGCAGGGTTGGGGTTGGCAGATCCTTGGCAGAACACTGCCGTCTTCTAGGAGCAGAGTGTATGTGCTTCAGGGCCGGGTAGCAGCGGCTGCCATGGCTGACTGTTGGCTCTGCAAGATGTCCCCATGCACTTCTGCATCAGAAAAGCTCACTACCGTGTCCCAAAAGGCATGGATCTGTTATTCAGCCAGGGAGTTGTTGGATAGCAATGATTGCTATTTTAAACATAGGCGCTCTCTGAGAGACCCCACTCCTTGGTGAGAATGTTGCCTCCCACCCAGAGTTCCTGTTTCTCAGCATGGCATGTTGCCTCAGCTCTAACTCAAAACTGGCTGGGGAACTTAAGGATTCCATGCCACAGAATCCAGAAATAGGGGGTACAAGCTGTGTGCAGTTGGATGACTCCTGGCATATCGAGGCCACCAATGCTCCCTGAAGGAACTGTAGAATTAAGAGCCTAGATTTGCAGCAGAACATCATCATCTTCCTCCTGGACTGACTCCCTTCTTTGTTAGTTAAGCAAATGGAACGAATCTATGCAGCCCTAGTGCGCCAACCTTCTGGTTTTTAATCACTGTAACTAGCTGACATTTCTATCATTTCTGCCTGAGAAGACGGACAAAATGCTGGATGATTAAAGTAGTTTTCTTTTAGTTTTCATTTGTTTGTTGTTGTTGTTGTTGTTAAACATATAGACCAGAAAGTCTTGAAAGGTGACATTTCTTCTAAAGTTCAGTTGTTTCTTAATGATGATTTGATTATGATCCTCCTTTCTGTCTATTGTAGTGTCCTAGTCTCGTTTGAACCATTATGACAAAACTAGTGTGGATTTGGTGACTTAAGCAATGGAAATTTTCCTTATAGGTCCAAAGCCCAGGGATACTGAGATCAAGGAGTCTTGCTGACTTGATTCTTGGTGAAGAATCTCCTTCCTTGGGCACAGATGTCTTTTCAGTATCGTCTCACATTGGTGGTTCTCGCTCACTGTCCTGTGTCTTCTTTTTTTTTTTTAATGGTTACTTTTTTAAAAAATTTTTTAAATTATCATTTATTAAATTGTGCGCGTGTATATGTGTGTGTATGTATGTGTGTGTAGAACCACGGACGAATTCGGGAACCACCATGGACGCCTCCACCTCCTCCTTGTTTACTCTGCTCCGGGATTCACAGGCTCCGCCCTACCAAGACCGGAAACACAGGCCGCCCCCGCTTCCGCCCAGCGTCTATACGTGGGGTCTAGGATCCGAACTCAGGACCCTCTGCCTGCAAGGCAGAGGCTTAACCCCTGAGCCACTTCTCCAGCCCCTGTCCTGTGTCTTCTAACAAGGTCATTAATCCAATTTATAAGGACATCATCTTCATAACCTAATTACCTCCCAGAGTTCCCAGCTTCTCCTACTATCCATCATTGCTGCAGGTTTGGCCTTCAGGGTGAGGGTGGGGGACATACAAACTTGCAGTTTACAGCATGGGGTGAGCCAGTGAACCAGATTTGGGCTCTGTCTATGCAGTTGTTTGGGGGAGTAAAGTGGGTGATTTGGAGCAAAACAAATTGGTACAGACGACTGTTGTCCTCTGAGGAGATTCTATTTCCTTTGGACCTTTTGCTGTCTGAAAAGAAAACTATGCGTCTGCTCCCTGTACCAAAGCAGAAGGACCAACTAGCCAGAGGCACTGATGGTACTTACGGGTCTATCTTACAATTGTGCTCAGATATTTCCCTTTGGGGGACGGGGAACTCTACTCCAAGGTCCAGAGTATCCTCGCCAACTCCATTCAGTTCCTAAACCTCACCACGCACAGACAGCAGGCAAGGCTGTGAGAGATGCCAGGAACACGCTTCCTTTGTTTAGTTTAGCAAAGACTAGGCGAGCAAGCCGTAGGAGCAGGTGCTAATGAGGTTACGGAGGAGGTGAGAAGCATAATGAATGTCAACAGTCAACAGCAGGGAGAATCGGAGGGTTCGACGTCTCGGTGACATAAACTTGGAAATGTGGACTTGTGTGGGAGGAGCCTGATGTCACAAGGCTTCCCTACCATCACCGAACAGCTGGTCTCACTCATTGCCAGCTCTGGTCTGGTGCGCTGGAAAAGGCACCCAGTTTAAACAAATACCTGTCAAATTAGCATTTAGATCGAGGGTGTGTGTGTACGTGTGCAGGGTTGTGTACGCATGCCTATGCATGCATGCAGAAGCCAGAGGAGGACACCGAGTGTCCTCTCTGTCATTCTGCCTTATTTCCTAGAGAAAGGGTCTCTCACTGAACCTGGAGCTAGGCTAGTGAACGGCAGGCTCCAGCGATCCTGCCTCCTCTTCCTGCCACCCACCCCACACACATACAGTGCTGAGATTTGTAGGCATGTGTGACCACACTTTTTACATGGGTTCTGGGGATTTGAACTCAGGTGCTCATGTTTGCACAGCAAGCACCCTTCCCCACTGAAACATCTTCCCAGCCAACGTTCAGGTCTTTAGGCAAAGAAATGTTCATGCTACCCTCCAGTTCCTCTGGGAAGTGGTCATCTGCAGCTCCACTCGCCCACGAGGCTGAGTTTTTTGAGAAGACTTGGGTCTTTTGCAGAATTGTCTCATATGATGAAAAGTGAAATTACAAACCATCATGTTGCACACAATGTTCACTTTGAAGAAATATTCCCTAAATGCATAGGCCGGAAGTGTGGTAAACAACTGCTGCTAAAGTATCCAAACAAGCCAGCTCCGATTTGACATGCTCTGAAGATTTGGTCATTTCCAAAGGCTCACAGTGCCCTCTGCAGCCGGAAGTGCACCCAGAGCCAAGAAGGCGCTCATCGCACTGCATCAAATCATGCCAACTCATAGGCTGTGTTTTACATTAAAGTGGCTGCATTGGGAAGCTGCAGATCTGGGAGTTGGGTAACCCCACTTTCCTACTGGTAGCTTATGACTAAAAGTATAGGAATTTGATTTTTGTCTGCTGTGATAGAGTGCCACAGATTGGGTGATGTGAGCAACAAAAACTTGCTGGCTGCCAGTTCTAAGGGTAGAAGTCTAAGTTTGGCTCTGCTAAGGGCTTGTCCTAGCTGATAGGTGGCTTCCTTCTCACAGTGTCCCTCCATGGCTTTCTGTCCATGTTCTCTAATGTTCTTAAAAAAGAAAAGGCCCATTCTGATGTCTTCCATTACAAGGACACTAATCCCATCAACTCAGGGCCCCACTTTAACTTAACCTTAAAGATTCCTTCTAAATATAGCTAGATACACTGGGGCTTGTCAGACACTATCACAGCAGTAGCTTACCACACTCTCTGCCCATACATTTGGAGAATATTTCTTTAAAATGAACACTGTGTGCAATATAATGGTCTGTAATTTCACTTTTCATCTGCATATACATTTCACGATGGAGAGATGCAAATAGTAGCTCTTTACACTCTTTAAGACAGACTATCCGACATTTCCCCTCTACTCTTACAAATTAGCTTTGTAACCTTGAGGAAGTTCCTTCACTTTTCTAAGCCTCCTCTTCCGCTCAGAGGCAGTCGTGATGGTGTCTGCCTGGGGCTTTGTAGCAAGGACTGAGTGAGATAATACATAGGATGGGCTTTGATGGTCCACCCTGTCTCATAGTGGGAGTCTGTGGTCATTACTTGCTCACGGGACCCTCTTGGTTCTGAGAATGATTCTAGGAGTGCAGTCTAGCCTTGATTTCCAGGACTAGCCCAGGCTAGTGGGAGTGGAGTCTCCAGACCAAGGAGGCTTCGAGTCTCCCCTGGGTTCTTCATGAGAGCCTAGCCTCATCAGGGCTTCAGGAATTTCTTTTTTTTTTTTTTTTTTTACATTTTTTATTATTATTTCAGCTCATACAAACTTAATAGGTACACCAGTTCCCTCCCTCCCTCCTCCTCCCCCCAAACCTCCTGCTCCCCCTCCCCTCACCCCTCCCTCCCAACCCCCCACTGCCTCCCACCCCAATTCCAGAGAGTCCTTTCTTGTGCATGCCTGACTCTCATCTGAGCCCTCCTCTCCGATGATGTACAAGGACCCAGTGGCCCCTTTCCCGTGTTCCCCTTAAGCATAGGAACGCTGGTGTGGCTGCCAATCCCTTGCCTCCAAGGATCTTGGTGCCTTTAGCAGATGCTAGACTTTGTGAGGTCAATAGTGTGTTGGACATTGCGCAGGGCATGCAAAGTCCAGTTATGATTGCTTCGGCCCAAACTTGTGTGGAGTATCTTGCAAATCATTGCTCCTCCCATCCTTTTGCTCTTACACTCTTACCGCCTCCTCTTCCGCAAATGTCCCTGAGCTTCAGGATGGGGAGAGATTAGTCTGGCCTAGTTCTAGGTGGTTGATATAGAGTCTCTGAAGTTCTGGATTGTGGTTTGTTGATTTTCTTTTGTAGTTTTGCTGCTCCTGCAATGCCCTTCACTCCATCCTGCTGGGCACTGTATGTTACCTCCTAGGTCAGCGCGGTGAGGCCTGGCTGGACCGCGCGCGGCTGTCCCAGGCGGCGGAGTGGCGGGAAGGGCGGCTTCAGGAATTTCTAAGTGGGAAGTTGACAAAGGGCTGGAGGTATTGGGTCCCAAGACAGAGGGAAAGAGAGGAAGTCTTTGAACTGTGTGAGAGCAAAGGCTGGAGAAAGGATGCTGGGGTGGCGTCGCACCAGCTGGCCCTGAGTAAGGTCACAGCCCTACCTGCTGGCTTCTGTTTAACTTGAAAGCCAAGTTGTTTTATTTACTTATTTTTGTTTGACACTTTCATGCATAAATACAATGAATTTTTATACGTTTTTAACTCCTGGCTACCCAATCCCATCCCTTCCTCCTGTCTCTGTTCTTGCTTTCTCCTTTCCAACCAGTCTCCCTTCTATCTTTACATCTTTTTGCATGTGTGACGCACCGGGTTTCATTTGGGTTGTCTGCACTGGCAAGTTCCTGAGTACTTGCTGCAGCTTGCTGAGGCACGGATGACCTATTGGTGGGAAAATCTTTGACTAAATTGCTCCTCTTCTCCTGTCTGGCATTAATGAGCCTTCGATAGTCTCACAGGGAAGTATAGTAGTTCTTGAGATCTTCCTTCATTCATGGTGAAATGTCGATAGGCCAACTGTTGTGCAGTTCTGGTGGAAGTGGACGTCACTGCAGTGAGTTCTAGGGGCAGCCCTGACGTGACCGGAGGACACTGTCTGGCAGCACCCCTCCCCCATCCTCGGGCTCGTACCTTCTTACCACCCCCTCTTCCAAAAGGTTCCGTGAGCTTGGGTGGGGGATGATTACCATGTCCTGTTTAGAGCCAAGCACGCCCCAGTACTTGTTCTCTGCACTATGGTCAGCTGTGGTTCTCTGCATTACACGTCTTTCATTGCAAAAGGCTGCTTCTTGGTCGAGTGCTGAGAGCTCCTCTAATAAATAAAAACAAAGCTTTCAAATGTAAGTGCCCAGTTATAAATGACAATACAGGTTTGTAGTATCACATTTGAAAGTACTGGAACCTATGAAGACTACAGCAGTCACCTGACCCTCTTCAGTCTAGAGTCGTCCCCTCCATTAACTTCCCTTTCAGCCTGACAGATTAGCTCTAAAGTGAGCCCCCTTTCCTTGGAGTATGTGACCACCAATAGGCTGTTGATACCTGTTCCTTTCAAAACTTGTTTCCTCCTGCCCGCTGGAGCTAACATTTCCCACCATGGTTCCACTTTGCAAGGTTGCATATAAAGTACCTGGCACGTGATGCCATTTCCCTCTGTTGAAGAGTGTCCTGGGCTTTTGAGTCCAGCAGCAGAACTCAGAGCAGATGCCCTTGTAATTTGCTGCGGTCTCACCCTTCCAGTCTCCTTGCCCTGAACACATTTTCCCTGACAAACCAATATTGCCACTTGCAGCATAAACATGAATATGTGGCAGTATATCGGTGTAAATATGCTTATACCTTAGAGCTGCTGGCAAAGTGAGGGCGATGTGTCTGCACAGAGGATTCAGCACGTGCCTTCAGCCACCCCCCCATCCCCGCCGCCACTACCAGTGCTTCTGTCACACAGACTGGGAACTTGGACCTTGTCCTTTTCTAGTCACACCCAAACTTTCCTTTATAATGAGAGAGAAAAGGGACAGAGAGAGAGAGAGAATAAATTTGGCCAGAATAGCTATTTTCATCACCTGAGACCCAAATCCATTTCCAAATTATTTCTTATGAAATTGAAGACTCTGGGGGCTGGAGATAGAGGTGAGTTGGTAGAGGGCTTACCTAACGCGCACAAGGCCCTGGATCTGATCTCTATACTGCATTAACCAGATGTGGTAGCACACACCTGTAATCCCGGCACTTAGGAGGTAGAGACAAGAGGATCAGAATTCATGCTCGTTAAATTTCAGGTCCCCATAGGCTACATGAGGCCTTGTCTGGAAGGGAGAAGGAAAAGGAGCAGGGATAGAGGAATGGAGGGAGGGAGGGACGGAGTGAGGGAGGAAAAAATGGAAGTAAGACTCTGGTTTTCCGATTTGGGGGACAAAAGATGCCCTGAATTATGTCCAGCCTCAGGCACCGCTTATAGCTATATAGATGGGGGTACACTCTATGTACTCAAGTCTCTCCAACTTGACTCCTCCTGTGGCCTCTATCAGTGCCCTTACACTAGGAAGCAGCTCTCTGCTTCCCTTCCCCTTGGAGGTCAGAATGATACCTTGCAAAGGACAGAAGTTCATGAGCACAGCTCTCACTCGAAGCCACCTGTCTTGTGTCCCCAGAGACCCCTTAAGCAGCAACTCTGTATTTCTAACAGCGCAGGAGCATCTGGTAGTTAGGCACCAAGGATGCCGAAATCTCTCTTGGGATTGAACTTCCATGCACACTGGCCTGGTCAGCCTGCAAGGCCACCGCTTGAGAACCCACCGAGTCCAGGAGAGCCAGCCCAGCCCTCCGGATGGCTGAGATGCCGCCTTTCAAAAGGCGACCCTTTCTGCAGAGCCCAAGACGCTTCGCGACATTCCAGGAACTTGAAACGAAGATGGGAGAAAGCATGGCGCTCCCTTCACTCTGTTCACAGTGGATTGTTTCATTGGATAATGTCATCTGGTTCTGAAAATGCACAGCTGTCAGATAATCCAGAAGCAAATCTGGAATTGGTCTGTTATCTGTGCTTTAAACCATGTCGGCTCTCAGAATACAGTTAACAGATGAGGTCATCCATTCCTGAATTCGCCAGGTTTGAGTATCTTCTACTGGGTGCTGGGATGAAGGAAAGGGGACAAATATGACTGATGAGATTCTGCTTTGAGGGCCTCATTTCCTGGGGTGGGGGTGGGGTGAGGGACAGAATTCAGTGCCATAGAAGCCTTTGAGCCTGTGAAAGTCACAGGGAGAGTCAGGGGAGTTTCTAAGAAGAAATAATGAAAAAATTCATGCTTCATAGAAGTACATCTCATCCAACCCCTCCAAGTTTTTGTGCGTATGGTTTGATCATAGGTGCTTTTCAACAGTCCTCAGCAAGCTGGTTACCTGCAGCCAGCTTCAGAGTCTGTCCTTTGTGAGGCTTTTGGAGCCACCAAGGGGGCATGAAGACCACTGACTCGAAATTAAGAATGTCATGAACTAGACAACTGTGTGGTTTGGAGAATGGGACTTTCTCAGACATGGCCCAGAAGCCTGTCATATCTCTAGGATACCATGGGGCCTAGGAGAGACACTGGTCACAATAAACCACATGAGTCAATTCGGCTACTTGGTAGCCACAAATTACATAGCAATTTCAGTTTGTCATTTGTAAAAGGTGACTCCTTGTGTTATTTTGGAAATAAGTAAATACAAACGTGTTTTAAGTTTGCATAACAAGCTTGCTAGCATGGTTGGTATGCACCTGAAATCCCAGCACGTGGGAGATGATCAAAGGAATACAGGCTTAAGGCCATCTTCAGTTACATAGTGAAACCCTGTCTCAAAGTAAGCAAACAAACTCTCATTGCGTGTTAGAAAGGTAAAAAGTGATATATCTGCGGCTGGGGGCTGCTGAGTAAGCACGGGGATCTGAATTCAATCCCCACTACCCTCATAAAAAGCCAGGCCTGGTGGTGTGTGCTTTGGGAGATACAAGTTGACCCTTGTATCTAACTAGCACAGATCCCTGGAACTTAATTAAGCCGAGCTTAATTGTGAAATCCTAAGTCTCAGTAAGAGAATGTCTCAAAAACAAGGTGAACAACTCATGAGGCATGACGCCCAAGGTTGACTTTTGACCACCATATTGATATTTCTGGGCGTCCTAGTTTGTGTCATGGTTCCCAGTAAGACCGCTGTGAAGCCAGTGAGACCTTTGTCATTGTTGCAGTCTGCCTGCATTTTACCAGTAAATTCATGACCAAAGAACTTAGGGGAGGAAGCAATTCTTCTTGAGGTTCTGGTTACAGTTCTTGGTCTCATTTGTCAGGAGAGCTCATACCAATGAGGGAATTGGTATGGAAATCGAGGGAACTGGCCGTATGCTGAGAGAATGCGACTTCACTTACCCATCTGCTCAGGGAATGGTCTTGCCCTCCATACGCTGGGTCTTCCCGCTTTCATTAGACGCCCTCTTACAGGCTTGCTCAGGGCGCCCTTAACTACTAACTCTTCACAAAGGTGCCGAGAGCTCAGCCTTCAGTTGCCAAGTTGACACTTGTATCTAACTAGCACGGTGAGCAATGCCGGTTGTGAGACCGGTTTTCTCAGGTTGTGGAGTCACTTCCTAACCCTGCTCACTGCAGAACTGAGCTTGGAGAGGAAAGGGTGGGCTTTAGTGACTTTGACCTTGACCAGATCTCCTCTCCCTCTTTTGCAGGAACATGCTTGCCAATTCAGCCAGCGTCCGGATTCTCATCAAGGGAGGCAAGGTGGTGAACGATGACTGCACCCACGAGGCAGATGTGTACATTGAGAACGGCATCATTCAGCAGGTGGGCCGCGAGCTCATGATCCCTGGAGGGGCCAAGGTGATCGATGCCACCGGGAAGCTGGTGGTCCCTGGCGGCATCGACACCAGCACCCACTTCCACCAGACCTTCATGAACGCCACCTGCGTGGATGACTTCTACCACGGGACCAAGGTAATGCTCCTGGTTGCTTGCCCACAGCGACTTCCTCTTAGTTTCTGTATTCTGTTTCTGAGCCTGCTTCAGGCAAAGTCCACATAAATGGCTGCGTCCGCTGTCCTGCTACCAGAAGAAGGGTGGTCCTAGGGGCGACTGAGTGAAGATTTCCAGCTAAATCTCATGGATCAATGAAAAGGAAGCGTTTAGGCACATATTTGCTGATTGAATCATTTATCCATGTACCCAAGCCAGGAGCTGGTCTTTATCTTTATGTCTTGTAGTGCAGATGGAGAGATGAACGAGAATCACTGGTTATTATGTAGAGGGGAGGTTTATGTGGTTTAGTGGACTTGTTTTACTCACGGTAAGCTAAATTAAGTGCCCAAAGTCAGTGACAGATTGTAAAGCGCCTCTCTAGATGGTTTAAAGGCAGAAAGTATGAAAGAGACATAACTATATTCTGTGATCTCTCTTGGCATACTCATTCTTTTTGTTTGTTTTGTTTTTAAAAAGGGTCTCACTCTGTAGGCCTCAAACTCATAATGATCTTCCTGCCTCAGTCTACCAAGTGCTGGGATGTCAGGTGTGAACCACCATGTCTGGTTTTATTCATTCTTATAATCAGCTGGAAAAGTACTGGTAGTTTCTTTTTTTTTTCTTTTAACCGACACCATTTTACATTTATCAAGTTAGACATGAGCTACTGTATATTCCCCAATGCATAATGCAGAGATTCAGACCTGATGAACAAACAAATTAGAAAGAAACAGCATTGTGAGGAAAGAAAAAAGAGCAGGGTGTCCCCGCGCTTCAGGAAGCCTGGCATTGCTGGCACCCCTTTGCGAAGATCTGCTGACTTGCCCACCAGTACCCGCTCCCTAAAAGCCATGAACTACACCATACCCTTCCCGACTCTATTCTGCAGCCTCTGAATTGGGAAAGGTGGGGTGTTCTGGTGAGTCCTCACCTCGGGGAGACCTGTAGGCCACGTGTTTGGGGTGATCAGGCCCATCAGACTGTCTCTCCAGGGCTAGCTTCCCCTGAAGTCCCAACCAGCCTCCTCGAGGTGGGCTTAGGGAATCTCATCAGTAGCTACCTAGCAGCAAGAACACCTGAGCCCTCAGAAAATGAACCCCACAGGGGAGAATCTAGAATGTGGGGGAGGACCCCTGAGAGCTCTGAAGAGTAGAGGTAGTATTTTAGGGTGCAGTATCATGAGGAATTTGGGGCTATAGATCTAAACAGGACATAGGATGAGAGCTACAGGGTCAGGAACTGGTGAGGCCCTTTTACCAGGCAGGTGAAAGTGCTCTGCACGTCAGGTGGTATGAGGACTGGGTGCCAGAGAACAATTAGCTGGGTCTTCCCACATCAACTGACGTCACAAGAGGATCCCTCGCAGGCATTCTCAGAGGCCGATCTTAATCTGGGTCGCCTCTCACAGGTAGACCTAGAGTTTGCCTTCCAGGTGATTCTGTCACGTTGACAGCACTAACCATCACACCCTCCTCTTTTCTCTTCTGAGAACCCCCCTGGTAAAGTAGGGAACCCCCACTAGTAAAGTAGGGAACCCCATCCTCTTCAACGTCAACCCTCTTCCAGGATACGCTAAGGGTGCTTGGAACTTTTCTGAAAGTGGGTAAACATATCCAGGTGACCATCTGTGGTAGTAAGCTGAGGCTAAAGTCTGTTTTGTTGGAGTTAATTATCATCATCGTTTTTATTGACGTACAACATATATACAGAGAAACACACAAGTATTCAGAGTTGCCACAACCAGATGTGTCCTTGTCACCACCAGCTCCGTGTCAATAAACCAAACATTTCCAGTACCAGAAGCCCCTCCCAGCCACAGCTCTAACTCAAGAGTAATCACTACCTTAACTGGAAATACTTTTGTATAGCAGCTTGAAACTATCGTTTCCATGCCATACAATTCATTATTTGCCATGTATAAGAGCCAATTGTTGGGGGCAGTGTAATTCCCTCACTTGGGAATATGAGACAAGAGGATGGCTGCAAACTGAGGGCAGGTTGGCCTGCATAGAGAAGACTAGCCATCCAGAACTACATAGAAAGCCCGTGTCTCAAAAATAACTAATGAATATTTGCATGCCAAATGTTATGAGCTAATGGTTTTTGGTGTATATTCATTTGTAGACCAGTTTTGATTCTTCATCATCCTATGCTCTTTAAATCGATTTTAGGTAAATTAAATCAAGTAATTTGTATTTTTGGATTGGGTTCTTTTGCTTGAAAACTCATCATAGTTGTAGAATGTTGTTGTGTATCATTTACTTTCATTGCTCTGTGGACTGCGAGAGGTTCATAGACTACCCCATCCTACTGTCAATAGGCATGTGGATCTTTGCTAATTTAGGTTACTACAAATACTACTGCTGTGATTGTTTTTTCTTCTTATGTGTATATGTGTGATGTATATGTATATATGTGTCTGTGTTCACACATGTTCAGGTGCATATGTGTGCACGTGCATATAGAGGCCTGAGGTTAGGAGTTTTCCTCAGTTGTTCTCCACTTTATTTATTAAGACAGGGTCTCAATTGAATTCAGAGCTCACTGATTGGGCCAGTCTTGGCTAGCTAGCTAGCTTCAGGGATCTCCTGTCCCTATCTTCCAAGCATTTAAATTAAAGGCACACTTGCCTAGCATTTACCTGGATTCTGGGAATTGGAATTTCAGTCCTTACACTTTACACAACAAGTGATTTAACCCCTGAACCTCAGCTCCATGAATGTTTGTATATATATATATTGTTTTGGTAAATGTATATACATAGTATGGTGCATATTCCTGACAGTATAATTGCTAGCTCATAGTATAGTACATATATGTTCAGCTTTTATAGGTACTTTCAAATAGCGTCCAAGCTGGTTGTAGCAATTTATACCCTCAGCAGCAGTGTAAGAGGCCACAGTTATTAATATCAGTACAACTGATAACTGCGCCAGTCTGTCCTGGGGCCCCGACTGTGACATATTCATTCCTCGAACCAAAAATTATAGCTTGAGGGTTGCTGACCATATTTTGGGGAGTCCTTTAGTCCAGGGCAGGGTGCCACGCTTGTCACTCTGTTGTGTACTGGCTTTGCAGAGGGCAGACTGGTCTTTTCTTATTTTCCACATTGCGGGCTCCCGGAGCCTCATTAGACAGGTTTTCCCCTGAGAGTCTTCAGCACTTTGTAGCTGGGGAGGAGCTCTGCGTGGCGTAACTCTCTGTTCTAGGTGGTGGGTAACTAACTCTTGATCTTCTCTGGGCTGCTCAACCACAGAGCAGAAACTAGCCGAGAACATCTAAAGGCCCCTGGATGATTAAAAACCCGGAACTTCCAGCTTACACAGCTTTGGGCTGCTTCCCACTCCGTGGTGTGCATTTGAGGGAATGTAGACATTGACCCCCCCTCACTCAATCCATCTTGGTTTCTGGGATCAGTCATCTAAGTGGACCCTTTGTTATATCCATTGAACTTCGCCTGGTGTCCCTGCCTTGAACGTCCTTCCCTGGACCCCTCTAGTAGGCCTGTTCTGTGCCCTGCCTCAGGCCTCCAGGAAGTGATTTCCTGCTCTGCCCTCGCTGTCCTGCGTCTCCCTTCCACCCCTGCATCCCTGCATCTCCCCTCCAGTTGCTGTTCCTACAGCAAACACTTTGGCCTCCCATTGCTAGTTGCTTGCGAAAATCTCAGTAGAGATTTAACGGTAATGCTCTGGCCAAGAATGGCCAAATCAGTGAGCTCTGAATTCAGTTGAGACCCTGTCTTAAGTCCACAGAGATTTAACGGCTAGCACGGGTTAAAGCTACCTGCGGAGTTTCATTTCTCACACTATCACGGCCATGGTGCAAAGGCTGTGCACACAGCTGGGTGGCCTCAGACCTTCTTAGCTCACACCAAGGCCAGTTCACTTCAAGAATCTGGGTTTATAATAGAATCATAATCCTGAGGAAAAGCTCCGCAGGGATCAGCCAGGAGGGATCAAGTCGCGCCTCTTTGTGCTTGTCAGGCAAAAACTCCGGGTCTTGAACCCTACATGCACGCGCGCACACACACGCACACGCTTAGCCTTCACATGCTTGTAGATTTGGAGGCAGCTGTCAGGGCTAGAAAAACAATGCCTGGCTTTGCGGGGAGCATCTGGGTCTGCATTGTGCTGGGTCTGAAGGGAATTCTCTCCAGCACAGCACAGCAGTAATCGCCTCGCTGCCTCAGCCTCTTTCAGAGGCTGCGACAGGCCCTGCCTGGCTCCCGGCGCACAGCCCCATCACTTGATCCCATTGGTCCTGTCTGTCCCAGGCACCATCTGCCCGGCACCCTCCTACCAACAGCCCTCTCCTACTTCCAGGACCAGAAGCAGTACTGGCCACCTTGTCCTAGAAGGAAGCTCTCCCCTGTGGGGGTGGGGGACAATTATGGGGGTGAAGAAGCATCCAGTGACCTCACTGTATTGGGATCATGCTCCTGTAGGTGCTTCATATTGCTTCATCCCGAATGTTCACCGGGCTCTTGACTGCCATCGGTGGTTCTCGCCACTCAGTGAAAATGTTACAATCGGTTTTTCTTTTTTAATTTTAAACTCTAGTCACCAACCTTTTCACTAAGAAGCTGACAGAAGAGGGAAGCAGGTATCGCTGAGAAAAGCTTCCGGTGTGCCTTCTCGGCCTCCTTCTCCAAAAACATTTTAAGAACCGTAGTCTAGGCTGATGGTTTTCAGTCTTTGGAAACAAATTACATTAGAACCACTCGAGGAATTCTTTTTCAACAGACACCAACCCCAGCCCAGACCAATTAAATCAGTGTCTCTCTAGGTCTGTCTCTTCCCCATTCCGTATTTTTAAAGCCTCCTTGGAGATTCTAGCCACTGTGAGGAAGATTATTTAGGAACTTTTCCTGGCTGTTTGAAATGGTCCTGTGTCCTGGCCATACGTGGTGCCCATCTGACCTGCATCTTGAATGCACGGTTGACAGCTGTATTCTGTTTGATAGCATGGCCCACCTTGCCAGCCATATATGGTTCTGTCTTTCATATTCCAGGGTCCTAGACATGGGCTTCCGGATCCTATCCTGAAACCTAGAGCCCCTGTACACTTTCTAGGCATTCCTGTTAACAACATTCTTCTCTACTGTCTGTACCTGTAGAAATCACACAGAGAACTGGTCAGCGGTAGAACCGAATGTCAGCCAAGGCTGACCTACTTCTTAGAGGGCCCAGAAGCAACTTCCTCCTCATTCCAGGAGCTATGTAACTGCCCCCACTTTGAACTCAAATCCAGCAACAGTGGAATTACAGCCAACCTATAAGAGAAGTGAATTCCTATCCAGAAACATGTTTGACTACATGGATAGGAGACATTCAGTATAGTACCGGCTATATCCTGTTATGCTTGGTCCCCAGTGGAGGGTCCTGACCCCTTTTCCCTCACTGTCACTAAAGAGGACGCTGTTAGACAGGGTCCTGAGATATATCAGATTCTAACACATAAATGAAACTCCTACTGATGTTCGACCCTGTCAACATTTTACCAAAGATCCTACCTATCCTTTGAACAGACTGTTTCTGCCTCTGAATTTGCTCTCTTGGAATTAAGCCTTTAAATGCTGCTCATTTCCTTCCTTCTTTTGCTTTGACTCCAGTGTCTGTCCATTTCTGTTTAGTTCTAGTCAGAATAGTCCTTCCCATCTTTAAGTACTGCAGTAACACTGTGCTTATAGGTGTTAAGACTCATATGGGCTGTGTTATTAACTAACATTCCCAAGTTCATCTATTTCTTCATTCCTGGAAAAAAAAATCCAGATGCGACCTTTGAAATACACACCTTCCCTCCCCCGCTGATATGGAGACCCAGAGAGGGTGAATGAGTAGCTAACTGGACCAAGAATGTCAGTTTCTTGGCCCCTGCTGTGATGTCTTAAGCCCCAGGATGAGGCAGTTGGTCTTTCACATAGCCTGTGACCTCCTGATTGGCTGCACACATTTTCCCAGCCACTCCATGGCTCTAAAATTGTCTAGACCAGACAAGGACACCATAACTGACATGAATCAGGCAGAAAATGGGCCGGCTCTCTGCCCATCCATGATAGTGACCTGACTTATCCCTGTAGGAATAAATACGGTGAATATCAATACCTTAAAGCTAGACAGTTTGTGCCTTTATAAATGATGTTTGGGAGCTGGGTGCACGGCAATTGCTTCACACAGTGCTTCACACAGGAAAGAAACATCAGCCCCCTGCACTGCCCTGGGGGGGTCTGCTACTTTGGCCACCCCCACCCAGGCCAGTTTTCTAGTCTCTTAGATTCCTTGAGAAAAGATCCGACCACTTTGGCTTAACAATGAAATTGTTCCGTCCTCCTTCCCAGTACCCATGTGACTTGTGTGTCCCTGGCTCTGGCAACCCCAGTACCTTAGCTCGAACCCTTTGAGCATCAGTTCCCATCTCCTAGCTTGTGCTCAGTTGCTGTCACACCATGCTGCCCTTTAATACCATCCCCCCTACCATCTTCTCCTCCATAACCTGGCTATACTGGTTGGGATCAGCAAAACTAGGCCCCTCTCTCCACAGTTGCTCTCCAGCTCTCTCCACAGTTACACTAGAAAGCGCTGTGAACGCTTCATGACGTGCTTTCCTTCTGTAGCCATCAGGAGAGGACATCCCTCCTCCCTTCCCCGCAGTGCCTGGTCTGCTTGCAAGGGTGTGCTAGTTTTCTGTGTAACTGATTACTGCATTCTAAGCGATTGAAGGCACCTGTTTATTAGCACACAATTCTGTAGGTTAAAAGTCTGGGCACAGTGTGACCTGGTCCTCTGCCCGCCCACAATCTCACAAGCCACCGTCACGGCGTGGCTGAGCTTCGTTCTCACTGGACTTTTAGAGTTCCCTGCCAAGCTCTTGTGATAATGATAGGATTGTTCAGCAGGACAGATCGCAGTACCCAGAAGCAGCCAGCAATCCCTTGCTCGTGTCCTGTTCCATCTTCAAAGCCAGCAACAGAGACTGTCACCTCACAGTCTTCTCATCCGTCAAATCCCTGATCCCAGTCTTTCTCAGCAGAATAAGCCGTCCCCAGATGAGTTCGCCTAATTAGCTGAGGCCCACTAAGGTTGGCGCCCTTTCTGGAGGTCACTATGTCGCAGGACAATGGCCCAGCCACAGGCAAAGTTTCCTATCTTCTCTCCTGGGTGGAGGAGGGTCATGTAAGGGAGTCTCCTTAGAATTCTTCCTACCAGGCTGGAGAGAGATGGCTCAGGGATTAAGACTTGGCAAGCAAAAGGACCAGAGTTCAGATCCTGGATCCCACATAAAAAACCCAGACAGAAATGGTGGTGGCCTGAGCGTCCAGCTCTGGAAGGCGGAGCCTAGAAAAACCCAGAGCAAAGCAAAAATGAGGTAGAACAATTCAGGATGATTCCTGCTGTCACCCTGGGGCCTCCACAGGCACACACAGTGCTCTCTGATACACACAGGACACATGCACACACAGGCACACACACGTACAGGCACGCGCATGTGCACACACACACAAAAAAAATACATAAAATTTTTTAAAAGAATTTTTTCCACCACAGGGGATTGTAGCACAAATGATGGCTATCCAACAGTCATTCTACACTGATGCCTCTCAACTCACCAACTGTGCTTTAGTTACTTAAGTTTATTTAAGATTCTATAATTTTACATTTTTTTAAATCCAGTGTTCCTTTAGCCCCTGTAATGGTTACTCTTAACTATTGCTGTGAGAGAGCATCCAAAGTCAAGCAACTTAAGGGAGAAAGGGAGGTTTATTCAGCTTACGGTTCCAGAGGGAAGGTACAGTCTCAAAGCAGAGGCAGCATGGCTGGCTGGCCAAAGCTGGAGGAGGCTAAGTCACCGCAGACATCTTGGAAGCCGAGAGCTGCAGACTGCTTGCAGCAAAGGCTGACTTCTCCTGGAGGGAGGGTGGGACTCATCCACCTCAAGGCCCACCCCTTGTGACTGCCTTCCTCCAGCAAGGCTCCACCTCTCAAGGTGCCATGACCTTGCCAAACACATGAGACTGTGGGGGACACATTTCAAACCATGACAGCCCCCTTCACTCACACCCATCTCTCTCATCCCACAATGGCTCCTGTTGACGTAAGGCCTTGGGTTTGATTTCTGCATCGTTACTCTGGGCACATCCCATCTGACCTTTTCTTTGCCATGTGTTTCCCTCACAGCCAACTACTCCCTGCTGCCACACTCCCTGCCCATCCATGGCACATGTCCTCAACATCCAAGTCACGCTACCCATGTGAATTCAGGTCCAGACGCCCACTTCTCACTTATCTCAAGCCATTTGCTATATGGGCTTTCAGATCATTTGCTATGTGAAGTCACTCACTAGGTGCACGAGTCTGAGGAGCAGAAACCGTGGCTTCTATTTAACTTGTACTTGCCCTGGGACCCACACAGCTTGAATCAGACAGCAGACGTCCACCCAGTAGCTGAGGGACGGCTCCTAGTGATGAGCAGAGCCTAAAGCAAGCGCTAGGGCTTGAAATTCAGCCCCACCTGGTCAGGCTCAGTGTGATTTGTACAAGTCAATGTCTCCCTGACGCTCGATTTCTTTATCAGGAAAATGAAGATTATAATGGTACTTTACGTGCATATATTCAGTTACTGTTTGGGAAGAACTTAAAATAGCACTTGATGACTACTAAATATGAGTGTTTGTTGAATATGGGAGTAGATGTGTTGATCGAAGACACCCTTGAAAACCTACTTGGGCAGTTCTTCATAAGCATGCATGTTAAAACTGTTAGACGTTGGATAGGAATAAACAAACTGTTCCCTTTGTATTGTTTGAATTGAGTGTGTGCATTTTAGATTTCAAATGGAATCTAATAGTCATGGCGATTGTTGCAGTCACTCTGCATTGTTGCTAATAAGTCTGTGGCCAAATAGTTTAAAGGGAAACAAATGATTTTATTTTCTCTTCCTATGTAGTTCAGTAACAGTTCTTAGTCCAGCTTGGCAGAAGCATCCACACCAATTCCCAGGGCCATACCATATCCGTACACCCACAGAACTGCGGAGAGAGGGACAGTCCCTACTTGCTAGACCAGCATGCCTGGCCAAGTATACCAAAGGATGCCAACTTCCTCAACCAGCTCTTTCCATCTTATTCACTTGCCTAAGGGGGACTAGTCCCCACCCACCATGGTCTTGCCCATCAATTAGACATCCTCCTGCAGGCTTGCTCCGGGCTTAACTCAACTAATTTCTCACAGCTGTGGCCAGAGCTCAGAGCCTTCCCTTGTCAAGTTGATACCATATCTAACTATGACAATGATAAATTCTAAATAATATTCTCTCTCTCTCTCTCTCTCTCTCTCTCTCTCTCTCTCTCTTTCTCCTGAGTAGACAAAATCAGTTATACGCTCTGCAGACATCAGGAGCTATTTAAAGATATGCTGCCCCAAACCAGTTTTATTGTTTAACAAAACATTATTGGCAACTTTCAGTCTTCCTTAGCTTTAATTGGCAGTCCAAAATGTAGGCCATACAGCAAATGTAAGAGAAATGTGTCATTTGTTATAAATTTTTACATCTAGTATTGGAAATAGCCTCATCCTTTGTGCTTCCTGGAATAGTACCTGCAAAGGCTTTGTCAATGCAGAGAGATCATTATGTTTAGGAATCTATGTCCAGAATAGATCCACATAGACTCTTGGACATCTTGGAAACTGTTCATCCCTAGTACAAGAAGTTCTGTGTTTTACTCTCATCCTCAGCAATTTAAACAAAAAAGAAGGTAAGAAGAAAATGACATTATGAACAGTATCTGCACTCAGTGATAAATATTGCATGCAAATGATGCAGTTTCCTCATTTTCCTGCATACTTTTAATATTCGAAAATATTGCACTGTGGCTTTATGTGAGACTTAAAAACAATCTCTTTTGAGAATATCCCCTTCCAAGCCTTGCTGGGTGACCTCTGAAGCTGCCGTATCCTTGCAGTGAGCACATATGTCTTGTAATGGCCACACATGTCATCGCTAGGTCTGCTCCCCTGGGAGGTAATATTCCAGCTCTCTTATTCCCTTGGGATATCACTGTATCAACTATATTTCCTTCTCCTTCTGATTCTTTTTTATTAAGGGTTAGAAATGTAGCTCAGTTGGGAGAGTGCTTCCCTGGGTTAATCCTCAACACCACATAGACTGATCTTGGTGGTAAAACACCTGGAATCCCAGCACTCTCAAGGCAGAGGAAGGAGGATCTGGAATTCAAGGTCATCCTTAGCTAGACAGACAGTTTGAGGCCAGATGGTACATGAGACCCTGTCTGGGAAACACACACACACACACACACACACACACACACACAGAGTCTTAAAAGCTATAAGGAATTTAATTAATGATAAAAATGATAAAAACTGTGACCCAATCATATGTAGTAAGAACTCTTACTGAACAGCGTTTACCTCGTATTTCACCTGCAGTGTCACACCCTGAGACTTCCTCATAATCCCACATCACACACACATAGCTTCAGAGCTGGACGGGCTGGAGAGGTGGCTCAGGGGTTAAGCCTCTGCCTTGCAGGCGGAAGGTCCTGAGTTCGGATCCTAGACCCCACGTATAGACGCCTGGCAGAAGCGGGGGCGGCCTGTGTTTCCGGTCCTGGTAGGGTGGAGCCTGTGAATTCCGGGGCAGAGTAAACAAGGAGGAGGTGGAGGCGTCCATGGTGGTTCCCGAATTTCCCGTGGTTCTACACACACACACTCATACATACACACACACACATAAACACACACACACGTGCACATACGCACAATTGAATAAAAAAATTTCAGAGCTGGAAAAAGTGTCTTTTAGGAACGAATAAATCTAGTTCTTAATTCATAAATCACTTTTCCTATTTAGGTTTAAGCTTCCTGGTATTTCCAATTAAAATTTAAAAATTAAACTTGCTATCGACTGGCAAGCAGTGTTCTTGAGAAAGTATATAAGAAAGCAGAAGGTTATTATGATTTGATAGCCTGGGGTAATTTCTTACCTGTCTTTAAAAAGGACTTCATTGAGGTTTGATGCACAAAAAAGTCAAACCGTATAGTTTGACATATCTATACCAGGAATGCATCAGAGTTAGCATATCGGACATGTCATTTGCCTCCTCCCAAAGTTTATATCCTTGTCATCTTTCCTGATGTCCCAGGGAATCACTGATATGTTTTCTGTCAATATAGATTAGTTCGTATTTCCCAGCATTTCTATATAAATAGGATGATGAATATGTATTCCTTTTGGGGGGATCTGGTCTGGTCTCTGGCATTATTTTATTAAGTTGGCATTATTACAAATGAAGCTAAGGTGAACGTTCATACATGTGTTGGTTGTCATTTCCCTTGAGCAAGTACCTAGAAATGAGCATCTTAGTCATACTGTGGATGTCTGCTTAGCTTCTTAGGAAATTGCCAAACTGGTTTCCAAAGTGCTTGCAACAGTTTACATTCCTACCAGCAGACTCTCCTCGTCTGTGCCGGGACCTGTTGTGGTTGGCTGTTCATTTTAGTCATTTTAATATGCGTGGCTTCTCATTGTGCTTTTTTAATTTGCAGTTCTAATAACTGTGGCTTTTACATGCTTCTTTGCCTCTGTTTGTCTTTGGTGAAATGTCTTCGTGTGTAAGTGTGTGTGTGTAGGTACAGGCCTGTGCAAATCACAGCACACACATGGAGGTAGATAGCAACCTTCTGTATCAATCCTCATCTTTCCGCCTTGTTTGAGACAGAATGTCTTCTCTATTGTGTATGCAAGCTTGAGATTCTCCTTTCTCCGCCTCCCAGGGAAAGGCATGCTGGGATTACAGACACTTTCCCTTCCACACCTGGTTTTTATGTGGGTTTTAGGGATCTGAACTCAGATTATCAGATTTGTACAGCAGCCGCTTTTGTCCACTGGCCGTGTCCAGCCTTGTCTGTGTTTCAGCTGTTAGTGAATGTCTCCTACCACGCGGTCACAGCTCGTTCTGATCTGGTCACAGTTCTTTGTTAGACGCATATTTTGCAAATATTTTCTTCCGGTCATTTACTTCACCTTTACGTTTTCTTGACAGTGACTTTTGAAGGGCAGAGGTTTTTGATTTTGTAGTTCAGTTTATTGATTTTTTTTCCCTTTTATAGTTCATGTTTCTTGTGGTTCAATCAAAAAGGGTTTTGTATTGTTGTTTTACAAAAGCCAAGGTCACTAAGATTTTCTCCTGTATGTTTTAGTTCATTTCTGTTGTTTAAATTAAATACCACAGACTCTGTAATTAAATTCCACAGACACTGTAGATAGTATTCTGGACTATATGCAGTGAGGCGACTTCTAGCTGCAGAGAGAGAGAGAATGTTTTGCCTGTGAGGCGATGTGCATGATGCAGACATATAAGAGAGTACTCGAGTGTGTGTGTGCCTGTGGAGGCTCAAGGGTGGCACCAGACATCATTCTGGATTGCTCCACCTCCTTATTACTTTCGCTGGGATTTTTCCAGAGTCTGCCCTCCAAGAAGTAAATTGCAAGTCAATGCCCCATTTTACATGCAATCTTGCAATCTGAACTCAGGTCCTTTTGCTTGTGAGGCAAAGACTTTAACTTCTGAAACATTTCCCCAGACCTTCTTGCTGCACTTTTACAAGTCAGAGTGATAGTGTTAACTTGGGTCTTTTATTTAAAGTATTATATTTGTTAGAAATAGAGGAAAAAGAGTAGATATGTACCTGCCACAGTTCATATGCTGAGGTCAGAAGACAGCTTTCAGAAGTCAGTTCTCTTCTTCTACCATGGTAGGTCTGGGAATCAATCTCAGGTCACCAGGTTTATACACAGGCACCTGTACCCACTGAGCCATCTTATGGCCCCTACTTAGAGTCTTTATTACTTTTCTTATAAAGCCACTAATGTCATCATGGGAGTGCCAGCCTCATGATTTCATCTAATCCTAATTATTTCCCTGAGGTTCTGCCTCCCAAAGTACTGATATATGAATTTATGGCTATATTTAACACATGAACTTGTGTGTGCGTGCGTGTGTGCGTGCGCATGTGTGTGTGCGCGTGTGTGTGTGCGTGTGTGTGTGTGTGTATAGGTATGGGTGTTTGTAGAGGAGAGTACTATGTATGTGTATGAAGGCCCAAGGGTGACTTTGAGAATTATCCTGGATTGTTTTACCTACCTATCTATTTCTGGAGTTTTTCAGACTCTTTCTTCCAGGGCTGAAAGTGCAGACTGCCACTATTTTTTTTTAATTTTTTTTATTATTATTATTTATTCAACTGTGCGCATGTGCGTGTGTATGTGCGCGCGTCTGTGTGTGTGTCTGTGTGTGTCTGTGTCTGTGTACGTGTAGAACCACGGACGAATTCGCGAACCACCATGGACGCCTCCACCTCCTCCTGCCCCGGGATTCACAGGCTCCGCCCTACCAGGACCAGAAGCGCAGGCCGCCCCCGCTTCCACCTGGCATCTATACGTGCGTGGGATCTGGGATCCGAACTCAGGACCTTCCGCCTGCAAGGCGGAGGCTTAACCCCTGAGCCACCTCTCCAGCCCGACTGCCACTATTTTTATTCAACTTTTTTTTCCTTTAATGTAGGATCTGGGATTCAAACTCGGGTCCTTTTGCTTGCAGGGCAAAGGCTCAGCCCCCAGCCATCTATCCAGCCCTCTTGGTGGTTTTTTTGAGACAGGGTCTTGCTATGCATCCCAGGCTCTTTCAGTCCTTCTGCCTCTGCCTCCGAAGTGCTTTGGATTTACAGGTGTGCACCACATCTGGCCAACACACGAACTTTTGAGAAACATGTTTAAATCTACAGTTTTAGCTCCACATTTAAAGGCATTTAAAGTTAATTTTTCTGCATGTCATATGGTAAGAGCTAATGTTCATTTTTCTTATAGTATAGCTGTAACGGTTACTCTTTTTTTTTTAATTTTTTTATTATTATTATTTATTCAACTGTGTGCATGTGTCTGTGTATGTGTGCGCGCGTGTGTCTGTGTACGTGTAGAACCACAGACGAGTTCGCGAACCACCATGGACACCTCCACCTCCTTCTGCCCCGGGATTCACAGGCTCCGCCAGGACCAGAAGCGCAGGCCACCCCCGCTTCCGCCCAGCGTCTATACGTGGGATCTGGGATCCGAACTCAGGACCTTCCGCCTGCAAGGCGGAGGCGTAACCCCTGAGCCACCTCTCCAGCCCCTGTAACGGTTATTCTTAACTGTTGGCATGAGAGATTACCCAAAGCCAAATAACTTAAGGGAGAAAGGGAGATTTATTTAGCTTACAGTTCCAGAGGGGAGATAGTCCTTCATGGTGGAGGCAGCATGGCTGGGTGGCAGAAGCTGGAGACAGGCTACGTCACACCCATCTGAGAGGCTGAGAGCTACAAGACTGTTTACTACAAAGGCAGACTCCTCCTGGAGGTAGGGTGGGACTCATCCACCTCTAGGCCCACCCCCGCGATCGCCTTCCTCCAGCAAGGCTCCACCTCTCAAAGGTACCATGACCTTGCCAAACACATGAGACTGTGGGGACACATTTCAAATCATGATAATGACTATCTAGTTCTTCCAGCACCATTTATATCAAACTGCCTTGTCAAAAGTCAGCAAACCATACATGTGTACATCTGTTTCTGAGCTCTATTTTCTATTCCTTCATGAGTATTAAGTATGCCTTGAAACAGGTTTACACTTTTTGCCTTTTGGGGGGTGTATATGTGTGAAGTGTGTGTGTGTGTGTGTGTGTGTGTGTGTGTGTGGATGCAGACCCTATTTGAAAAGGCAAAGATATAAACATATCACTTTAGTCTGTTTTCAAAATTGTGTTGGCCTTGTTATGTACTTGGAGCCACTATTTTGTTGCAGGCTCTAAATAGGCACTTGGACTAGCGTTTGGAGTCTCTACACCCCAGGCTAAGTGGCCAGCATCTTAATCTTATTTTCTTGCATCAGGACTCTGTCCCCACCTGTCTGGGAAGCTGAACGAGGACCCAGCCACATAGAAACAGACAAGGGACCGGGAGCACGTGGGCTTCTATGTCTCATTCCAGACTGCGGAGCAGCCCCTTCCTCCCAGGCATCTGTGGACAGCCTGGACGTCGCCTCAGCACCCGTGTAGCCTGCTGCTCCGTAAACTTTTCCTCTCTGGGATTAGAAAAGGGTTTTGTTCAAAGGCGGGCGACTGAGGGGCCTCTCTGCGCAGCTCTATTTTAGAATGTTTTCACAGACTCCTTGGCTTCTGCAGCGCTGGCAGCCACGTTCCCTCTGCCACACAGCTCCCTTTGAGGATCCTCTCCGGTCTCCATGGTAACTGCATGTCGGGAGCCGGCCTGTGCCGTGCTGGGGCTTTGTATTAAGCACAATGAATTTAAATTGGATGCTAGGCAGCGAAGATCATCCTTCTGGATCGGAGAGAGGCCAAGGCCCACTCATTTCATGATGTTTAAACGTTACCCCAATTCTCAGTGTCAGCCCCGTGACTCAGGCCCCAGTCTCGCCCCCTCCTCCGGGTCAGCTCACATGGATCCCATTTCCCTCTTGGAACAGGGGGACCCCTCAATCAGGCAGGTCTACACTAGGCTTAGGAAAGACCAGCTCAGCGGAAGGAACCCAAGACTAATCAGCTGGACCCTCGTCTGGTCTGACTGTGTAATGTGCTCTGAGCCTCACTTTCCTTATCTGCAAAAGAAAAGTAACCCTCATCTTGTCGTCATTTAACATTTTTTATGGTGTGTGTGTGTGTGTGGAAATTTTTTCATTTAACCTTGTCTGAGTCTGCAGTTCTCTGGGAACAAGCCCACTCAGAGTGTTGCATTATCACCCCCACCATCTATTTCCACACTTTTCCAGCCTTTCCAGCTGAAACTCCATATCCACTAATCATTAAATCCCATTCCCTCTCTCTTCCTAGCAACCACTATTCTACTTTCTGTCTCTGTGAATCTGACTATTCGAATCCCTCACGTAAGTGAAATCCTTCAGCGTGTGTCCGATGGGATGATTCTACACATGTTTTAGCATGTCAAAATAATACTCTATTGTGCATGTTCCTTAGCCATTCATCTGTGGATGGATTCTTTGGCTGTGTTCACTGTTTAGCTTTGGACATGGGCATACACATACCTGTTTGAGTCTTTGCTTTTAACTACAGAGCCTTTTTGAGGATCAAAGGAAGTAGCAATCTTAAGAACATTGAAAATAGCTATTGGTTGATATTAAGTTCTTTTCTGAAAGTAAATAGTGGCCTGATGGTTTCAGGGAGACAATCTGTGCTGGCAACAGGCTGCTTCTGCATCGTTAGGATTGTGGATTCATTCTAGGGCTTAAAGGAAATGTCTTCACTTTGGAAATGTGTATCAAGCTTCAGCATAAAAACTACACATTTTCATATTCCTCCTACCAATTGATATTCATGTATTCCTAGTTCCAAAATGAAAAAAAAAAATGCCTTCAGGCCTGCTGGTTTTATTTCCTTGTCAGCAGTCTATTTTAAGCACATCCTCCGGGAGACCCTGAAGCCAGGGTGGGACAGGCTGGAGGCTCCGTGCTTAGTGAGCACTTAGTGACTAATTCAGTGCGTCACACCTGTTCTCAGTATCCAGGAGAGTCGAGCAGGCCTGGGAGTACAAATACCTGAATGGCGGGGCTCGGCTCACTCATTGGCAAGGAGGGGCCATGTGTAGCTGTGACCAGGAGCCAAGGCTGGCTGTACTCCAGGCTTTCTGAATAGAAGTGCTCACTGATCCTGAGTGGCAGAAGAGGCCCTGGCCTGTTCACCTGTGAGATGGCTATTTCTTGACCTCTAAGCCCCAGAGAGAGTGTCCATGCCTTGGCTTCTATTACCTCGTGCAGGTCTGAGCTTCTCAGGGACTTCTTCCCTGGTTCCTACATCTCGATCCACCCCTCTGTGACTGCCTGTCTGGTTCCACCCCAAACTGGCTTCTCTGAGCCCCACGCTTCCCAGGAGATCTGTGTCTCATATCTCTCTGTTTTAGCTACAGCCGAACACCTCTGCGTGTCTTCAGAGGACCTCAAACCCAGAGGGTCCTCACTTCCAACACAGTTGCACTTTGCCAGGCAGGCCTCCTTCGGGGAATGGCACTTAATCCGCCAAGCTAGAGCTTCCTCGCCCCAGGCTGCAGGACACCTCAGTAGCAGCTAGAAACCCCATCGAAGCTGCCAGCCTCCGATTCCGCTTCTCCATCGCTGCCTCCGGTCCCCCTGCGTCGTCGCTGAACTGCGCGTCTAACTAACTAAGAAACAGCACCCATGGCCCCAGCCAGACTTGGCTTGCACCCAGACCGCTCATGTCTGGTGGTTGTGCTGGATTTCTGCCTGATTCCTGGATCCCTTGTTGGCCATTACCCCCCCCTCAGCTGTTCCTGACCTACTGTCTTTCCCAGCTCCTGACCTCAACCAAGCTCGGTGACTACCCCACAGGGCATTTTCTATGTGGTTTTCCTGTACTTCATGCCGGTTCACACCAGCACTCATTGTTACACACACACACACACACACACACACACACACACACCCTTCTAACTTTCCCTGTGTAAATTTGGCTTCGCTTCCTATTCTACTAGGAAGTGGGGGGTGGCAGGAGCCTGTGCTCTCTCAGCTCTCCTTCATGTGGCCTCTGATTGGCTTCCTCCTGTATCCACACCTTCTTAATGAATGGAAAGGTATGTCAATCTAATAGAAATGACCCTCACAACTCAGCTTCCTCATCTGATCAATGGAGACAATGATACCCTTTTGACAGGGTTCTGTAAGAATTAAACAAGCATAGAAAAGTGCTCAGGTTGTTAGTTGTTAGCCGTTTTCATCTCTGCTTTATAGACCTGTAATCAAAATCTGTCCCTTATGTCTAGAAACTCCATGGCCCCTGCAGGACTGATCTTTGCCTCTGAGTACTCTTTGGGTCACCCAAATGTTAGCCCTCCTTTTCCATTATCAAAATTCACTTCTTCCAGGAAGCATATTTCACACATGCCTTTTCTAACCTAGTCCCAAAATTCAGGTTGGTCATCCCCGCACCGCCACTGAGCGTGCACATCCAGCGAGGGTAACATTCCTGAGCCTGATTTCCATCTTCTGCCTCTGCCCACTGGAAGCCTGCTTATGGCCAGATTCAGCGAGACATCTGCCTCAGCACTCCCAGAATCCTCCCTTCCAAACACACGCCAGGGATGGCAGCGAGGCCAGAGTTCTCCTAGACCCATTTTAAATTCCCACATTACCCCCACCTCCATACATACAAGTTGACAAACGTTGCCAGTTGGATGGATTCCTGCTTCATGGGGTTCATAGACTCAGTCCTAATCAGACTGGTCTTAACCTAATCCTGCAGGTCCATTCTCTGTCCCGTGAGTATCCTTGAATTTCCCACACCACTCCCTACCCTGGGTATCGTGCCCGCCTTCACAGTACAACCTTCCTGTCTCGATGTGATCTTCCTCCTTCCCTGGGTTTTCTTTCAAAACCGATGTTCTCCATTAGCCCCAAGAACTAGCTCTCGTGTTGATCTGTATTCTCATACTATCTGCAGTCATTATATTAAAACACTTTTTCCTGGTCCTTTTTGCCTGTGCACTCCATCAGGTGTTTGCATTTCTTAATTCTGGGGCGCCTGGTCCACAGCACAGAGGGTACAGTTGTGCTGCTTGCAAGGTAGGCTGTCGTCAACAGTCATAATTTACTGAGCTCCAACTGTGTGCAGACATAAGGTGAGAGGTGCTTTCTATGCATATGTCACTTAATTCTCATAGGGTCCCATGAGGGATGTATTATCATCCCCATTTGTAAAATGGTCCTTCTCTAAGAGACAGGGACAGCACTGGGCTTCCCCTGCTGTGTGGTTTAATGCTAAAAAGATCTATCACATCCGTGGTATCCCAGTCCTGTGAACTCTGAGCGTCTGCATTCATCCTGGGTTGGAACTGCGCATGCTTCAAAGGCCAGCTCTGTGTGTCCCGCCTGAAAGAAGATGAGCTCTCTCACATCCAGGGGCAGGAGGCCCCGAGCCCTCAGCTGGAAGTGCTGCTGAGCCTGTGAACGTTGGTTTGGAGATCTGAAGTAACAACGGTAGTAAGAATAATTCTTGCAGATGTTGGTGTGCAGCGTCTCTCACAGCCACGACGCCGACCCCTCTCACCCCTGGGAGCTGTTGTACAGAGTGGCGCATGGCTACTCCTGGACCGTGCCAGTAAGCTGGGAAGCCAAGACCATTACCCACTGTTCCACACACTTTCCAGAACTCTTTTCAATTCTTTTTTAAAAAAACATTTTATTTATTCTATGTGTATATGTCTGTCAGAGGGCACTGTATGTCTCTGTGGAGGACCAAGGTGACTTCGGGAATCATCCTGGATTGTTTCTACCTCCTTCTTGCTTCGCTCTGGATTTCCCAGGCTCTGCCCACCAGGGCTGGAAGTACAGGGTGTGGCTGTTAGTTCTACCTGGCATTTTTTTTTTTGCATGGGACCTGGGATCCCAACTCAGAACCTTCTGCTTGGGAGACAGAGTCTTAACCCCTGAGCCATCTCTCCAATCCTTTTCCGTTCCTAGCCTTAGACTCATCCAAGAGGGACCTTTCTCCAGTGCTGGCCTCTGCAGAACGCTGGTTGGTCCTCTAACAGCTTATACCCCTCCCCTGACTCTGTGTTTGCTCAGAGCTCCTAATCCCTGCAATCCCCTCATGAAGGCTTGGCGCCCTTCCAGGACCTACCCAAGCCCGAACCCGAGCTCCCGGGGAGTCACAGCATGCATGTGCGCACACACGAGGCCCAAGAGTAGCAGTTCTTAGGGATGGACAGAACGTCGTCCTGTGAGCGCAACCTGAATCAAGTGTAGAAGGCGTGGACTGGGAAAAGCACTAGGTTGGGGCTAACTTTTCTGCAATGCAGCACAACTCCAATTCTAAATTCATGCCTGGTCCTCTTGGCATTGCAAATCTGTTTTTTCAGAGTAGGAGATAACAAGAATATGGGCTTGATCAGACTTTTCAGTATTTAGAGCTTAACACATGGACCACCTTTTCTACTCTTGGCATCCTCCGGCTCTTCCATCACAGCGCTGTTCCCTTTTTTCCTACCCATGGCTGCAATGAGGCCCGGGGTGGGGGTTATAAAGGACCTCAATCTGGAACCACAGAAGAATAACAATTTAGTGTGTAAAATTCTAGGGTATCAGACACCCCCATATGCACGTGTCCAGCCAGAAATGCATGGCAGGACAAAGTAGAATACAACCACCTGCTGTGAATCTGAACTAGCTTGGCAGGATCCAGCAGAATCAGAAATAGAAGCCAGCTAGTGGGTTACAATCCACCCTGTGCCTCCCTCCCTTTCTCCTCACCCTAGTTCTGTGTCGCACAGAATTTGCGCCCTCTATCGGCTGCTTTAAGCCCATGCAAGAAGTCAGACCAACTAAGGCCTGGGTATGGAAAACCAAGGCTCTGGAATTTTTCGTGAGTGTCATTTGGCTGTGGGAAGTAGGTTTTCTCAGTGCCTTATCTTGCAGCAATATTTTTAGGTGGTAAGCATGGATTTAACTGAACTGGGAAGCATGAGATCATGATGAGGGCAGCTTCAATGGGCTTTTTCACCCATGTGGAAAATGCAATCTAATCTGAATAATTAAATACGTCAAGACAATGCTTCCACAAATCCATTCCACAGGCGATATTTGACTTTAATCTTAACAGCTGTCCAACCAGGAAGCTTTGCCAGTGTGCGGGCAAAGAACCTGCTTCCCTAAAATGTTACATGTCTAACTAGATCAGTGCATATTAAGATGGACACTTGATTATGTCTTACAGTGCAGTATGTTATACTTGGGTGTTGTGTTATGTCATCTCCATATGGAGTTGAGGGGAGACCTTATTGAGAAGGTAGTGGCTGTCTTTAGGCTTGGTAACACATAGGAACTTAAACCTGGATCTCCAGTTCCAAGTCATTGGAAGGGCTCAAATAGAAGGACATGTTTTCCTAAGTGAGAGAGAGAGAGAGAGACAGAGAAACAGAGAGACAGAGAGGCCTCACAAAGAATCACTAGACTCACTTTTCGATTATTTTCTTTTCTTTTTTTTTTTTAGATCTAGATTTTTCTTTATTTTTTTTATTAAAAATTTAATTATACATTTTAAATTTTTTTACCAGTTCCCTCCCTCCCCCCTCCTTCCCCCGAACCCCCTCCTCCCCTTCCCCATCCCCCAGTGCCTCCCCCCCAATTCCCAGAGAGTCCTTTATTGTGTGCGCCTAACTCTCCACTGGGTCCTCCTCTCCGATGACATATAAGGACCCAGTGGCATTTCCATAAGCCCTTTCTCTTGTTCCCCTTAAGCATAAGATCACTACTATGGCTGTCAATCCCTTGCCTCCAGGGGTCTCGGTGCCCTTAACAGATGCTAGACTTTATGAGGGCAACAGTGCGCTGGACATTGCGCAGGGCATGCAAAGTCCCATTATGATTGCTTTGGCCCCAACTATTGTTGAGAATCTTGCAAATCGTTGCTCCTCCCATCCTTTTGCTCTTACAATCTTACCGCCCCCTCTTCCGCAAATGTCTCTGAGCTCCAGGATGGGGAGAGATTAGGCTGGCCTAGTTCTATGTGATTGATATAGTCTCTGAAGTTCTGGATTGTGGTTTGTTGATTTTCTTTTGTAGTTTTGGTGCTCCTGCAATGCCCTTCACTCCATTCTGCTGGGCACTGTATGTCACCCCCTGGCCAGAGACAAAGAGCTGTTAAACTGGAGTCTTGTTATAATAGCGCATTCAAGGGTAGATGTAATAAGAGTAGGAAACCTCAGTGAGGGAGGGGTCCATCGATTATTTTCAATTTCAATATTTTCTTTATTTTGTATGAATGTATGTGGATATGCACTTGCCCTAAAACATGTGTGGAAATAAGAAGACAGCTTGTAGGGGGTTGGTTCACTCTTCCACTATGTAGATTCTGGGGATTGAACTCAAGTCATCAGGCTTAGCAGGAAGCTCTTTTTACCCACCGAGCCATCTCACTGGTCCTATTTTAATTTAAATAGCAAAGTTTTGTTTGGAACATTACATTCACCTAAAATATCCCTTGGGCATTGAGACTTTGAGAAATTTATGGAAGTCACCTGCCAAGTTAGTTTACTTTTATTTTATTTTATTTACTCAGAGAGAGAGAGATAGAAAGAGAGAGAGAAAGAACACTCTGTGTCCCTATGAAAAGACCAAGAGTGACTTTGGGAATCATCATCTTGGTTTGCTCTGGTTTTCCCAGTCTTTGCCCACCAGAGCCAGAAATGCAGCCCTGGGCTGGTTTCCACCTGGCATTTTTTTTTTTTTTACATGGGACCTGGGATCTGAACTCAGTACCTTCTGCTTTCAAGACAGAATCTGAACCCCTGAGCCATCTCTCCAGCCCCAACTTTTTAAGTTTTGGGATTTAGTCATTTTCTGCATGATTGTGCCTGGTGATTACCAGGGACTCTTCTTACAGATTTCCTTTAAAAGCAGTATCTGTGGAGCCTGTGAATTGGGTCAGTTTGTCACTAATAAATCAGACATGTGTCTAAAAAGTCTCTATCCCTGTGGAGATGGAGATGCTGCTGTTGAAGATACATGTGAAACGTTTAAGTAAAATAACTAAATGAAACGCAGAGAATAAAGCAGCAACATATCCAAAACTGCATTTTATGTAAAGATTTAAATGTGCATGCGTAGCCAGATTAATGTATTTGATATATGGACACTTGATTTGCCTTGCAATGTATCATCTTATACTTAGACATTCTATTATGTCATCTCCATATTGGAGCTAGTAAAAATTGACTTGAGGGGAGATCTTATTTGGGAAGGTAGGGGTTCGCCTTAGACTCGGTAACACAGCAAGTGCTTTTTCCAAAGCACCAAGCTAGAACTCAGATGAGAAAGAAGCAGGTTTACTTGCTGGACCACAGTTCTTAAGAAGGTCGTACCCTAGACTCCCAAGCACCTCTATACCACCCTTGATGGTTTCTCAAACCTTGCTGAGTTTGGTGCTCCCAGCACTCGCTAGTGCCCCCCCCCCCCGTGCACCTGGGTACCGTGTCTCGCCATGATCGAGGTAAAAGGACAAAAGCTGCCTCTCCACCTCTCCCTCAGGCGGCGCTCGTTGGAGGGACCACCATGATCATCGGCCACGTCCTGCCTGACAAGGAAACCTCCCTCGTGGATGCCTATGAGAAGTGTCGGGGTCTCGCTGACCCCAAGGTCTGCTGTGACTATGCCCTCCATGTCGGCATCACCTGGTGGGCACCCAAGGTAACGGTGCTGATGGACTCCCCGAAAGAGATCAGGTCTGATTGATCAGATGCACAGAGGGGCAGGTGGGCTGAGCCTTCTGGGACCTGGTGCTCTCATACACCCTCTCATCACCACTCAACGCCCCCCTCCCCATTTGCCAAAACATTTAGAAGTCCATAAAGACTGGGGCTGCTGGCCTGTGCTACTTAACTTAAAGTTTCTCAGCATTCACAGAGAGACTCAAGCGGCTACAGAGACCAGGAAAACCAGGGACCTGTGTGCAGGGCATTCACTCATTACTCTGTCTACAGGCTGCCCCGCTGCATGCCCTGGGTGGCTGCCCCGCTGCATGCCCTGGGTGGCTGCCCCGCTGCATGCCCTGGATTGGCACACTGGGTGCCACGGACACCTCGTGGGGAGCCCTGCTGAGTGGTACCCTGAGCAGGACTCAGGCACAGAGGGCTGTGTCCTATTTGTGCTTGGAATTGACAACGAGAATCTGAAGTCTCTGAGTCTAAGTTGGTCACATCCTGGCTCCACATTGCCTGGTACAGATGACCCTGGGCACCGTCTTACCTACTGTGTGGCCCGGATTTCTGGAGAGACACCCTGAGACTGACCTGGGTCATGACCGAGCTTGGATGCACTTCATGCTGTGCCGTTGTCTGTCATGTCCCACCCCCCACACCCCTCCACACCCCCACCCACCCCCCTACATGGCATAGCCCAGTCTCCTCTCCCAGAATTCACACTTCCTTCCTTTCCTGAAAAGCGATGAATAGCCATCCAGATTTTGCCCTTTTCTTGGAGTTTGCTGCTGCTTATATTCAGGGAGGCAGCCCCAATACTCAGTCTTCATCAGTTATGTATTAAGTTCCCCTATGCCAGTAGTTTGCTAGATGCCCCCCAAATCATGAAAAGCACACACATTAAGAAATTTTACAGAACCGTGCACTCATGGACTGTGGCGTAGACTGCAGCCTGGCTTCCTTCTCAGCAGGCACTTGAGAACCTCCTCCTACTTCTGTCCTCCGGTTTTAGCCTTGAATTAGGGCTCACCATTATTTCCAACCTGGTATTTACAGAAGCATTGGAGCCCTGAACCCCTCCCAGAGTGATTTATACTTAGCTAACAGTGCAGACCCTGCGCAGTGTCAGCCATCCTTAGTCAGAGGGGGTCTCTTTCCTGAGCTGTGGCCCCGCCCCTGGGGCTTCTCCTCTTCCTTGCTGGAGTTGGCCTGAAGTAGAGGCTCCTCCCAGATGCTTCATAACCAGGAAACCAGGCCGGCCATCTCTGACTTGCCAGAGATGGTGAGGGCTTTTATGCAGCCAGAACTTAAAAATTTTTATAATAAATATTGTTGGACAATACAGATTTTAAACCAGAAAAGGGACGACTACCATCCATCCCTTTTTTCTTGGCAGTCTTTCCCTTTAAAAAAACACCTCATTAGTGGTTGTGGGAGACGTGTGTCACAGCATACATGCGGAAGTCAGAGGATACATTTGTGGAGACGTCTCTCTCTTTCCATCTTTCCATGTATTCTGGGATTGAATTGGAGTCATTAGGCTTGTACAGCAAGCACCTTTAGCTGCTGAGCCATCTCTCCAGCCTGCCAGTCTTTTTTTACATGCTTTTCGCATAGTAACCGTTAGACTAGAATGGGAACACTTCCTATTTTTCTGCATGGTCTTCATGAGTTTCATTACAATGGCCATTTAATGGTTGTACTGGCAAGCAGAACAACCTGAAATGGTTTTCCTACTTGTTAGACCATGGTTGCTTCCTTTTCCCCCCAAAAATAAATAGCACTAGGATGGATGTCCTTAATTCACATAGTTTTATGTTCTTAATTTGATTTTTCTCCAGTCTCTCTAATTTTAGCATAAGCATGCCATCATAGTATCAACTGCTTCTACCTCAGGGGCTGGTAGACTGACCCAGCAATAACAGTTATTAGGCCTCCCTTTGGCAAAAGGCAGTTTGGAGACAAAAACTCAGGACAAGCCTATGTGATAGGAAGCACAGGCCTATAATCCATGAATTTAGTTTCTATCCCTGTGTTATGCCTAACAGTTTTCAAAGTGCTTCTGCCTCTAACAGTTGCTCAAGTGGTCTAATAACAACCCTCGAGAGTATGAGAAAAAGAAGACACTACAGGGTTATAGGATGTCCGGCAGGTCACACACAGCGGACCCAGTGTCTCCTTACTGGATCAGTACTAGCCAATCAGCGATACATCAGAACTCAGCTGACATTGCTCTTGCATTTTGCTCTCCAGGTGAAAGCAGAAATGGAGACACTAGTGAGGGAGAAGGGGGTCAACTCGTTCCAGATGTTCATGACTTACAAGGATTCGTACATGCTGCGGGACAATGAGCTATACCAAGTGTTGCACGCCTGCAAGGACATCGGGGCGATCGCCCGGGTCCATGCTGAAAATGGAGAGCTGGTGGCCGAGGCAAGTCTGTAAGAGTGGTTGTTGGGTGGCGGGGGGGTCAAGGAAAACAGTTTACAGAGAGATTCTGGTCACTTGCCACCGGTCCCGTAAGGCTCAGATAAAGCAAGTTGTAAAACAAAATATGAGATGTGAACATTAACTCCTAGGTGCCAAATTTTGGTCAGAAATCTAAACTTTTATGTAAAAAATAGTCTGAAAAAGATTTCTAAATCTTGGGCATGATGTCTTAATTTGATAAGATATTTAAATTTTAGTATAGTAAAGTAACTCAAAGCACCTCTTGGCAATACTTTTGATGCTATACAGTATGCAGAGTAAACAACTAGCTCTCCACCTTCCTCCACCCGCTCACTGGAACTGATGGTATAGAGGTCCTTTGATACAAAGAAGATAACTTCCTTGGTTCGCCTACGTGTTGGGACGGGGTTGCCTAGGAGTTGCTGAAATTAGAGAATTTGTCTAGATTTCCAGTGAGAAAACTCTTAACTTTCAAACCCATGAACGGCCGGCCCCTGTCTTTGGTGTCCCCAGACCCCCTGGCTGTTTACTGGACTTATTTTTAAGAGAAAAAAATGTCCAGTCATTAAGAAGTGAGACTCGGGATAGAAAATGGGTATTACAGAAAAAAGGGTACATGCCAAACTAATTCAGGAGAAGCTGCAAGTAGCATATTTTACTATCCCTTGGGTGTGGAATTTTTGTATATCTCCATGATTCACTTTTCTTTGCTCTTCAGGGTGCAAAGGAAGCACTAGATTTGGGTATTACGGGCCCAGAAGGAATCGAGATCAGCCGTCCAGAGGAGGTAAGGAAAACTTCAAGTATATCATCAACTTCTTCACCTAGACTCATGATATTAGTGTTTTGTGGCTATGAAAAAAATATACCTGATAGAACAATTTGAAAGGACATAGAACCTGTTTTATTTTGCTCATGGCTTTAAAGGATTTGGTCAGCGGTTGTTTGTCCCCATCTGCCCGGGCAGAATGTCCTGACAACAGGAACGCAGAATGTCCTGACAACAGGAACGCGTGGCTGGGGCTGTTTACTTCATGGCCAGCGGGGAAGCAGAGTGAGACAGGAAAGGACAGGGCTGATGTGCCTGGAAAGACCCACCCCAGGGTCTACTTCCTTCAGTTTAGAACAAACTCCTAAATTTCCATAACATCCCAAAATAGCGCCACCATGTGGGACCAAACACTCACATATCATGAGTTTGTAGAGGATAGTGCGAATTCAAACCAGGGCGCTCACAGAATCTTTTGAAGAGATGCTGAACATTTAACAGACGTCATTTTTCCCCATGGGTGAAATTCCCATCTGGAAGCTTCCCAAGGAACTTACATCTTCCTCCATTCTGAGACCAATTAGACCATGAGCTGCCTTTGAAGAACAGGATATACTTTGACATTCCCCCCCCCAATTTGATTCTGATTTCAAGGCTTCAGGGGAGATAAATTTCAGCACCTCAAGTATCACTGGGGAAACAAATTGAAAGCCAAAGATCCCCCATCAGAGAAAATGAGGCCGATACCTTTAAAATTTAAAACCTTACTGAGATGGAAGGAGAAAGCCCTATTCTCCTCCACTCTCTGTTTGTGTCCCTGCATGCACTTTTGCAGGGCATTGAAATGAATATTCAATGGTTTATTGTTAAGGAATTCTACTTTGGTGGAAAGAGAGAAAGAGAAGAGAGGGATAGGGAGAGAGAGATAACAAAGGAAGAATGACAGAAAGAAAGGAAAGAAGTACAGACAAAGAAAAGAAAAAAAGAATAGACAAAAGGAGAGAGGAAAAAGATGAGGAAGAATGAGGGAAGGAAAAAGGAGAGAGATAACATTAGATTCAAAGGATGGGTCTGTAAGAACAAGGTTGAGCGAGTCCAGACCCAGGCTTTAGCTTTCTGTGTCAGATTACAGGGAAGAAAGAGACACGACAGAGATGGCATTCACCGTGGGCGTCTGTTGGTTTAAGGAAGGGCTCTGGACCTGTGCCAGGGCAGACTTTGCTTCCCAGAAGACCCTTGGCAATGTCTAGAGGCATTTAGGTTCTCCCAACAGGGAGGATGGATGGGATGATGTCTTTAATGGATAAAAGCTAGAGATGCTGCCAGACATCCCGCATCAGACAGACAGCCCAACCACAGAGAATGATCTGGTAAAACCTCAATCTACGCTAATCTCCAGCTTGACCTATTGCTCCTTTACTGTGTTTCTGTGGTGGCTGTTGGGAGAATACACCAGCCGACAGGGAGAAGTGAGATGGGTCGTTGTTTACATCCTTCTATTTAGGCAGCTTTAGAGTAGCCATGCTGGGAAGGTCTCTGAAGGTCTTAGAAAGTCGTCCCCCACTCCTGGGAATACCCTGCAGAAACACACCCTTTGCTAACTCCCCCCAACCATCTCCATTGTAGCTGAGCCCTACCATGAGGTGGGCACAAGGTCAACTAGGTTGGGCCTCAATATGAACTAACCAATGAGGAAAAGCCATTTTTCCTCCAGACTGGCCGAAATGTATAAATACACCTGACCCTGGCAGCCATCTTTGGCGCCTGCCCCTCGTGGCACTCCATATCTGGAGCTCATGAGCTCTTTTCCAGCTCCTTGCCCGGCATGGATTCCACGCCCAGAGTCCATGAGTTCTCCAGGGCGCTTGCCCCTCATGGCACTCCACGTCAGGAATCTATGAGTTTCTCTCTTTCTCTCCTCTAATAAGCTCTGCCTTAATCCTCTACGTGCGTTCTGGTTTCAATCTTCGACTCTGAACACAAGAACCTGGATCCTAGAGAGAGACCCCACAAGACTATTACCTTATAACTAAACCCCCAGGAGCCTCCAGCAAGGATGTGCTTTGCAGTCCAAGTCCTGGGACTCTCCCTGCAATGGAGCCCAAGTGGTTTGAGCTCGGTACCTCTGCCCAGTCTTCTCCCTCAACCTCCCAGCAGCCCTGTAGGCACAGCCGCCCCTCTGCTGTGTCAGCTCCTCCAGCACTTTCTATGCAGGGAGCTCTCTGGCAGGCGCGGCTGGGATGAAGGAGATGATGATGTTTGTTTCCTTCCTGTCCCTTGTCTCTCACAGCTAGAAGCTGAAGCCACGCATCGCGTCATCACCATTGCAAACAGGGTAAGTGAGTAGCGGTCTCCATTCTCTCTGCAGCCCGGGCCACAAGTGGCTCTCGAGGACCCCATGCCTGTTTGCTGAATAATTGCATCCCTCCCGATTCCAGCACTCTGCTCCGATGCCCCTCCCCCTGAGCTAGCTGAAGCATCTGAAGCTAAGATTCCTTGCCTGAGTGCAAAGGGCTTAGAGAACCATAAGCTCAACCTATGCTGCTGGGCTCTTTTCCTAGCTGGGTTCAGGTAAAGCCATTAACAAAGCACTGGTAGAATGTGGTGAGGACCAGCCAGAGATCGTGTCAGAAGTTAATACTTGGGCCTTTTAAATAATAATAATAATAATAATAATATTTTGGGAGCTGGAGAGATGGCTCAGGAGTTAAGACTCTGCTTCCCAATCAGATCCCAGGTCCCATGTAAAATCTCCAGGTGGAAACAGTGGCAGCCTGTACTTCCTGTCCTGATAGGTGGAGCCTGGGAAATTCTAGGATGGCATCCAGGATGATTCCCAAAGTCATCATTGGTCCTCCACAGGGATACACAGTGTCCCCCCCCACCCCACCCCCGCCCCCACACACGTGCACCCACACACACAGGCACGCAAAATAAATAATGTTTCTAAAAAATAATATTTTCATTCTTTTATAATCTTGCAAAAGGATACAGTGTATTTTGATCATAGCTAGCCCTTTCTCCCTTCCCTTGGCATATCCATCTCCCACCTACATGTTTTCATTTTTTAATTGGACTAAAATATAAAATAATATATGAGTAATAAAAGAGGATACAACTAAGATGTAGATAGTTGTGACTGATTGAGCCTCCAGTTCCACACAGTTAAGAAGCTCTGATATGTCCCTCTCCTATGAGACTGCGTTCATGGGGTGAGCCCACAGAAGGCTGCCCACATTGTGAGCCCAAAGAGCCATGGCTCTATGTTGTGGGCACACAGAACCCCAGCCCAGACAGGCTGCCCCCATGTGGGCACACCGAGCCTTGGTCCAGGGGTCCTAGGGAGGCCGTCTGTGACTCAGAGGGGCCCTCAGTGTTGAGGGCATAAAACTTGGCCTTTATCTAATAAATGCATGCTTTCAACCACATGCACAGCACTCCGCCCTCTGGTCTGCCATTTCATTATATAAAATTGGAAGGATAGTTTCACCTACTTTCCTCATAGGATGGTTGTTGAGTTTCAAAGTAGCTAAGGAAGTGAAAAATACCTGTTACAGTTAGCCTGCATTGTTGCTGATAAACATCATCAAACCAATTCAACCTAACAACAGGCTTATTCTCCCTTACAATTCCTGGTTACAGTTGCTGTCCAGCTTGGCAGAAGAACATACACCAACAGCAGGGACTGGACCGAGGGAACTGTCCAAATCATATCCATATAGTGGCTGAGAAAGGGATGATCCTTACTTGCCAGACCAGCATGTCTGGCCAAGTACACACAAGGACACCAACTTTCTCAAACAGTTCTCTCTCCATTTTATTCACCTGCTAGGGGATTAGTTCTACTCACCATGGGCTGGGCCTTCCCATCCACTAGACAATCTCCTGCAAGTTCACTCTGAGCTTAACTCAACTACTAATCTCTATAAATGTGTCCAGAGCTCAAACTCTCAACCATCAAGTTGTCACCTAACTATGATATATTATATATAATCAGTTGAAAGGCCCGTTCCTCAAATTATCACTGAAGGGTCCATTAGCTCAGATAAACTAAACCACAGGCTTGACAAACATGGTTTTCAAACGGTGGCCCTTGGGCTAGCAGTATCAATGCCACTTCTCAGAATTAGGAGCTCAGGCCCAGCAATCTATACCGACAAGCACTCAGTGGGTCTAGTATGAGCCCATGTGTGGGACTCTCCCTGGGCTTCATGGAAGGATATAAGTCCAGAGTCGGAGTCTTAGGAGTAAGAGAAACAGAGAGGCTACAGGTCAGTCAGCTTGCACTGGGCACCTCTAACCCCAGACCAGGTTCTAGACTCATCTGCTCTCCAAACTTGATAGCAAAGATCTGTCAGCATAGCGTCTGTGGACAGTTTCCCGTTAGGTTGTCACGTTATGACCTTGTTCATTACTATAGCAATAGTTCCTACCCACTACTTCCTGATGGAGACTTACCCCACAATGCGGAAAGTTTTGAACAACTATTAGTCCCTTAGCTTTTAGCTAAACATGAGTCCAGAGAAGTTGAGCCATGTTCACCCAGCTTTGTAGAAAAAGAGCTAATCTACATGATAGCTTAGGTGTCCGTTTCATCTTGTCTGGCCTAGACTCTGAACCCAATTCTTCAGGGTACTTTCTGTTTATTGATCCATCGACGTTTAGACTGTGCCATCACAATTTCAAATATAGAATGTAACATACAACTCTGGGTCATCCGGCTTTTGAACAGAAAAATAAAACGGGGAAAGACTGTGGGATCAGAGAAAATGTGAGGTCCAGGCTCGGCAGTCTGACCTGAGGCTGCCTCCCACGTTGGCAGACTCTGGTGCTGGCTGCCTCGCCACCTCCTCGCTCCAGCAGAACCTCAGCCTGGCGGGTGCTCTACATTCCCAATCTAAAAACTGTGACCTGGTGGGGAGGGGGGGCCGGTAATGAGCAACACACCAGGACTTATCAGTGCAGGGCTGATGGTGCCCGGGGTTGTCTGGGTACGTGTTAGCTTTATGCCATCTCTTGTGTTTAGACTCACTGTCCCGTCTACCTGGTCAACGTGTCCAGCATCTCGGCGGGTGATGTGATCGCAGCAGCTAAGATGCAAGGTGAGTCCTTCGGCTTGGATGCACAGTATGCAGTGCACACTAGGAGTGAAGGACAGGTTCTCGCTCCTGGGCCTGGCGACTACTCTGCTTCTCTGCCTGCCTAACGGTGCCTCGCCTTGGCCTGGGCTCAGTCCGTGAGAACCGGTCTTCTTTCACGCATTTGTATGCATCATGGCCTTCTAGATAGTTCTGTTGCCTCCTCTGGGATGATAAATTTGATCTGTTTAACATTTCTCATTGGTTGGAGTCTTTTGCGCTGTTTAGTTGGGCTAATGGCTGTCCCAGCAACTAACAAAACTGTGAACCGGTTCCAGTGGGCATAGCAAGGTGGTGCGGAAGCCAGTGTAGGGGCCCAAATTCTTTTCTGGCCACAGAAACCCTGAGTCCAAGCCCTAAGGGACTCGTGTGACTCCAGTGCTAATCAGCTGGCATTACTGAGGCTTTATAGTTGCCAGGAGCCCAGCCCAGTGCCATGCTGCTAGAAGGCCTGGTAACTAGAGAAACAAAGTCAAGACCATTACCCTGGGGGTATTAGGTCACGGTCTTCACACCCTTTTGCCCTGAGGGGTCCACTTCCTTCCCTCTCCCCTAACTAAAGTTGGCCTGTTGTCCCAGCCTGCTGGGCGGCGTCCTCTCCTGACTCCCTACCCTCTCAGCCTTGCCTGATCACACCCCAGCAGTTCTTCCGGAGCTCACTCACTGCATCTGCCTGCTCAGAAAACACACTGGATTGTTCCCCTGACCTGCACCCACACCCTACACACCTACCCCACGGTCACCTGTCCTTGTTCCCCAAAGCACCCTTCATATAGCCAGGCCAAACTAGATTCCCCCAAACACCCAGACCTCAGAGCCCCTGCCTTCTCCTTCCCTGCTCCAGGGTCAGCAGAAGAATAGGACTTGAACTCAGCTGTGTCTACAGCGCGAGCGGGCGCAACTTGAGCAGGTCCATTCGCGTCTGCCTTCAGCTCCCTTGTATGTACAATGAGAGGCACAGGCCGCCATCCCTTAGGCCGAGGCGCTTCCTACTTATACTTTCAACTGTCGTTCCAGGGAAGGTGGTACTGGCAGAGACTACCACCGCACATGCCACGCTGACGGGCCTGCACTACTACCACCAGGACTGGTCCCACGCAGCCGCTTACGTCACGGTGCCTCCCCTGAGACTGGACACCAACACCTCCACCTATCTCATGAGCCTGCTGGCCAAGTAAGGCATTTCAGCGAGGCAGCACACCACTGGGACAGGGTGCACACCCCAGAGTGATCCCGGGTCTTTAACAAACCTGGAAACCAATCTGACCTTGGTTTGCTCTTGCTGCATCCGTAGGATGATTTTGCTTGTATCCCCCGTCCAGCTCCTGTCAGATCCTTGCCGTTCTGTTGGGCTTCTCTGACCACTGGATTTGAAGTGAGAGTTTCTTGAGGGGGGAGAGGAAGGAGCCTACATAGAGCTGCAGTGACCAGCATTTCAGAGGACATTGACCATGCTCTGAAGCCCAGGGGGGCCTGGGAGAGAGGTTGTGACATCCTCCAGGTCACGTGGTCCTGGGAGAGAGGTTGTGACATCCTCCAGGTCACGTGGTCCTGGGAGAGAGGTTGTGACATCCTCCAGGTCACGTGGTCCTGGGAGATAATATGTGACATCCTCCAGGTCACGTGGTCCTTCTCTCTCTTCCTTGCTTTCTTTTTTCTTTTTTGGCTCAGCGTTTAAGAAGATGTAATCCGTCTTGAAGGAGACAGCGTGGCAGGAGGAACATGCCACGTAGACACATCTCAATGAACCGGGAGGCAGAGAGCAGGGGAACATGGGCAACTAGCCGACTTTCTCTTTTTCTCCTTGTATTCAGGACCCGGTCCATTGGAAAGTGCCGGCCACATTCAGGGTGCATCTTCTTTCCTCAGTTCTCTAGAGACATCCTCACAGACACACCAAGTATTGCATTTCTTAATGTGATCAAATTGATAATGAATTTAGCCATCTCACTCACCTCTTCTCTCATTCATTACCTGATGCGAGGTTCTCTCTCCTTGCATGTACCTCTCTCCTTGTACATCCCTCCCTTCTTTTCTCGACATTTTCCCCCTTTCCCTTTCCCCATTTCCTCTTCTTACTTACATCCTCCCTTAAGACCTCTCCTCCTACTCTTCTTTGTCTGAAGTTGACCCCATCCTAAAGGAAATGGCCCAAGGGAACAGTCTGACTTGGTGGGCTTTGTTCCAGGAACAACTTCCAGCTTCTTTACCCCCATTAGCAACTTTTGAGGAGAAGCCATAACTTCATTTTCCCTTTTGGCAATTAAAGTCCAATCTAGTCTAAAGTTAGGCTCTTGATTGGAAAGATGGCTCAGCAGATAAAGAGCTTGCTGCACCAGCATGAGGACTGGAGTTCAAATCCCCGGGTCCCATTTAGTGCTGGATGCAGTGCCAAAAGCCTCCATAATTCCCGTACCTCCAAGGCAAATGGGAGGCAGAGATCTAAGAATCTCTATAAGCTCGCCTATCAGCTACCCTGGCTTAGACAGAAGCTGTGAAGAGACCCTCCCTGTCTCAAACAAGGTGGAAAGGCAAGGAATGAAACTTGAAGGTCGACCTATGCTAAAGCGTATGACACCCATAGTCACAGACACATGTGTACACATATGTCTCACAGAGAAAGAAGAGATGGCTTCTCCTCCCATCTCTCATCCCTGTTCTGGTAAAGGAGAAAGAAAAGTAGAGGCTTCTCCTCCACACCCAGATGTGTGCCCTGCTCACTTCCAGTACCCAAGAACCCTGGCAAGGAGCTTTATGTCTGGCTACCTTCTACAGTATCCCGGCCCACAGGAAACTCATGGGGCCTGGCCGTCCTTGAGTAGCAAGGCAAGCTGAGCTACCTCCCACCTGACCCACAGCTTTGGAGGCGGGGCCACTGGTCCACTGTCCTCACTAGCGCTCACGGTTGTCGCCTCTGTTCTATTGGGACAGAGGACAGAAGCATTTCTCACACCCACGGAAGAGAATGTGAGGACAAGATGCCACAACTGTCCGTCTTGTGGGCTCCTGGTGTCCAGCCCTGTCTTCTGCAGACCTAGGGAGACACAGATATGCCCTTTCTGGTGTGATGTGGGGGGAGTTGAGGGAAGACACTGGCCCAACCAAAGATGTCTGTCTGAAGATAACAGGGTACTTACTTCTTCCCGTCTTTGGTTTTCAATCATCATTACCAACGGCTAGAAGATTCCCACTCAACATCCTGTTTCAGCAGCACTGTAAAGACAGGTGTGGGGCAAGGGCTTTCCACGTGGCGGGAAGGCAGTGACAGTCTCGGATTGAAGACACAGTGTGCCATGCATGATCCAGGGGCAGGAGTTAGATTTTGTCCCATAGCTTGGGTGTGAGTTTAAGAGAGATTTAGAGATTTAGAATCTCTTATATATTTAGAAGTTAAGGATGAAGAAACAAACATATTAAAACTACTTTTCCTTTTTTTCCTTGAGGGGATCAGGGAAACTTCTTTCTGCCATTATCACCCCCCAAGTAGTAAATTATAATTATTAAGAACCCACTATGATCATTTGGGCTTGATTTGAAGGTAAGAGGATCTTTTCAGGGGCTCAGGGGTTAAGCCTCTGCCTTGCAGGCGGAAGGTCCTGAATTCGGATCCTAGACCCCACATATAGACGCCGGGCGGAAGCGGGGGGTGGCCTGCGTTTCCGGTCCTGGTAGGGCGGAGCCTGTGAATCCTGGGGCAGAGTAAACAAGGAGGAGGTGGAGGCGGCCATGGTGGTTCCCGAATTCGTTCGTGGTTCTACACACACATACATGTACACACACGCACACACATACACACACACAATTGAATAAATAATTAAAAAAAAAGAGGATCTTTTCAAAATCAAGCATATCAACAGCAAGAACAAGAACATAGCAAGTGTCCCAACCCATTCAAATCCAAGTAGACAGGAAAAGTATTATTAATTGAATAGCCTAAGTTTCTATTTCTAGCCTACTTTGTCCTACTTTAATTATTCAAATAAATTCTCATTTAAAAATCATGATTTCCTGTGGTACAAGAATGGTTCAAACCCCTTCTTAATCATTACATGTTGTAAATTATCCTATTTTTATAGAATTTGAATCATAATTTTAGCATTTTAATTATAAGAATTTATGATTAATATATGTACCAGTTACTCTTTCTGCCACCATGAAACAATACTCAAACTTGAGCAACTGAATGAGAAAAAGGGAGATTTATTTAGCTTACAGTTCCAAAAGGGTGATATAGTCCATTATGGGCTGGAGAGGTAGTTCAGTAGGTAAGACACCTGTTCACAAACCTGGCAACCCGTGTTCCATCCCTGAAAGCCCATAAGTTAGAAGAAGAGAAAAGTTGACTTCTGACCTCTGTCTGTTCACCACGGGATGTATGTGCCTCTCTCTCATGCTTTCTCTGTCTCTGTCTGTTTCTCTCTCTCTTCAGTAAAAGAAAATATAGCATTATTGGTGAAACTCATATTCAACTTGCTTGATAGAAAAATCCACACTCTATTTACCCTTCCTATAAGAGAATCTGAGTTATCCAAGTTATTCTCTCATTATGTAGTTTATAATATGATCTCTTAGGTTAAACAGAAAATTTAAAAAATACAGTAGGGACCTTTGAGCTGACTCAGCAGGAAAAAGCACTTGCTGTGCAAGCCTGACACCCCGTGTTCAACCCTGAGAGCCCACATAAAGGTAGAAGGAGAGAACTGATGCAACTCCACAAAGTTGTCCTCTGATCTCCACATGCATGCTTGCTTTGACATGCGTGTGTGTGGGCATGCACATGCATACGTGTGCACACACACACACAGAGAAGATTGAGTCAAGCATCTTTTTTTTCATGGCTAAATAAGGTTCCCTCCAACGGGGACATTATTAATTATTATTATTCACAATTATTAATTACTTAGATTTCTAACCATGGGCCAGTTACCTGCTTCTCTCTTTAATACCATGTGTTCTTCCCTGAATCTTAGCTAGTCCTACAAGTCCTTTGAGGTACTTTAGCCATCCATATTCTTACTAACCATCTGAGCATCTGTTATGAGTAGTACTGATATATATATATATATATATATATATATGTTATTTAAAGGGACCAGAAATTTTTTCATTTGAACACATGAGCTGTCTCATGCTTGACAAAGCCAATCTCCTTTTAAATTTTAAAGCATTTGGATGTATGGTTTTTTTATCTCCCAGATTCAAGGCAACTTGGGGGTACCTCAGAAGTCCCCAGGAATATTGACTACATTCATTCATATACCTGCTTAGTGGCACTCCTTCTAGGACTGGTAATCCATGATCCTGTCTTCTCCAAACCCCACCTGGATAGCTCGAGGTCTCTGAATACCTGAGATCCCATCATTTGTAGAAAGTCCTGCAAGCATGAAGAGCAAGGGGAGCCATGGGAGCTGCTCTAGAACATTCCTGCTCTGTGGAAGAATCCCTTCTTTCTATCTGGACCTGTCTACAGGTCCAGAGGAAGGTCAGTCTGTGGCACAGGAAGAGCCGAGTCATCAGCCATTTGGCAAAAGCTCTAACTGAAGAGCCTGCCAGGCCCCAGGGATATGGTCTTCTATGTAGGAATATCATCAAGAGCCTCTCCCCTCCAGAGAGGGCGGCCCACTGGTCTATGTGGTTACCTACGGGGCACAAGAGACTCCTCAGAACCCCCACTCAGTATTCCAGGCAGTTGTTCCTGGCTCCGCGTGATCTCTCTGCTGCAGCCATGTCCTTCCTGGGGTCCTCGCTGCTGCTCCTTGTCTTTCTTACTCTGGACCCGCGGAGATCTCTGCGCACCAGCCAGTTGCCTGCTTCTCTCTTTAATGCCACGTGCCCTTCCTTGAGTCTTAGCTGATCCTGGAATTCCCTGAAGAGTGACTGTACTAACTATCTGAGAATCCAGTCATGAATGGTGTTGATTGCAAAGCCATCTTCTAAGTCGTGGTAGTATTTAAGGCCGACTCAGACCTCCTCTTTCTGGCACTGTGGCTCCAAATTATTTAGCAAAATTATTAGCAAGTTATTAGTATTGAACTTTAGAAAGCTTTCCCAAGGCCCTGCTCATGGCCAGAGAGAACTGTGAGGGTCAGGGGGCAATGAGAATGTGTCGATATGTGAGTTCTTGACAGTAAACTACATCCACCATCTCACTGCAGCTAAATAGCGGAGAGTAGCCCTCCTGCTAGCTTAAGAATCGCCAACAGACATGCACTGCACATATGCGAATACTGTAGCTAGGTAAATTGAGGTTTATTCAAATGAAGCAGCTCATTAGAAGTCCTACAACTGAAAACGGCTCCACTGGGTTCCCAAGCCCAGGTTTTCCCCTATGAGCCCCCACCCTCTGGAACCCCATTCCCCGCCTGCTCACTGATCACCTCTCCCTCCTCAGTGACACGCTGAACATTGTGGCATCAGATCACCGGCCGTTTACCACAAAGCAAAAAGCTATGGGCAAGGAGGACTTCACCAAGATCCCACACGGCGTGAGTGGCGTACAAGACCGGATGAGTGTCATCTGGGAAAGAGGAGTGGTAGGTATCCTGGACCCCTGCCTGCTTCTGCGAGGGTCCTGCCGAAGACCACTCTTAGGAGGGCTGGCTCAAGCTTAGTTCTTGTTTAGCCAGAAACGAGGGGAAGGCTGGAGGCATCAAATGACGGGAGAGCTCATACCAGCAAAAGCACAAGGCCTGTGTGTGTGTGTGTGTGTGTGTGTGTGTGTGTGTGTGTGTGTGTGTTCCAGGAACCAAACTCAGACCATCCAGCTTGTCCAGGAGAGCCTTTACCCTTTGAGCCCCCAAACCCTCAGCACTAACACACACACACACACACACACACACACACACACACACCAAAAAGTCCTGCCTCCTACATTAGAGAAATGATGAGACCTATTAGTGAAAGTGAAAAATGCATAAAAGCATAAGGGAAAAAGTCTATATAATTCCATGCCTACCAATTAAACTGCTAACATTTTAGTATATTTCTAGTTTGATATATATACCATATATTTCCTCTTTTGTTATTTTGTTTTGTTTTGTTGTTTTGTTTTGAGGCAGGGACTTGCTACATAGCATCTGCCTGGCTTGGAATTGGCTGTGTAGACCAGGCTTGATCTCAAACCCGCAGCCATCCTCCAAGAACTGGAATTACAGACAACTGTACCTATTACTCCTGATTGCCATAAATAATTTTAATAACGAAATTCATCTTTTTTCTTTATATTTTAATATATCTTTAATGTCTTTCTAGGTCAGTAAAAGTATTTTAAACTTTTAAGCTTTAAAAAAAAAAAGCAACTTTCTCAGTGCTTAAGACCTAGTCCAGGTCCCTATACTTACTAGACAAGAGCTCTATCGCACCTCTGCTTCCTACTTCCAAAGCACCTTTTTAATTGCTGAATACTGTTTCCTCCAATGGGAATATTACATTTTATTCAATCCAACAATAAATTATTGACTCTTTCTAATTTTTGCATCTGCAAACGATGCTGTAAAGAACACCTTGCTTGTTGAGCACATGTCCACATTTCTAGTTACTTCCTTAGGCCAGATTCCTAGAAGGGATTTTTCTGGGCCAAAGCGTGAATATATTTAAAGCTCTGGGTACAGTTTTGTATATTTGAATTTCAAAAGAGATAGGGGCTGGTATTTCATTCGAAAACCACCTGCTCTGTCCACAAAGAATAAGTATTTTTGATCTTGATCTATCACGGACTACACGCAACAAAGAATAGAGTCCAAAGAAAAATAATTTGAAGTCCTGTCTCGAGATGGCTAATGTTGTGACCCTTCAGGAGAGGCCATCCTCCCTGGGACAGGGTCCAAGGCTCTTCCATTGAAATGTACACTAGTCATTCCACTTTCCCTGCTTCAGTCTACAGTCCAGAAATAATAAATGGAAAATTCTAGAAATTCACAGGTCTTAGGGTTTCGTGCCATAACCTAAACTGATCTCAAACTCACAGCACTCCTCTTGTATCAGCCTCCCCACAGCTGGGATGAAAGGCGTGAGCTACCATGCCCAACTTGGTAAACATTAAGTGATTTTTATCATAGTATTTTGTTAAAATCATCATATTATGTTGATTATTATGGATCTGTGCCTAATTTATCATAAGTATGCATGCATAGAAAAGAAGACATAGTGTACACATAAGGTTCAGTACTGTCTGTGATGGTTTGAGTCATCAAGTCGGCCTTGGAAGAATCCCTCACAGACAAGAAGGGAGACCCCCAAGTCATGTGAACACACGAGCATGGCATTTGCACCAGGCAGACAGCCTTTGGCACAAGTCACCATGGTGGTTGGATGAGGGAGAGAGAGAAAAGCAAGTCTAGCAGGTTGGCTCCTCTGAGCCAGTGCTGTGGGCAGCCGGACCACAGCTGTTGTGGGTGCCAGGTGTGGGAGGCACGTGTCCAGAGCCTGGCTGACTTAACACTGCCACCATGTTTCAGGTCGGAGGAAAGATGGATGAAAACCGTTTTGTGGCCGTCACCAGTTCCAACGCAGCCAAGATTCTCAACCTGTATCCCCGCAAGGGCCGTATCATCCCTGGAGCCGACGCCGACGTGGTGGTGTGGGACCCGGAAGCCACAAAGTAAAATCTGCAGCTCAACCCCCCAGTTTAGAATGATTTGGAATTTTATTTTAAGAACTTGTATTACAAAAGTACAAACCCATATGATCTCTGCACCACATATAGTTTAAGGTAGTGTGACCCTGGCATGCAAATGGGCATCTCTCCACTGTCGTCGTGTGGTCTTTCCTCTGAGGATCCTCTCATCCCCTCTGGTCAGGACACCAGTCAGACTGTTGCAGGGTACACCTAGATGACTACCTTTTACATTAATCACCTCCATAAAGTTTCTATGTCCAGATATAAGTACATTCTGATATGCTTGGGGTCAGGACTCCAGCATAGGACTTTAGAGTGCGGAATTCAGCCTACGTCAGCCAGCCCTGGGAGTACCATTTCTTCCCATTGGGTAACATCCTTTTCCATCGAGCTGTACCACCTTTGCCTGTGCTCAGAACTCCCTGCCCCACCCTTGTCTCCTACTAGGACCATCTCAGCCAGCACCCAGGTGCAGGGTGGAGACTTCAACCTGTATGAGAACATGCGCTGTCACGGCGTGCCGCTGGTCACCGTCAGCCGGGGGCGTGTCGTGTATGAAAATGGCGTCTTCATGTGTGCGGAAGGGACCGGCAAGTTCTGTCCCCTGCGGTCATTCCCAGACACTGTCTATAAGAAGCTGGTGCAGAGAGAGAAGGTAAGGCACGGCTGGGAAGAAGATGTAAGGGAAGAGGTTGAAGCCCCTTTTAGGGGACATCTTCCCTTCCCCCTTTAAATCTCAGACATTCTCATTCTGCATATATGGCATTTTTTTGTATCAGTGTGAGCACAATACCTGATAGAAACAACATAAGAGTTTTGAAAGTTTCAGAAGCCACATGGTTGTTCACATGCAACAGATCAGGATGCGGCCAACTGCCAGAGCATAGGCCAAGAAAAATAAAAGGATCATGGGTGTTGCAGTTCACCTGCATAGTTGCTGATAAATGACTATCAAACGCCTTAAGGGAACAAGGGGTTTATTCTCTTACGATTTCTGGTTATAGTTCTCAGTTCAGCTTGACAGGAGAGCAGCACCAACACCAGGGCCAAGGGAACTGGCCACACCATCACTACATAATGGCTGAGAGATGGACAATCCTTATTTGCCAGACCAACATGTCTGACCAAGTGAACAGAAGGATGCCCACTCTCTCAACCAGCTCTCTGTGATTTATTCAGAGCCTAATCCCACCCACCATGGGCTGGGTCTTCCCCATCAGCTAGACAATCTCCTTCAGGTTTGCTCTGGGCTTAACTCAACCATTAACTCTCTACAACTGTGCCCAGAGCTCAAACCCTCAACAGTCAAGTTGACACCTGTGCTTAACTATGACAATGGGTATAATAGTTACTCTTAACTATTGCTGTGAGAGAGCATTCAAAGTCAAGCAACTTAAGGGAGAAAGGGAGATTTATTCAGTTTACAGTTCCAGAGGGGAGATACAGTCTTTCAAAGTAGAGGCGACATGGTTGATAGCTGAAGCTGGAGGCAGCTAAGTCACTGCAGACATCCTGCAAATTCAGAGCTGCTCAGTCCGGTAGGCCAATGGGAGATGGCTAAGGGCTAGAGGATTCCTGGAGAGTCGAAGAAGAAGCCATGCAGCAGGAGAGAAGAGAGTTTTCTAGCACAGCTTTGGCGAGTCTCTCTTCAAAGTCTTCTGTTCTATGGTTCCTTTTATCTGGTCTACTACTAGGGCTGGTCTTTTTATTATAAGTGTATTGATCTGAATAATCTCTTCAGGCAGTCTGACAGCTAATTTTAGTTGCTATGTGTGATCAAGTTGACACCCAGGATTAAAACGGTCACAATAGGATACTAATGATTTTCAAAGGCCCACCCCAGTAACATATTTCCACCAGCCTGGCCCCATCTCCCAAAGATTCCACAGTCTTCCAAAAGAGGGTCTCCAGCAGGGGCAAGCACTCAGAACCCGAGTCTGCAGGGAACATATCAGATTCAAACAATGGCACACTGGTTTTCCTCCAAATGCTGTTTTGCATGTTGAGAGGAGAGTGCATGGTGGGAAGAGGGGAAAACGATAATCAGCAAATAATGATTTTATTCCTCGTCTTTGATTGTTGGATAGAATTTTAAATGAGCGAGCAAATGGGGAGCCCGGGGTTCCCAAAGACATAAGAAGGAAATTTGAATATGTCTGACCAGCGAGATCTTCTCAGGGTTCTTGATTGATGGCTAGTACCTGTCTTTGGCTTCCTCTACTTTGTTACAATGAAAGGGGTAGAGAACTGATGTTAGAAAGCCACAGTCCAGGGCTGGAGAGGTGGCTCAGGGGTTAGGCCTCCGCCTTGCAGGCGGAAGGTCCTGAGTTCGGTTCTCAGATCCCACGTATAGACGCCAGGCGGAAGTGGGGGCGGCCTGCGCTTCTGGTCCTGGTAGGGCGGAGCCTGTGAATCCCAGGGCAGAATAAACGAGGAGGTGGAGGCGTCCATGGTGGTTCGCGAATTCGTCCGTGGTTCTACACACACACAGACACACAGACACACACGCACGCGCACATACACACGCACATGTGCACAGTTGAATAAATAATAATAATAATAAAAAAATTTAAAAAAGCCACAGTCCAGAACCTATGAGTAAATGGGTTTATTAAGCACTGAATATATTAGTAATGAGAGTATGAGGAGTAGATATATTAGCACTGAAGATCAAGTCTGCCAGCACCTCCACCTATGAAGGCCCCAAGGTTTTAGAGTCACTTAAGTTAACAGGCAAGAAACACAAACTGCTACAAAGCAGCAGAATTGAAAGCTGGAAAAAAGGTACAACTTTGGCAGCTGGTGAGATGGCTTAGTGAGTGAAAGTACTTGCCATGTAACCCTGACAGCATGAGTTCAATCCCTGGGACACACATAAGAAAGCCAGATGCGGTAGTGTGCATCTGTAACTCCAGCTCTCCTATGGTGGGGAGGGAGGCAGGGACGAGAGAATCAACTGGAAGTTTACTCAGTACAGTAGCAGAAATAACAAGACAGATCCTACTTCCCAAGAAAAGTGGACTCCCCAAAAGTTGTCCTCTGGGCTGGAGAGATGGCTCAGGGGTTAAAACTCTGCCTCACAAGCTGAAGGTCCTGAGTTCAGATCCCAGATCCCACATAAAAAAATGCAAGGTAGAAATAGGTGGCAGCCTGCACTTCCGGGCATGATGGGCAGACTCTGGGAATCTTGGACAAAGCAAAAAAGAGGTAGAAGTAATCCAGGATGATTCCCAAAATCACCCTTGTTTCTCTACAGGGGCATATAGTACCCTCTAATACACACACACACACTTTAAAAAAAAAAAAAAAGTTGTCCTCTGACCTCAACATGGGCATGCACACATACACAAAAAAAATTTTTTTTGAACCTTTAAAAAAAAAGATTTAACTTTGTTATTTCAATGTTGAATCCAAACACCAACTCAGGGTCTCTCACTGAGACGTGAATGGCTCTGTCTGCATATGTCCTTCTCCAAAGTATTCCTCAAATGTGACAGTGGGCGGGAAGCCTCAGCCCTCCCACTAGAGGAGTAGTTAGAATATGTCTTTACATGGAAGATTTAGCTGGTAAAGTCAAACTACTCAAAATATGAAAACATGTGAGTGCAGATGTGGAAAAATTAGAACCTGGAGCTGGAGAGATGGTCAGGGGTTAAAACTTTTGTCTCACAAGACAAAAGACCTGAGTTCAAATCCCAGATCCCATGTAAAAATGCCAGGCAGAAATAGCAGTGGCATGCATTTCCAGCCCCCAGAAAGCAGCGCCTGGGAAATCCCAGAGCAAAGCAATAAGGAGTTAGACAATCCGGGGTGATTCCCGAAGTCACCTTTGGGTCTCTGCAGGCAAACATAGGACCCTCTGATACACACACACACACACACACACACACACACACACACACACATATAATTAAGAATAAAGTCCAGCAAGTCAAATACCAAAGATTCTGCCATTCAAGAGCTGGAGAGATGACTCAGGGGTTAAGACTCTGCCTTTGCAAGCAGAAAGTCCTGAGTTTTGATCCCAGGTCCCATGTAAAAATGCCAGGTGGAAACAGCAGCGGCCTGCACTTCCAGCCCTGGTGAGCAGAGCGGAGAAATCCCAGCGTGAAGCAAGGAGGAGGCAGAAGCAATCCAGGATGATTCCCGAAGTCAGCCTTGGTCCTCCACAGGGACACACAGTGTCCTCTAATACAGAGACATACAGACACACACACATACAGAAAGAGAGAGAGAGAAAAAAAAAAGAAAAAAAGATTCTGTCCTCTAAGTACTTAGTATTATCAGTGTTAGCCCTTTTCTCATTTAAAACAGGAAAAAAAATGCAAGGAAGCAAAAATTAATGGGGAAGAAAATTCCAAAAGAACATTCAGTGAATTATGGAGTTGATATAACCCAGAAGCCCTGTCTCTAAGGAATATTGTTATTCGTGACAACAGAAAGTCCCCAGGAGGAAGGCATCACAGTTTCTGTCCTTTGTCAAAGCCCTAAGGACGTAGAAAAAGAAAGCAGTGGAAATGTCTTACAGATGAACAGCCCCTAAAGTGGAGGGAAGAGTGGCCTGAGGCAGGGCGAGGTGTCTACGGTGCCTGGGAAGGGACACTGCCAGGCCTCTGAGACCCAGCTTCCAACGCTGATGCCTGGCAGGCAAGGTGCAGCCTGGCAGAGGCTGGAGCAGCTCAGAGCAGGCCTGGCATCGTGACCAGGGTGGTCTGCCACGGCGCAGGGGAGCAGCCATGTCCTTCCTTGCCTTCGATGTCGTCTTTTCTCTTTGCCAGACCTTAAAGGTGAGGGGAGTGGACCGCACTCCCTACCTGGGGGACGTCGCCGTCGTCGTGCACCCCGGGAAAAAAGAGATGGGGACGCCACTGGCAGATACTCCCACGCGGCCAGTCACCAGACATGGGGGCATGCGGGACCTCCACGAATCCAGCTTCAGCCTGTCTGGTAAGGGTGGGCACTTGGCCGGAGCTGGCTGCCTCGGGGGCTTCCTGCTTGCAGATGCAAAGGGTGGGGGGGGGGGGCCTCAGCAGTTGCTACAACTGCTGCTCACCTGAGGTTCTTCTCGGGTTCTGAGCTCAGATGGTTTTGTCCCTTGAAACACAGGGCTCCCTCGGGGCCCCTGATCCGCGGCCTGTCAGTGTGCCGGGCTGTCCCCTTCCCGCTCCTCCCCAGCCCTGCCGTTGCCAATGCGTCCTTTCCTCCCTCCCACCTTACTGCACCATCCTCATTCGCCTTGCTTTCCCTTTTTTTAATTTAAGAAGTAAGTTTATTGAGATACTGAAAACCCAATTTCAGGAAGTACATCTGGCCCTGGGGAAGCTTGGAGAGCCGTTACACAGTAACATCCTGGTAACTTTAAGAGCGAAGTCTCTCTCTACCGTACTTTTTTCTGTACTCTTCTCCATTCTTATTTCTGTTTCTTACTGGTTTTTTCTTCTGTTGCTTTGTTTTGTCTGTTTTAAGAAGTAATTTTTTATTTCTTTTTTGTCCTTTTGACAATTTCATACATTATATTTCATATATATAATGATTCTTAATCATTTTTACTTTGTTAGTGGATTTCTTACCACTAATCTTTTTTTTTAATTATTGTATTTTTGCACGTGTGTCTGTCTGTGTCTATCAGAGGGTACAGTGTGTGTCTGTGAAGGCCAAAGGGTGACTTTAGGACTCACCCTGGATTGTGCTGCCTCCTGTTTGCTTTGCTCTGGAGTTTCCCAGGCTCTGCCTTCCAGGACTAGAAGTGCAGGCCACCACCATTGCTGTCTGGCATTTTTATGTGGTATCTGGGATGTGAACTCCGGACCTCCTGCTTGCAAGGCAGAAGCTTAACCCCTGAGCCATCTCTCCAGCCCAGCCATTTCCACTTTATATTCCCCTACTCATCCCTCCTTCTCCCACTGAAAAGCTTCCCAACAAGTCTTCTCGTAGGGGTGTGTGTGTGTGTGTGTGTGTGTGTGTGTGTGTGTGAGAGAGAGAGAAGAGAGAGAGAGAGAGAGAGAGAGAGAGTTCAATAAGGGTTTTCTGCATTAGCATGTGTGTGGACACATGCAGGAACGTAAGCAATATGTCAGTAGTTATACCACCACTAAGAAAGTGGCTCTTCCTGCCCCAGCCAGCATTAGCCATCCTCAGTAGTCCCTCAGGGAAAAGAGGGGCCTCATGAACTCTTCTCTCTTCCATGACGAAATGTTGACAGGCCCAATCTTGTGCAGATAAACACAGTTGCAGTGAGTTCACGGGTGCAATGGTCCTGTCATGTCTTTCTATTTAAAAAAAAATTGCATTATGCATACTTCACTAACTTTACGGAAAATATTTCTTTTTAAAAAAATTTATTGATACTTACCTGGCAGGGGAGATACCATGATCACGAAGGTGGTTTTCCCAGGGCGAGGCTTATCCATTGCACTCCGGATGTGCTGACCCCTGCGATTTCCCCAAATGTGGGAAACTCGACTGCATAATTTGTGGTAGTGGGGGACTGCGTTCGCGCTCTCCCCTTGGGAAAAAAAAAATTTATTGAATTTGTCCTTTGATAATTTCATCCAAGTATACAATATAGTCTCAAAATAGCTCTCTTTTAGCCTCTGACTGTAAGTTTCTGTCCCTTGTGCCATATCCTGGTCCTAGTCTGTACAGACTCATTGGGTCCCTTGGACATGCATTGAATCCATTTTTCTTTTTTTTTAATGTATTTATTTACTGTGTTTGTGTGTCCCTGTGGAGGACCAAGGGTGACTTGGGTAATCATCCTGGATTGCTTCTACCTCGTTCTTGCTTCACTCTGGGATTTCTCAGACGCTGTCCACCAGAGCCAGAAGTGTAGACCATTGCCATTTCTGCCTGGCCTTTTTATGTGGAACCTGCGATCCAAACTCAGGATCTTCTGCTTTGAGGAAGAGTCTTAACTCCTGAGCCAGTTCTCCAGTCCCTGAATTCTTTCTTGATAACAAGATAGACCCACCGGCAGTGACACCTAGAGGCCATGGCTGTTTGTGCCGATATTTTATGACAATCACATCCTCGGGTTCTTCATGGTTCTTAAGTGAAAGACAGAGCCTCGTGCATAAGAGAAGTTCTCAGTGGGGAACATGATCCCAGCTGAGTACCCTGAAAACTGGCCAGAGAGGATGTGTAAGGGCCATCGCAGGCCGGGACCGTGAGAGAGACAAGAAGCAGGTCACTGCATCCAAGGCATGGGGCTCACTGTAGAATGTGGGGTAAGGCTGGAATACAAGCAGTCCCAGAATCAGAGGCAGGGCTACCCCAGAGGGCCAGTGGGGGAAGCTAGCTGCTAAAGTCCAGCAGTGTGCTTGGAGCAAGTTATGCTCAGAGACTTGTAGTTCTGTTGAGGTGCCCTGTGAGGAGGGGTCCCCCAATGCATGACCCTAAGGGCCACTGTCCCATTTACATCTGTTGGGATATGAATGCTGGGAGAGGAGACATGTTTTAGAGCACTGTCTGTCTACCCTGAAAACCAAGCCAGACCAGGACACGTGGGCTCCTAAGGTTACCTGGGCAAAGTCCTACTGGCCAGCGATTTCTTCTACCTCCGCCCAAGAGCCAGGACTAGGCAGAGCTCTCTTCAGACACAGGAGACTCTGGGCAGCCTGGCACCTGCCTTCTAGCCTAAGTCTTGCCTGTTCTAGGTGGGACATGCTTAAGAATGTTCCACTGTGCACTGTGGGGCACGAGGCCCTCCCTTGGGGCCTTGGGGTATGGTTCTTTCGTTTTCCACAGCAGTGAATATTCTTGTTTTCCTTCCTCTGATCTACTTGTTGAAGCCTGTGTTTGAAGGTCTGTGTGTTAACAGGCTGATCCAGTAGTCTTCAGGGACAGAAGAAACCTCGTGCCCCACTCAGTGGTAAAGCTGGCAGAACGAGGGAGGAGGCAGCTCAGAAAGTCAGGAAACTCCAGGTTCAAATCTAGACTCTCTACTTTCATTTTAGTTTAATAAATATCTGACCCAAAACACTTACAGGAGTAAGTCATTTTTATTCAGCTCAAGATTCCTAATTCATCACAAGAGAGTCTTACCAGCATTAGAAACCAAGGGCGCTGTTCACAACACACCCACCGGAAGGGTAGAGGAGAAGAACCGTTGCTTCATTCCCACTTGCCTGTCTACCTGCTTGCCAGCACTCCACTCCTTCACTCCATCTTCATCCACCTGCCCGAGGAATGGCCCCACCCATTATAAGCTGGGCCCTGCCATATCACTTATGCAATCAAGTCAACCTCCTATAGGCCTGCTTAGAGCTAGGTAATTCCTGGTAGATGTGCTCAGAGCTTACCTCCTAGGTATGGGCCGACATTTGGGACTAGACATCATACCTTTGCGCTGTAACTTGAGAAAGTTGTATAACGTCCCTGAGCCTCCATTTCCTCGTCCAGGAGTCATGGGGCTCATGCGAGAGGCGCCTACAGAGGGTGTGAGCTTTATCGGTGCCCGTCACCCGGGCAGGGACAGCCTGACCGACCCTTTGTGTCTTCTTCCCGCAGGTTCTCAGATCGATGACCACGTTCCAAAGCGGGCCTCGGCTCGGATTCTTGCACCCCCGGGAGGCAGGTCGAGTGGGATTTGGTAAAGGCACCGACCAGCCCCCCCAAGTGAAGATGCACCACGGCCACCCACCCGCACACCTTCCGGCCGAAGCTGCAGGGGGCAGGAGAGGCTGGGCTGGGCAGCGCACCACCTGTGGGGGCTCCAGGAACGGGGGTATCCTCCCCTTGTGTGAACGTGATTCACGGGGCTTTGAGCCACCCCTAACAGGCACTTTGAGCTGTCCCTCCTGCTCTACTCCTTCTTGCCTTGGCCCGGGGGTTTCTCTGGGCCCCCCGAAGCCCACTCTATGCACAGAGCCCAATGCGTAGCGCCTGGCCCCGCCCCTCCTCTCACCGCTGCCTCCCGCGCTGGTTCTGGGAAGGCCCAGGCTTTAGTGCCCTGCCCTGCCGCCCGGCCAGGTGTCCAGAGCACTTTAGCAGATGTGTTTTATGAATAAAGGCCTCCCTCCCTGACCCCTTAGCCCCACGGAGACATTTCCCAAGTCACACAGGTGTTAGCTTCCCGGCCACGCCCAGTGTGTCTGTCATTCCTGACTCACCTCTGGCCCTGTGTGGGTACAGTCAGGAAACGCTGGGTTTGGCTGTGTTTAGGACACACCGTACCCTTTGCCAGCCTCATTCCACTCCCGACCCACAACTCCCTGGGAGCCCCAGACCCCAGAGCAGGAGCTGGGTGGGCACCGGGGCTGGTGCCAGGCGCGTGTAAATGGTTTTGTTTTGCACGATTGGTTTGCGCAGTGGTTTGGTTTGACTTGTTTGTGCACCCTGTGGAGAATAGCGGTGCTTTGTGTCACTAGCATAGCATAGAAACAGGAGTAGACGTGGTTCTTAGGAGACGCTGCACTCGCCACCGACCAGATGGCACAGGGCAGAGACGACGGGGGCCAGCCTCACAGGTCCCTTTCTACAACCCCCACGGTCCTCAGGCTGCCAAAGACCTTGGGCCGTGCCTCCCCCATTTCCAACCCCTCCCCTCCCACCATCCTTTCCTAGTTTCCTGAGATCCCAGTACCCTGGATGCTGACCCTGGAGACCTTCATGTATAGGCTGGCCCCTCTCCTCCCTGCTTTTAGTTACCCCTAGCACTAACCCCACATCCACATCCTCACACCCCATACAGCTTCCTGTAACTTTCCCCTGCTGGACAGAAGCCTGGACGCTCCTCCTGTGTGATTGGCAAGAGGCCTCGTGCCTGCTGAGAAAGGGGGAGCAAGGCCAAGCCAGAGGAGACTCCAGCTCACAAGGCCTGGCTGTCCAACGCGCCCCCTTGTAGGGGCCTTTGCCCAGCACCATGTCTGTGACCGCTGCCCTCCTCTCGCATAACCAGTTGGGCTCTCCCCACTCAAAAGCTCCACAGAGATCCATAGCTACATGATCTACTAAGTGGCCCAACTGCCTGCCCTGGATAAAGCATTTCTCCTCTGGAGAAATGATCTCACTCTCCTCTTTTGGGAGCACCCTGAGCCTCGGGAATCTTGGGCTTGCCCTGTACTTTTCTGTAATGATTCTCGTGCATCAAAGCACCTCCGTGCACAGGCGACTGTAGAACACATATGCTCTCTCCAGCTTACAGACAGGGAACCGTGGCCCAAAAAGATTAAGCCTCTGGCCCCAGAAGTGTCTGTCTAACCTCGCTGTGAAGAGATGTGGAGAGATGTCGGTCTCGCTAGTAGTTTAACCAAGGGTAGACCACTGCTTCCCTAGCAGCCGTCTGCCTGTTTTACACAAGAAGATTTTTATCTTCGTTGTGAACAAACTAATGCATATTCTTGGCCTGGCTAAATGTTGGGGACTTGCCATGTGTTTTGAGTTGTTGCTCCATCCTCTTCCCCAACCCCATTGTCCACTTTGGAGATAGGGCAGAGGTGGTCACCTAGGTAGCAGAGTGACATCTATGGTGACAGAGACAGTGACCCTGGCCCATACTACAGTGCACATCGTGTTTTGTTTTTTGATAAAGTCTCACTTTATAGCCCAGGACAGCCTTGAATTTATAGTGATCCTCCTGCCTCTTAGTGTTGGGATCACAGGCAGGAGCCACCACACCTGGCTACATCTGTGTCCAGTTCTGCCCTTGCTGGGCAGATGCCAAAGACTCAAATGGCAGTGAGGCCAGCTGGGCGGGTGCCCCGCGTAGACTAGGAAAGCTTCACCTTCTTTGAGTGCCTCCGCCCGAGAGATGCATGAGCTCAGACTGCTGGAAGATCACGTGCTAGAAGGGCCACTGCAGGCCTTCCACTGCACCCATCCCCACCCGTCCATAGATCCCGCGCTTGCTTGCCCAGGAGCTTCTAGATGGAAATCAGAAGGAGGTTCAAGGAGCCAAACAAATGGTCACCCCCCACACTGCCCACTCCCTGCCCCCATGCATCACCATCCAGTTCCGTCACCAGCCGAGTGGCCGCTGGCTGGAACCAAAAGGGTCTCTGGTTGCACCGAATGCAGCTCTCAAACTGGTCTTGTACTTGCTGAATAAATACTGTTGTTCTTTGCCTTAGCTGCTCTCTAGGTTTGTGGGGTTAACTTACCAGAAAATTGTGCTACTGTGTGTGCGTGTGTGTGTGCGTGTGTGTAGTGCTAGGAGTCCACAGTAGGTCTCTTGTCAAGCCAATGCCGTGATGAGGGTGTTTCCCATACTGACCCAGAAACCACAGAACCACACAGAAGCCAAACCCTCTCCAGCTGCTGAGGTGGCAAGTACACTCTGGGGTCCGAATGGAGCCACCTGCGCCCCAGCACCCCAGCACCCAAGTGACTTCCTCACTCCTCTGTACATGTCATGGTGCTAAGATTGTGTCATCCCCAAGACGACACACAGTCCTGTGCTTTGGCCACCGTTTGCGGCAAAAACAAAACAGCCCAACACGTTGTGTTCTGGTGCAGGTTTGTATTAAACTGTAGCTACTTCTCACTTGGCCTCTGTTGTGTTTATTCAAAGCCGAGGGAACCCAGCGGAGGGCCTTTCACTATAGTGACTGGGCTGTGCTTCCGTCACTAAGGAAACAGCTTTGATCTGTTGCTCCGATCCAATGACAGCTCGCTGGGAGGTCTGGGCAGAGTCTAGAGATTTAAAAATAAAATGATTTTAAAAAAAACATTTTTGAGGGGTCAGCCTCTCTCTTGAGAGCCTAGAATTTCCAATGGGGTCAAGGAGAAGGAAGGCTTTGGTGCCAAATTTCCTAAGACAGTTGATAAGTTATCCAAAGTAGGAATGACAGGGGGGGATGTCTACACACCCCTAAACCTTTTGGTACTTGCTGACATTCTTGGCTATCACTTTGTCCACAGTCTGCCCTCCATTTAGTAGAACCTTAGCTAACAGAAACTCATAAAATCACATGATAAGGCTGTCCAAGGCCCAGATGTGTCTTTGAAGGGCCTTTTGTTTGTTCTTTGGCTTTCCAGAACCCCGCCTTTGAGGCTGACCAGTGTACCCTCAAACCCCTTGCACTGTTTCCAGACTCTTCCACCTAGATGTTGGGAGGGATTATCACCAAAGCGAGCGGAGCATGTGCTTGTAGCCCCAGCACTGAAGAGGCTACGGCAGAGCGATGCGTTAGAGCCGCTCCAGGCTACGTATCTCTCTTGAAATGCAAGCTCTTCACATTTTTATTATTAAAAGTAAAACGTGACTTAAGATTGGCATTTCTGTGTGTCTTTATTATTATTGGGAAGATTGACAGCATGGCTACATGGTTAACAGGCCTCCAAACTCCATTGAGGGGAAACTCCCTCACACTGAAAACTGCTTTGTGCTATTCTACACATCATGGCTTCATCTGACCAGTGCCCTTGCATTGCTGGAATTCTGGAATATTAAACTGTCCTTCCAGAGTTTGGCAGTCCCAGATCCAATGGAATAGCTTTCTCTCTTGGATTTGATCAGTTGCTTGACCAAATCCTGAAATGCTATCAGACATCTTTTACTTAAGACTTTGGAGGTGTTAATTTCAGGAACAGCAATCTCAGGAGAGGGTTTGACCCCTTCACTGCCAAGGACACAGAAGCCATGGGAAACAACTCTTAGGGAGGACAAGGTGCACTTTGAGCCCCACAGGACAGGACCCTGCGGTGGCAGCAGCTACTGCTCTTGCCCACTAGTGGGCTGTCTGAAAGAATTCCTGGTGTCACAGGAGCTTTAAGAGTATCTATGAAAGCTAGTATTGATTGTCACTTTGACAAGAATTCAGGTCACTTAGGAGCACAAAAGTCAGAATAAGGAGTATGAATTGTATCGTTCAATTACAGAGTCTAAAGCTAGGCAACAGTAATCAAAGTCAGGAGAACAGTTATCCAAGTGGGAGATAATGATAGGAAGGGCTTACCTCTCAGACGTCTCAAGTGCTCCGTCTCCCTCTGGGCATCCACTTTATGCAGATTTATCAAGCTGTATACTTGGAACTTGTATACTCATTACACTCAAGACATCTGAAGGGGAAAAAAGTAAGTCTCTACTAACCTGAATCTATAACCCTTTCCAGATGTGTAGTATGTCATCCCTTCACATACCCTTGGAGTCTTGCTTTTAGCCAAAATGTCTGCCCGCCTTTTCCTAAGCAGCATGAGTTCTTCCTTCCCCCTCTGTAGTTTTCAGAAGTGCCCCCCCCACAAGACAATCTCTGAAGATGGGTCTTAATTTATACTTGTGCATAAAAGTCTGCATTTTGGATGGTTAGGAGAGCAAGATGTGAGTCATCAAGCTGTCCCTTGGTGAGTGGTTTGCCACCTCTCGCCTTCAGAGCCTCTCTTAGGTTTTCCAACTGTGGTCTTCTGGGTTTTGCAGCATTGTACGGTGGTCGTGGCAGGATCTCACACATGGTTCCTGATCATGGTGGTGGAGGTTGCTAGAAGTAGTAATTTATACATATGAAGAACATGTGTAAAGTACTTTTCCATTGGCATAGAATGAAACTTACACAATTCAAAAGTTAAATTAAGGAAGCAATTCCATTTACAATAGCATCTAAAAGAATAAAGTGTTCAGGGAGTTAGAAAAATGACTCATACATATATACATAAAGTGGGCTCATATCAGTTGCTTTCAAAAGTAGCTATAAAATAATAGTAACCAAGCGTAGGCCTGGAGAGATGGTTCAAGGGTTAAGACTCTCTTGCTTCACAAGCAGAAGGACCTGAGTTCATATCCCAGATTCCAGGTAGAAATGGCAGTGGCATCCTGCACTTCTGCTCTGGAAGATGGAAGCAAAAAGGAGGTGGAAGCAATCCAGGATGACTCCCAAAGTCACCCTTGGTCCTCCACAGGGAGACACAGTGTCCCCCCGAAACACGCAAGACAGTGTAGTATTGGTACAGAAGCAAGTACAGATACATGGAGATCAACTACATATGATGTAGGCTATGTGACCCCTAACTTCAAGACACCTGCCTTGGGAAGATGTTAGTTAAAAAGCAAATGTCAATATAATACATTGTTATCCTACATGCAGTAACATAGGAAACACATATTTAATCACCCAATGAATTGTGCTAATAAAATTGCCAAAGAGTAGGGAAGTCAAAAAAGACAGAATAATAATATTGAAGCCTCAATTGGGAGGGCCCTTATGAATTCACCTAAAAATAAAACATCTCCTAGTTCTTCAGCTTCTGACCACTCCCAGGACATCCCTGCAGGGTGCTGCCAGCCTGGCAGCTTGCCGCGGTGGCAACTCCCCCTTCCAGAGTTACTCTTACTGCCTTTAACACACACACACACACACACACACACACACACACACACACACACACGCACGCACATGCACACGCGCATGCGCACACACACAAACACCAAGACAGTGTAATATTGGCATTGGGAGGAACAGATAAGAGGAACAGAATTCAGAATTCATTTTAAAGTTCACAATCAGCTGATTTTTAAGGAAGATACCAACCATATCTGTCTATTTTGCTTTATTTCATAAAAATAATAGAAACTGGGCACTGTTAAAGAAGAGCCTTGAGCCAGTGCACAGCCTATGCCTGCAGAGGAGAGATAAGAAGACAAGGAGTCCCAGGTCATCCTGCGCTAGGGAGTAAGGCCAACCCAGGCCAGATGAGACCTTGTCTCAGGAAGGAAAGAAAGAAGAGAGACGAAAAGGAAAAGAAAGGTGGAGAGAAGGGAAAGAAAGAAAGAGAGAGAGAGAGAGAAAGAGAGAAAGAAAGAAAGAAAGAAAGAAAGAAAGAAAGAAAGAAAGAAAGAAAGAAAGAAAGAAAGAAAGAAAGAAAGAAAGAAAGAAAGAAAGAAAGAAAGAAAGAAAGAGAAAGAAAGAAAAAAGAGAGAAAGAAAGAGAGAGAGAACAGAAAAAGGGGAAAAAGAAAGCAGGATTATCTCACAGTTCCAGAAGCCCAAGAGCATAATGTAAATAACAGCATCCTTTACTCAGCTCGGGTGAGTGTCATATCATATCACATGTAGTATCATGAGAGAAATGCGTATGAAAGATACGCAAGACGAAAGAGGCTGGGAAGGGACTTCCTCTTAGGAGAGATGGGCTTGGTCTTTTTCTATCAACCATTCTGTAGGAACCAACTCTCTCCTGAGATCCGCTCCTCAAGATTAACCCAGCATCAATCCATTCATGAGGACAAAGCCCTCATCTAATCACCTTGCGCTAGACCTTGCCTCTTAAAGTTTCCTCTCCCTTCAGCTGTGAGACTTGAGACAACGGACTCGGAGGAATACGGATTTCCCTTCCAGAAGTCCAACGATGGGGAAAGAAAAAAACAGGCTCTTGTTCCTGATAAATGCTTTGGAATCTAATAGAAATCAGATACAATCTGAAATAATAAATACAAACACAGGACACTAAAAGCGCATACAACAAAAAAATAAATAAATTTGATTTGCAACAAAATTAAAAATTTTGCACTTCAAAAGGGAGACCATCAACGAAGTGAAAAGACCGCACAGAATCAGACTTCGTGTCTTGGAAAGCACAGAAAACAACTGGAGAAGCAGAGGATTCTGGGAAAGGGGAAGCCCTGGTAGTAGCCTTCTTCGGAGTGCCTTCAGCTCCCAACAGCAGTCACAAATTGAAAATACCAGAAGGGTGAACCTTCGCCTGACCTGCCCACTCCCACCGGCCTCCCACCTCCTGGTCTACTCGCGCGCACGCGGACCCTGGTCGCAGTGTTACCTGTCTTCAGCTGCAGAGGGCGCGCTGAGTTCACCGGTGGCTACTGCTTTAGCTGAAGGGTGGCGGTGTTGATCAGGTGGTTACAGGCTGCCCTGGTCGCCCCCTCCCCACACACACACACCCCAAAGAGTAGCTCAGAGTGGTACAGCTGTCCACATGGATGAAGGACCACACCAACCTGTCTCACATCTGGAACTCGCTTTCGAAGCCAATCTCCAAACAAATAAAAACACACAGCATCTACTCAAATTTGAACTTCACATAAAAATATTTTTAAGCATATGCCCCTAAATAAGTCATTGTGGCATGCTGACACTAAAAAGAAAAAAAGTAAGTTTGAAATTTAAATTTTTCACTTTCCATTTAATGTGCACCTATAGAAAAATCTAGGTGCACATTAGATGTAACAGAAGTGAACCAAGAGCAGCTGCTACATTTAGAAGTCAGATGGGGACGAGACACAGTGACAGTCAATAGTACCGACTCTTAAGTAGAGGAAGCTTAGGGCAGAAGCATAAGTTCGGGTTTTGGTGTTAGCTATAGAAGTTCAAAGTCCCTTCTGGATGCTCATTAGCGTTGTGTGAATACTATTCCTGGCGGGGAGATGCCACACAGCCATCTACCTACCCCAGACATGAGTTCCACAACAAACCAAAGTAATGATTACACCAGGCTCCGACTTGATGAGCCAACAGGTTTATTTGGCTCTCTTATAAAAGCAGGGGTGAGGGTTTGCTTACGGGAGCAACATAACTGATAGCTACCCCATGCCCGTCTAGGTGGAACTCCCAATTAACCTTCCTCAGCTGAATATACCCGAGGATCCCTCCCAGATCTCAAGGGCCCAAGGGCATATGCAATTAGAGCAGAATTCCATGCATGGAGGCCAGAGGCATAGGTGAGGGTCCAATGACCCTCTCTACTCTCTCACCCCCCCACTCCCCCACCCCCCACTCCCCCACTCCCCCCCACTCTCCCACCCCGAAGAAGTTCATGGACAACAGGTGATGGTTTCAAAACAAAGATGGCAGCTGTTTCTTCAGAGGAACACATCATGTGACAATTAGCCTTGTGGTCCCAAACAAGTTATAAACTTGTCTGGGCCTTTGTTATGAAAATAACATGCTTGGAAGGTGTCCGGGGAGATTGCAGCAAATGACATACATCTCCTGTCTGGCTGTTGTAAGTGCTAAACGAAGGCTAGTTTTTCCTTTTAAAAATAAGAATCCTTATATAAGGTACAACTAGAGGTTGGTATTGGTTGTGGTAGCGCACACCTGCAATCCCAGCACTTGGAGGTGAAGACAGGAGAATCAGAAATTCAAGGTCACCCTAGGCTGCATAGTAAGTTTGAGGCCAGCCTGGGTTATGACATGAGACCCTGTCAAATTAAGTAAATAAACAAACCGTGAAAATAATAAACTTTCCTGGCACCGAGAAGTTCTCTGTAAAAGTAGTGACAATCCATTTTTTGGAATGAAAGTAATAGTTGCTGCCATTTAACGAATGCTCAAGACTTGTCAGGCCTGAGTACCTGAAGCACACACTTTCTTTTTCCTCCTGTTGGCTCTCCGAGGTGTCTGCTGTTACAGTCCCCAGGTACACCGGGGAGGCTGAGGTAAGTATCATGCTGTAGAGCCAGCAAGGGTCTGCTAAGCACTCCTCCCCTACCTCCCCCCTACCTCAGGTTGCGCTTGTGCACAGTGGCCCTAGAACAGCATCCGGTCATCAAGAATGGAAGCACAGCTTGTGTCTGTCAAGCAGCGGAGCAGTCAATGAGAGTGGAAAGGCCAAGAGCTCATCCAAGTTCAGCTGAGTCTTTAAGCTGTGGACATTGCCCTCCCTCCACCCCAACTCCCAACCCCCACCCCCCTCCCACCCCGGACCCAGTTCATCATGGCAATGTTTCCCATGGAAAGCAGTGTAAAATTATGCCATCTAAGCCACTGGTCTGGAGTTGCTGGTTATTGTGGGCACAGGAGATCGTTCATGTTGACAGGATGTTTGGTTTAAGACCTTTGCAAATTTTCAATTTGCATATGTACTCCTGATGAATGTGACAGAGTGTAATTTGGAAAGTCCCATGATTTCCCGACTCTCATAGGATCTTGTTACAGTTAAATACAAGCATCGACTTGACAGGTGAAGGATTGGTGCTCTGGGCACATTTGTAAAGAATTTGGTAGTAAAGGGCTGTCAACATGGCTTAGGGGTTAAGACTCTGCCTTGCAAGCAGAAAGTCCTGAGTTCGGATCCCAGGTCCCATGTATTTAAAAAAAAAGCCAGGCAGAAATGGCAGGCAATGGCCTGCACTCCGCATCTGGTGGGCAGAGCCTGGGAAATCCCAGAGTGAAATTAAAAGGAGGTAGAAACAATCCAAGATGATTCCCAAAGTCACCCTTCGTCTTCCACAGAGACACACAGTGCCCTCTGACACACACACACACAAAATAAGTAAGTAAATAAATAAATATATAAAGTTTTTAAAAAAAGAACTGAAGTTGAATTAAGTCCCTCCCTGAGCGAGTCTGCAGAACATTGTCTGATTGGTGGGGACGCCCAGCCCATGGTGGGTGGGGCTAGCTCCTGAGCAGGCGGATAAGATGGAGGGAGCTGGTTAAGGAAGCTGGCATCACTTGGTATACCTGACCAGACATGCTGGTCTGGCAAGTAAGGATTGTCCCTCTCTCAGCAGCCCTATGGATACATGGATATAGTGTGGCCAGTTCCCTTCAGCCCTTGGTGCTGGTATGAGCTGTCCTGCATAGCTAGACAAGAAACTGTTACCAAAAGTCGCAAGCTAAAATAAAATCCCCTGTTCTCTTATGCTATTTGGTCATGAATTTATCAGCGTCTTGCAGAGTAACTACGACAGAAATGGGTAGTGAGTGCAATGTTGCTGATAAATCTGGCCATGTGACTTTTCTTGAATTACAATTTTTTTAAGACACTTGGAAATTTTTTGAGAGTATGGATTTCAAAACTGTTGAGCAGAGTATATAGTGTGTCATTTGGAAGATAGTGATACTGAGAAAGTTTTGGATTATTTGGGTCTAGATTGTGATGCAGGAACAAGGACTATGATGAAGCTGAACTTAAAAAACGATGGACTGATTTGCTTGGTAGAGGAGAACTGTGTTGGCAGCCTTGAAGTTTTGGATGAGGAAAAGACAGTCAGTAGACCAGCTATAGTTATCAGGGAGATGAAAGTCATTGTGAAAAACCTAGTACTTTGCATGGGATGGTGGGAAAAATGAATACCACCCTATGGAAATTTCATTCTACAAAAGCCCAGCTTTGTTTAGTGGAAGAATGTAGCAGTCTCGGGGACCCAGGGAGGCCCTTGGGGGAGGGGATAAGCAGTGCAGAGCCAACAACACAGATCCCAGAAGTCAGGTGAGTGGCAAAGCAGGCTCTCAGGCTTTCAGGCTTGCAGGCTCGTTTATTGTAAATATCAGGCTGCTTATATACCCCACCCAACATCCCATAAGTCCCAGCGTGAGCTTTTGCTGAGTTGTCCTGTCTAGGTTGGTCCTCTCAACCAGGCGGTTTAACGTCAGCACCAGGCAGCAGGTGTAGCTTGGGGAAGTTGCATTTGCGCATGTGGCCCATACAGATGATCCCTGAGTGGCATGCTCCCCAGGTGGAGGTATTGTAAGTGATGGTTGATCAGAGACCTTAATACAGGCCTGTCTGGTCCATTCCTCCTACAGAAGAAAGCCTAAGTTGAAGTAGTTTCTTGCCCTTCACATGTTTTGGCTGTCGAGAAAAGGGCTTTTCCAGGATCAACATGCAGATATTGGTATAGCTGTGGTTCAAATGGGCCAAGTTATGTTTCAACCTTGTTTCAGAATTTAGCAGCAATGTCCAGGTAATGTTGGTTTTGGGGGGTTCATAGAAAGCAGCTGAGGCTTGTGACTAAGTGGCAGATTTGGAATACCTGCAAAGAAAGGTAACACAGACAGAGTTGCAATGGCAAATCCAGAATGTTGTTGAAGATTCCAGAACCATAGGGTCCATTCTGAGTTTGACTTCAAGTGCAGATTTGACCTGATCCAGAGAAAAGCTACTTGTGCAACTTTGAGCTATAAAGACTGGGATTTCCCCAGAATCTTCAAGCTGCAGTGACTAAGAAGCAACAGAAGACAGACATTGAACTATAGGCTTTGGTATTTACTTTTCCTGACTTTTGTCTTTTAATTTTAAATTGATATTGTCTTATTGTATCATTATGCTTCCATTTTAATGTTAATTTTATACTGAAGTGTTTAACTTGATTTGATTTAATAGGACCTTATGGATAAAAGATTTCAGACTTTAAAAAAAAACTTTGAACTTTTAAAATGTTGGAAGTGAACTTTTAATGATTGACATTTTAAAATTGGACTGGGTTCCACATTAAAAAAAAAAAAGCCAGGTGGAAAGGCAGCCTCAGGCAGTTCTGGCCCTAGTGGGAGGAGCCTGAGAAATCCCAGAATGAAGTAAAAAGGAGATAGAAGCAATCCAGGATGATTCCCGAAGTCATCCTTGATCCTCCACAGAGACACACACTACTCTGATACACACACACACACACACACACACACACACACACACACACATATGCAAAATAAAGTTTTTTTAAAAAAAAAGAAAAAAACGTTTAAAAAAAAAAAAAAGGAGGGGTTGCTGTAGAGATGGCTCAAGGGTTAAGACTCAGCCTCCCAAACAGATGTTCAAGTTCCTATCCCAGGTCCCACATAAAAATGCCAGACTGAAATGGCAGCGGCCTGTACTTCCCGACCTGGTGGGAGGAGCCTGGGAAATCCCAGAGAACCAAGAAGAAGGTAGAAGCAATCCAGGATGTGTGTGTGTGTGTGTGTGTGTGTGTGTGTGTGTGTGTGTGTGTGTGTGTATGTGTGTATGTGTGTGTGTGCAAAATAAAATTTTTTTTAAAAATTGGACAAGAATTTTTTAATCTCAGACTTTCAGAATTAATACAATTAAATATATTTTACATTGTATGAAAAATGTAACACCTGTAAGGACAAAGATTAAAAGGTTACAGTTGATACAATGTTGTGTCAAGTTGACAAGGAATGTGGTGTTATAGATAAAGGTGTGAACTCTGTAATTGAAGGCTAGGAGCTCTGGGCACATTTGTTAAAAAAATGGGTAACTGAGTTAAGCCCCCTACCCTCCAGCCAGCCTACAGGGAATTGTCTGATTGAAGGGGAGGCCCAGTCCATGGTGGGTGTGGCTAGCCCCTAGGCAGGTGAATAGCACAGAGAAAGCTGGCCGAGGAAGCTGTCATCCTTTGTATACTTGACCAGACATGCTGGTCAGGCAAAAAGGATTGTCCCTGTTCTCAGCAGTCCTGTGTATATATATGGATATGGTGTGATCAGTTCTCTGGGTCCCTGGTGTTGATATGGACTCTCCTGCCAAACTGGACAAAGAATTGTAACCAAGAATCATAAGCCAAAATAAAACCCTTTGTTCCCTTAAGACACTTGGTTGTGAATTTATTGGCAGTATGCAGAGTAATTTTAACAGGCCTCTAATGTGGTGGTGGGGGGAAATGATATTATTTAGTAGCTTTTAGGTTTTGAGTATTTGCAGTGCATTAGGCATTGTTGAGCATTTTTATACATCGTCTCATGTAACCAGTGTAGCCACAGATGAAGAAAACCCAGCCAAAGTCACATGCCAGAAAGGATTGCACTTGGTGTTGGTGGGGCTGGAGGGTGGATGCATTGTCTAAGTAAAAGCAGGCAGGTAAAATCCATTCCTTGACCAACTTGCATATTGCTCACCTGGGTCCCTTGTAAATGCTCAAAACCATTTCAAGGGGTTCCCTATTGTGTGAAGTATTTTTCCTGGGGAGATGCCACACACAACCATCTTCCCACCCCAGATAGGACTTTCACAACACATCAAATTGATGATAAATCAAAAAGTTTATTAGGGTTATTTACGGAGCAGGGGTGAGGTTACTGACAGGAGCAAAATGATTCACAGCAGCTGAGCACAGCACGGCTGTCTGCATGGGAGCGCCTCTCTCTCTCTTTCCCTCTCTCTCTGACTGAGATCTTTCAAGCAAACCACTTGGCTGCTCAGCAGTCTCTCTGAGACTTCTCTGCTTGGGGGTCTCCTTCAGACTGCCTCTAACTGCTGGGTAGTTCCCCTTCTATCTGCTTGGCTGGCAGGAGAGACTCCTTCCCCTGGTCGCTGTGTTTTATCCTGGAGTGAGCCCCCCTCCCCTTCCCAGGCTTGTCAGTTTCAGGCATCTCTGGAACCTGGGAAGTTATCCACTGGGTGAGACGCAGGCAAAGGTCCAGATGCTGCTCAGAGGAAGAAGTGCCACGCAGCATCTATTTTGTGGAATCCATCACATTTTAGTGCCCCATTTCCACTTTCAGCTCATTTCCAATCGATAATGAACAAGGTTGGCAACAGTTACCAGCATAACAGGGACTGCCACTCCCTGCCCTGCAGACAAGCCAGGACATCCCCCAAACTAAACGACAATCTAGATCCAGTCCCCTAGTAGGCAGAGTTAACACCCTCTCTTAGATTCTTTCCATTCTCTTAACTTTCCCGAGACCCTGGGAACAGCTCAGAAAAGTCTGCTTGGTTGTAAGATGCTAAATATACAAATGTAGATAAGAAGTGGTCACTCATGTAAGACCATCCCCTGGAAAGATGTGAAGAGTTCTAGTATCACGAGGGGGGACCAGACCTCGCAGCGGATGTACCTGAAGCAAAGGTGGATAGTACAGGGGTGGGATAGAAAGCATCCTAGCCAGAGCCCCAACTCTCCTTAAAAGCCTTCTTTTTCAAGAGAGTGGGATTGGGAAGTGGAGGGGTAGATAAGATCAACATACATTATATACTTACATGAAATTGTCAAAAATAATACAAAATATTAAAATAAAGTTTTTTCAATCATATGATTTTGAATTCTACTTCATATGTCTATACATTTCAATATAAAAGGTGTTGTTTTCGTGAATTAAACACAACTGAGACCTGATGAGTATGTACCTATTCAGTAGCTCTTTGATACTATTTAGTTACATGAATTTTTTAACTATTGGGTCAGGGAAAGCCAAGAGGATTTAAACCTGGAGTTGTGTAAAAAAAAAAAAAACAACAAAAAAAAAACTTGCTCTTCTAGAAAAAGCCATTAGGCAGTGGCGTTGAGGGTGGATCAGAAGTGGAGAGGCTGGCAGACAGAGCAGAGTAAGATTCTGCAATGTACCAGTCCAGAGATGGTCATGGTAAAGGAACAAAGAGACTTGAGCAACATTACGGACTTATAATCCATTGTAATAGAAAATTGTCCTGAGATTGGGAAGAAGAGGTGACTTAGGGTCACCCTCAAGTTTTTTTTTTCAGATAGATGACATTATCTACTTTAGGGACTTCCAGGTAGGTAAGATGAGTTGGGGAAGGGAGGGCAAAACTATTTAACTTAAACACACTGAGCTTGTGGAACGTGTGGAATGTGGGTCACAGCTGCGTGATGTAGGTTTCAGAGTGGAGAGAACTGATTAGGATAGAGGTATACAGATTCGGAAGTCACGGGACTCAGATGGGGCCACTCAGGGAACATTCAGTATTTGACTTTGACATTCCTACTACCATTAAGACATGCCATCGAGATTCCTTCCCCTTGAATTTTTTTGTTTTTTTTTAAATTCTTTTTCCTAAGTTTACAAACATATTGTGTAATTATCCCAGCCCTTCTTCTTTTCCCCTTCCTTCTTCTCCTCCTTCCCCTGCTTTCATTAATCCATCCCACTCCCTCCCACCTTCCTGTCTGTCTGCTTCTGTGGATCTCAAGGTTCCCTCTGGATCATCTGCTCTAGTGGGGGTTCAGGCCTCTATAGCAGATCAAGTGGCCCTTCCTTGGGCAGACTCACTGATAGAGGCACTCCCCTTCATCTGTCTAGCCCTAACCCCCAAAGTTTCTACTTGTATGAAATTATTTCTCTTGAGATTCTCACTAGTCTATGGTGGCATGTTGGTGTGTCAGCCATTATGCAGGTCTGGTAAGGACAAGTCTCACTGCAGCGAGTTCCTGGATGCGGCAGCCCTGCCTTGAGTGAAATGTCTTGTCCAGCAGTGAACCTTCCCATCCTTAGTCTCTTACAATCTTACTGCTTTCTCTTCTGCAAAGTTCTCTGAGCCTTAGGATGGGGAGAGATTTGGTCAGCCTGATTTCAGTTGACCAATGCAGGGTCACCAGTACTCTGCATTTTGGTTGGCTGTTGTCTTTTTCACTGCTCTTCCATGGCACTAGGCTTCATCCTGTCTTGGTGTTGAGATCTTCTACCTATAGGTTAAGTGTTGAGTGTTCTTCCAATCTATGAGTATAATATCTATGAGTATAATAACAAAGCAGTTTGGTGTACTGTCTTCCTGCCTATAGTTCATAGTCTGTTCTTCCCTAGTAATCTATTTCCTTCTATTTTATAGGTTCTTGTTCTAGTTAACAGTAACAGGAATGTGTTCCATTCTGACAAGCGGGCCTTGAATACAATCAGAAAACTGTTGGTTGTCTCCTTGATACTCCTGCCACTGTCACACTGGTGGTCACCTGTTGCCATGGTGATTTATATTGCAACTTGCAGATCTCACAGGTTGATGAAGTCTTTGATTATTTTTCTCCCCCAATAGCTTCTACAGCATTCCTAGATACAGTGTAAGCTATCCAGCAAGGAGTAAGTTCTCAAACCCCAGTTCCAGTTGGTGTATTTTACCCATGTCCTGTGATCTATATATATATCCCATCTATAGTACTAAGGTCTTACTGTCAGGGTTTTAGAGGGCAACCAAGAGCAATGGCAAAAGTCTATAGTGTTTGGGGGACTTCTCTGACCAACAACTTATCAGAAAATGTCACATTCCTGCCACTTCAAGTATAGTTTTAATTGTCACTGGGTTCTAAGAGGACCACCTCAGGACATTTGTTTTGTTTTATTTTACTCTATTTTCTCTCTGTGTGCTCTACTGCATAGGAACTGTCCATTCTTGTTCTTCTTTCAAAAGATATGTTTTTGACATATTAATAACATAGGTGATTCCTATGGGGCTACAGCCTACAATCTTAGGGCTTTTCTATAAGTACTTTTACCCCTCCTATATCCCATCCCTTCATGCCACCCTAGGTATTTTTTCCCACTATTCCTTCCCTCACCCTACTTGCCATGGTCTCCTATATTTCCTCCTCAAAAGATTTCACTCTAACTGTCCCTTCCAATTTTCCCAGTCATTGATCCTTTCAAATTTTCTGATTCGTACATTAATTCCAAGCCAAAATTTAACAAGATCAATGCTAGCATCCACATATAAGAGAGAACATGTGGTATTTGTCTTTCTGTGTCTGAGAAAACTTACTGTAGCAGTTTGCCTGAATAGTTGCTGATAAATGACCATCAAATGGCTTAAGAGAACAAGGGGTTTATTTTCTTACTGATAGTCCAATTATAGTCTGTCCAGCTTGACGGGAGAGCATGCACCAACACCAGGGTTGAGCGAACTGGCCGCACCATCTCTATGTAATGTCTGAGAAAGGGATGATCCTTACTTGCCAGACCAGCATGTCTAGCCAAGTATACACAAGGATGCCAACTCTCTCAACCAGGGCCTAAACACACCCACTTGAGCCTTCCCCATCAGCCAGCCAATCTCCTGAAGGTTTGCTCTGGGCTTAACCCAACCACTAATTCTCTACAAATGTACCTAGAGCTCAAACCCTCAACTGTCAAGTTGATACCTATGCCTAACTATGACACTCCTTGACACAAAAACATAGCACTTTTAAAACTGTAATTTTCAGGGCTGGAGAGGTGGCTCAGGGGTTAAGCCTCCGCCTTGCAGGCGGAAGGTCCTGAGTTCGGTTCCCAGATCCCACGTACAGACGCCAGGCGGAAGCGGGGGCGGCCTGCGCTTCTGGTTCTGGTAGGGCGGAGCCTGTGAATCCCGGGACAGAAGGAGGTGGAGGCGTCCATGGTGGTTCGCGAATTCGTCCGTGGTTCTACACACATACACACACAGACACACACACACATGCGCGCGCACATACACACACACATGCGCACAGTTGAATAAATAATAATTTAAAAAAAAAACTGTAACCTTCAATCCTTGTCCCCACAGATATTAAAAGTTATCTTAAAAATATAAACATATTTCATAGACAAATTTAAAATATTCTCTCGGGACTGGAGAGGTGGCTCAGGGGTTAAGCCTCTGCCTTGCAGGCGGGAGGTCCTGAGTTCGGATCCTAGACCCCACATATAGACGCCAGGTGGAAGCAGGAGCAGCCTGCGTTTCTGGTCCTGGTAGGGCGGAGCCTGTGAATCCGGGGGCAGAGTAAACAAGGAGGAGGTGGAGGCAGTCCATGGTGGTTTCCGAATTTGCCCGTGGTTCTACACACACACACACACACACACACACACACACACACACACACATATGTGCGCACACACATAATTGAATAAATAATAAAAAAAATTAATGGACTGGAGAGGTGGCTCAGGGGTTAAGCCTCTGCCTTTCAGGCAGAAGGTCCTGAGTTCAGATCCCAGATCCCACGTATAGACGCCAGGCAGAAGCGGGGGCGGCCTGTGCTTCTGGTCCTAGTAGGGCAGAGCCTGTGAATCCCGGGCAGAGTAAACAAGAAGGAGGTAGAAGCGGAACATGGTGGTTCCCAAATTCGTCCATGGTTCTACACACACACAGACACACACGCGCGCACACGCACATACATATGCATACACACACAATTGAATAAATAAAAAAAATTTTTAAAATGTTCTCTCATTAAAACTTCAGTTCCAACATTTTAAAAGGTCAAAGTTCTTAACTTTAAAAGTGTATTAAATCAGAATAAGTTAAATACTTTAAAACAAATAAAACATTAAAACAGAAGAATCTTGAACAATAAGAAAACATGAGAAGATCAAACCCTCAACTGTCATGTTGACACTTGTTCCTAACTATGACACTTACTCAAACACCGAAACCTTCCAAAGTGGCCTCTGCAAGAAGCTCTGTTCAAGACTTCCATAGCTGGACCATCTCCTTCTCTTGACATTGAGTAGGTCGTTGCAATTTTTTTCAACCAATAGAATATGGCTGAAATGTAGGACTTTTTTTGAGATAATGTCTCCCATCTCCCAAACTGATCTCAAACTTATTTTGTAGCCAAAGATGACCTTGAAGTTCATATCTTCCTGTCTTCACCTCCCAAAAGTATTAGGATTGCAGGCATGCACTACCACACCCAGTTTATACAGTGCTAGGGATCAGACCAAGGGCTTTACACATAGTAGGCAAGCATTTGTCAAATGAATTACAAACATTCCCAGCTTCAAGAATAAGATTCCAAAGCTTGGTTATAAAAAGAAATTATGTAACTTTTTCTCTTCATTGAAATATTTACTGTTGAAATCTTCAACTATCATATGAATAGTCCAACTATCCTAAAACCACCATGTGGTATGAAAATCAAAAGTAGCTCTGAGACTACATAATAACAGAGGGTTATCCAGCAATCCTGTGGCGCTCAAATCCCCGCTATCACCTTCCTATAATGACACCCTGAACCAGAACCATCTAATTTTCTCCCTATCCTCCCATCCCACAGAAATTGAGGTAATTAAACAAGTATTTACACAACTAAGTTGGAATGATTCATTCCATAAAACTAGATAATTGGCACACCTTAAGATACTAAATGTGCAGAAAATCTATATATTTGTATATTTGGGAAAGTTTTGTTAGAATGATCCTCTGCTTCACATGTGATAAAGGGTGGAGGGTACAAGAATTACCATCTTTTCTTTTCAGATTCCTCAGGGGCTTTCTACACCAAACAAAACAAAACAAAACAAAAACAGAGTTGAACTGTAACTCCACAGAGAGGAAGGAAATAAATGAGTCTGAAATAATTTTCTTGTCATTATAGCATTCATAAATCTTGTAGATTCCAATTAGAAACAATTTCAGTTTTCCATGACTAGTAACAGCATAAGAGCATAAGAGGAATCAAGGAGAAGGAGGTTTGCACCTAGGGAGGAAATTTACCTACCCCAGTGGAAATACTTAGGATTGTATAAAACAGAGACTATCAAGAAGTGAGGATTCAGGGCATAAAGAATGTTACAGCCTAGGTTAATAGGTGACTAGAGTTTTGGCATTAAGATCAAGAACTAAGGGAGTAGAACAGCTATAAATAGTAGCAGCAGAAAAGACAAAATGTATAGCTGGACAATAAGGAAATTGTAGAGAGAGTCTGAGGCAGTAATGTCAGAGAAAGCGAAGAAGAATGAAATCCTTTGTCTTGAGTGAATTCCATAAACATTTATTGACAGTCTGTTCTGTGTCACATTCTGTACTAGATGATGGGGAGGCTAAGGAATTCCTGCCTGCTAAGGGCATATAGTCTGACTGTCAAGACAGACATGTAATAATAAAGGGCACTACTGTAATACGTATGCAACAAAGGAGGCATGTGTAAGGTAGGCACAGAGGTGACCACAGGACATCCTATCCTTGGCCCTGGGCTGAGGGAGGAAGAGCCAGAAGTCACCTGAACAAAGAGAATCAAGATGATGGAGTAACAATGAGGTTGGATACTGCAAGCCGGGGGAGAGCAAAGGAGACCAACAAATGTGGGAGAGGAGAGAAAAGGTCCAGAACTGAGAACATCAGACAGACTTGGAAGAGAGAATTTGGGCAGATCATAGGAGGAGACGTGGGCCAGAGGAAAAAAATGAGTGGTCTACAAATTCATTGAGAGTCAGATAGTACTGTTGGTAAAAACTCAAGTGATAGATGTCCAGGGATGGTGAGTTCAAAGCCAGTCTGCCTGCGGATAGACGATCCTGTAGGTTTTTAAGAGTTTTGTTGTTGTTGCTGCTGCTGTTGTTTTGAAACAAGATTTTACTCTGTAGCCTAGGGTGGCCTTGAACTCACGACAGTCCTTCTGCCTCCACCTCTCAACTGAACCACCAACACCAGGCTGAGAGACCCTGTCTCAAACAACGATGGCAAACAACCAAAACCTCCAAAATGTATACATAAAGACGATTTTGTTAGCTCGGTTTAGAGGTTAGTGTAGATGAAAAGGGATGTTTAACTGAAAACGACATGCATTGGGGGATTAGAGTAACAGGCCGTGGGTGGAAGTCATAAAGCAAGAAGGGGCGATCAAACACTGTGCAGCCCTGGGAGAGCAAACAGGCTCCACTTTTGCCTTTGCTGCAGCCGCCGGAGGAGACCGTCACCTACTACTACGGAATCAGATGTGGAGGCGCAGTCCTTCTGGGACTAGGCAGAGCGGAGGAATTGTTACCCCGTTGCTAAGGAAAAAGGAAGCCCCCCACGTTCCCGGTTACCATGGTGACAAGGTAAAAGCGTTCCCTCGGTACCGCCGTACGGTTGTGAGGCAGTGTCTTCTCCTCTCGTTGCCATGGCGACGCAGCGAGATTGTTCGGGTCTCCCGCACCTCCCGCGGCAGTCGCCAGGACGAGGCGGAGGCAGGAGCTGTCCTCCGCGCGCCCGCCCGGTTGCCTTGGCGACGGCGGGTGCCCTGGCCCCGCCCCGCTCGGACTGACAGCGGCGGCCGCAGCGCGCCTGCGCAGTGCTCTCGTCCCCCGCAGTCTCTGTGCGTTGAAGCCGGAGACCGCGGCGGCCTCTGCTCGGACCCTCCGCCCCCGGAGCCGCCGGCCGGAGCCGCAGCCTCTGCCGCAGCGCCCCCGCCGTCCGTCCCCGCCCCCGCCGCCTCCGCCGGAGCCGCTCCGCGTACTGTGAGTCGGGGCCGGGGGGCGACAGCCGCCCGCCGCGGGGCTGAGTCAGCTGGAGGCCCGGGCCCGGGCTGGGGGAGGGGAACGGGGCTCCCCATCCCCGCCAAGCCCCCCTGCCGCCCCACCCGCGCCCCCTGCCGCGGGTCTCCCGCCCCGCGCCTCCCCGGCCTCCCCGGCGGCCAGGCCTCCCCAGACACTCCTCCTCTGCGTCCCTCCCGCTTGTCCCCGTCCCTCCGCGCCCATCTCGGGGTCCTGCCCCTCTGGACGCGGCGCGATCGCACCTCTCCACCGGTGGCCCCGCTGTGCTTCCCCCAAACTCCCTCCCGCCGGTCCTTGTCCCTCTCTCCCTCTTCCTCACCCCTGGGCCTGACATCTCTGGGCCTCGGGTTTTTCCCCCGGCGATATGCAGTGGAAGAAGAGTGACTAGGGAGGGAGCCGGTGGAGACCTGGGGGAGAGGGGACGTCCTGCTTGTCCAAACCTTGGGACCCCAAGTTCGCTGCCGACATGCTCCCGCCCCGGCTACTTTGGGGAAGCGGGTCTGGACAGTGCTTAAGTAGCTGCCGGTGGCCCGCGGGCCTCAGATTGCCGAGAGAGGGTAGCTCGGTCATGCTCAGCTCTGTTGAGTGCTCCGGGCTCCCGTGCACCGTGGCCTTCTGGGCTGAGCCATTGCCCTGGCCACACTGTGCAGGGCAGCGGAGGGGAGGGGTTGCGTCTAGGAACTTAATTAAGTTCCTGTGCTTCCGGTGCATTCCTATGAATTAGCATCCTGCAGTACTCTTTAAAACACTTTCTTTAAAAAAAAAAATCTCATTGTAACAGACCTGGTCTACTGTTTATATCAGGAGAACCATTGGTGGGACTTTGCTCCTGAAACCTGTAAATTCTGCGAAGTAATCTTGAGTAGTAGGTAACAGTGAGTTTTGACAGTATGAGCAGAGTGGAGAAGAAGGGAAGTCGAAGTTTTCCCCTTGGTACATAGTTCTGAGGCCTGTATTCCCGTGTCTTGCAGATAGAGTCTTGGGGTGGGGATGAAGGACTGTCACCTTGGTAGGGTTTTCCTGGGTTGTGCTTGCCACCCACCCACTTGTCCATCTCTTAGTACTTCGTGTTGAAACAGAGGAGAATCCCAAACTGTTTTCTTTTTCCAGCAGGAAACTGAGCTGAAGTCAGTTGGCACTTAGAGCCAGAAGTTCTTAAATAGACATGCCTCAACTGGAGGCCTCCTAACAACTGTGTATCATTGCCAGTTTCCCTGGATTCTTTTCTTTTCCTTCCAGATTTTAATATACTGTTAGAGAATACATGTAAATATAAGCCCGTTCTACTGTGCAAGAGACTTTGTAATTTTTCCCCCTTAAGCTGCAAAGAAATAGACTGTCCATTCCTAAACATCAAAGTGAAGGATCCACTCATTCGGAGTTTCCCGGGCTGCAAACAGTGAGCAGTAATGATTTTGCTTCTGGGCTTTGCTCAATCATGGCGGATTGGCAGCCTTCTTAGAGCCACTCCCTGCCCCCATGCCCATCAGATTAGTTTACACTAGCAAACACGGCTGTCGCCCTAGTTTTAAACGTAGAGATGAAGTTCAGGAAAACTACAGCCCCCATCTAGCACTGGAGTTTCTTCCAGTTGGAATGCCAGTCTGGGGTTTGGCGGGATGCACCTGCCTATACTGCAGTGGGAACTCTGGGTTACATTCCTTCTTGTGGTCCTCTGTGTCGCATAGCTCACTGAAATACCCAAGGAGGGCAGGAGAAGACAGCTGTGCTGGAGAGCTGCTCTTCTGGACTGAGTGTATTTTGGGAATCAGTGTTATTCCTGGGGTGGAGGGCTGTGAATTAAACAAGAAAATGTGTCAAGGCTAGATAGATCAGGAGGGTGTGAGTAACATGTCCCTTTCTAGCTTGCTGTGGCTAGGGGATAGTACATTTCAGAACATCAGAGTGCTTTTTTATATGGGTTAACTTGCCTTTGAAATCATACCAGTGTTTTATGAGATAATGATGGAATGCCTTTTAAAACGGCTCTTCTTAAGAAATAGGACTAAGACTTCTGGTATACATTGCTTCTCCAGCTGTATTGAAGGTAATTGTTGAGATGGGGAGCTGGGCATGATTTGAAACAGGTCAGACCTAAATCTACATTGACAATGGTGCAATTTTATAGGAGTGCATTCCCTTCAAGTGGGACACACCTGAATTTACCAAGAACTTTTAGGTAAGAATTTAATATGACCAGATATACGTAGGTGGATATGTATATGAATGTGGCTTTGTATTGTGGATGTGGGTATATGTATGTGGACATAGGTATTATTGTGAATGTGTATGTATATGTGGATAAGTATGTGGATATTGATTTAAATATGTATTGTGAATGTGGGTATGTATGTAGATCTGTATGCATATGTGGATATGTATATGCATGTGGATATGGAAATGTATATGGACGTGGGAAATGTATATGTGTATATGTTAATTCTGAGCCGCATCCTAATCTCAGAAGCATTAAAACAGGCAAGGCTTGAGAAGGGATCTCGTGTCACAGGGTTAGAAAGAAAGCTGGTTCTATATGATGATGCCAGTCCTGTCACCTCCTAAGAGTACTTGTGTTGTCAAGGAGGATTGCTCCAAGGTCCTCCTCCAAGCCAGCGCTCTGTGGGGACTATTTTGTAAGAAGGCCAGCTATACTTAGGCATGCTGATAGTTACTGAGCAGAGGTACAGTCCAGAACCTGAGCTAACAGCTGGCAGCAAACCTCTCGTGAACTATACCTGAATTTAGCCAAGTAGCATTTTTTAGAAACTAAAGAGAAAATGTAATTTTCCTGACGAGAATGTACCCGCCCCTGTTTATTTGTAGACTGATTTGTAAGAATTCTGGGTCCGTGTTCCTTTCCCTTTAGGATGTTAGAAATGGGGGAGACCTAGGATGGCATAAAATTCTTTCCACATGTTGATATGAGACTTGACCAAGAGTTAAGTGTCTTGCCCCAAGGTCATCTAACTAATATAGAAAGTATGCGAAAACATTGTCAACTGTGTGCACTATGCAAGTGATTGTTGTGGTTATTAGTGTCTGAGTCAAGATTAGAACTCAATTTCCAGACAAGAGCTATTCTACTCCACTACTTTGCTTCATCTGTCATGCTTAGTAGTCCAGAGGGTTTTAATAAAAATAATCTAGCAAGTCTGTAATTATCCCTGTAGACAAGAGCTCATTTTATTGACTGAGATGTTGCAAGACCAGGTGAAATTTTAATGTCAAACTGTTTTATTATATATTTATTCTTGTCACTTTAAAATAGTAATTTTTCTTCACATATTCCAATATGAGTTTTTTTTTTTAAAAAAATGTGCAAATTCAAAATTAGTCATTGAAGTCTTTTTGACTTTTTGTTTGTGAGGCTGCTGTATTCCAGAAAATAGGATTGGGAGAGCAAACAGCAGAGAGAGTAGGAACAAGCATGTTGGGCCTTAGGGTTGTCTGCTGACTCTCAGATGTAACCTTTCCATGGGTCCCAGGAACCACAGGGACTTCTCTGCCTTATCCTTGAGAAACTGAGACAACCGGACCTCTGGAAGCACAAATCTGCTGGTGTGACATCGGACAGCTTACGTAACTGCTGAGTGTCATGTTCCTCATGTGTATCAGTTTCACAGCGTTGTTGGAAGGGTTGAATAGTATGTAAAATACCTACCTAGTTATAGGACACAATCATGGTAAATATTTTATATTTACCAATGTCTAAACTTAAGCAATAATGTTTTTAAAGGGTGTTGCAACTTAAGTCTATTCTGAACTAATTCAGTAACCCCCATTCCTTGGGAGCCTTCTCAGTGTGTTCACATGCACAGAGAGATTCGTCCTGCGCAGATCTGGGACTCACAGTGTTATTTCAACTGCCAAAACTGGAGAGAGTGTATATAAAATGACCCTTTGTCTCCATGTGTTCAGCTGACCTGGTTATCTGAAAGAATCTGTAGCAGAACACAGACTTGGTGTGTTGTTGGGGGGCTGGTCTGGGGAGAATCTGAATTTGAAATAGGAAAACTGCGTGCCGGGCTGCGAGTAAAGTTCAAGCAGCTTTCATTCACTTCCTTGCTGTTGGAGGTGTATTTCGAACTATAGACTTTGCTCAGATCAACTTCAGAACACGTTCGATCCAGAGGAGAAGCCCTTCGTCTCGGAAGAGGAACCTCGCTAGTGAGGAGAGGTGAAGGGAGGTCATTGTGCATGGGGGCAATTACAGAAGGTCCCAAGACAGACCCGAGTAAGCCAGGGCACGCCATTCAGGTGGGACACACCAACGGATTTAAATTCCTAGAACAAAGTCATTAGGGAAAAAAGTATCTGCAAACAAGCTCTGAAGACTGGCTCTGTGGAGAAGTGGTTACCCAGCATGTGTGAGACTTAAAGGTCATCTGGAGGACTGTAAATAAACTTTGAAAAGGAAACTTTTTTTAATACAGTCCTGTTTACCCTTAGAAAGTGGGATTTTGGGGCGGGGAAGGGAAATGGAGACCCAGATAAAGAACCTTTACTTCATATGCCTCAATATTTGACCTATCAAAAGACACATGCAAGTTTTTGTACTTTTTTTGGCATGTGTGTAGATGTCAGTGTGTGTGTGTTGTGTGCGTATGTATAAAATTGGGCACACAGTTGTGCCCATAGAGGCCCAAGAATGATTTCTGGAATCACCCTGGATTGCTCTGCTTTCTTATTGCTTTGCTCTGGAGTTTCCCAGGGTCCACTTTCCAAGCCTAGTACAAACCACCTCCATTTCCACTGGTGTTTTTACGTGGAATCCTGGATCAGAACTCAGGTCCTTCTGCTTGTGAGGCACACTTTTCATTTCTGAGCCATTTCTTCAGCCCTCTCTTTGTATTTTAGTGAAAACCAAATAGAGTTGCTAATGGATATTGCTCAATAAACACATGTTAATGAAACTATTGCCTTGACTTTAATTGAAACCTTTAATGATGGAGCAGATAGGATTTGATTGCTTCTTTCCAGCTAACCAAGCCAGTGTCCAAAAATGGCTCTTAACGTGAAGGGAGGACCCTTGCAAGGCAGCCCTGGATACTTACATACTTAACAAAATGTCCATCGGACCACTTTCATGGTCCTTCCAATCTTTCACCTCTCTCTCTCTCTCTCTCTCTTAATATATATGTATGATATGTGTTTCATCTGCAGATGTATGGGCACATGCATATCTATGCAAATACATATGTAGGTCCAAAGATGATGTCAGGAATCATCCTTGCTTTTTCTTCCACCTTATTCCTTACGGCTGGGTCTCTCCATCACACTTAGAGCTCACCAATACAGTTGGTGACATGAGTCATCTTGCTGTCTCCACCTTCCTGTCTCCATCTCCTGGAGTTACAGCACCTTGCTCACCCAGCATTTATATGGTTTCTATGATCCAGATTTCTCTCCCCTTTCTTGTATGGCAAATGTTTTAACCAGTGAACTTCCCTCACCCCTTATTCTCTTTTTCAGAATAATGTAGTCTCTGCTTAACCAGCTGAAGCAACCGCTATTTTCCTAAGTAAGCTAATTTAATGTTAGCAGTTGATACAAGTGGCATTTTACCTATATGACCTTTATGAAAAGTCTGTGACCTGGGTGTGGTGAAGCACACCTGGAATACCAGCACTCAGGAGGCTGAGGCAAGATCTAGAGTTTGAGGCTAGCCTAGGCTACATAGGAAGGCCTTTTCAAAATAGCAATAATAATAATAATAATAGTAATAATAATGTGCCTCTTTATGTTGGGAGAGCTTGAAGTTTAAGGAAACCCCAGCTGAAATAGAGGTATACTTTGTGAAGGTCTCAATCTAGATCAGGCCCGGCTTGTCCAGCATACTGCTTACACAATGCTTTATTAACAGTTTCCGTAAGAAACTGATACACTGTGATTAAAATCACTAAGTAATGTTGAGTTTTTAAAATTTTGTCATCATTTGGCCAGTTAGCCTTTTTAGCCAGGTGTCTTGCTGATTATGGAAAGATGACAGGCCTATCAGTTGAATGTGTGCTTTAGATGCTTACCCAGCGGTTAGATGGGTCATGTTGAGTAATACACATTCTAGCATTCAGTCTTCCCTTGGTCCAAGAATGCAAATCTGCAACAGTTGGTCAAGTTGGTGAGGCATCCTGCGGCCAACGGTGGATTTTCCCTTGTGTAAAGTCAGCTGGCCAGTCCTGCCCCAGGCCCTGATCTTGTTGTCATCAGCACCATGTCCTGACAGCTTTACTGACGCGGTTTCTCAATTTCTTATCATAACATCGGTGTTCTGATCTCTTAACATTTCATTTGCCTCTAATAAATAAGAGCTTAGTACTTCTAAAATGTTTTGACTCCATGTAAAGTAATTTTCCCTCACATTGTTTTCTATATATAGGAGATACAAATCCTTCTTATGATGTGTTTAAACTAACTAAACAAGAAGTATGACTCCAAATCTACTCAATAAGTTTTGAATATATAGAAATCTTTAAAGGACACATGTCCTTAGACCATAAATTTCTACCCTGGGATTGCTTAGAAAATCAAAGGCATAGTTTAGAATACACTGTAAAGGCCAGCAAAATGCACAGCAGGTAAAGCATTTGTCACAGCAGCTCAGAGACCTGAGTCTGATCTCTAGAACCACGTAAAGGTGGGTAGAGAGAACCAATGCCATTAGGTTTTCCTCTGATGGTCACATGTGTGCCATGACATACACACATTAATAATAGATTTAAAATACTTAGATATGGCTTGTTATTAATATAACATTACTAACAACATCAACTCTTTAAGATAATCAAAAGGGTTAGCCACTGGGGGATTAGTCAGGTTCACACAAATAAAATACTGCATAGGCATTAGAAAATTATGCACACCTAGAATTTTGTAAGTTTTCAGCAAATTCTAGTTGACTGATGGAATAAAATTAATATTTGATATTTTGCGAGCAAATCTCAGGAGCCAAGTGCAATCTGGAACTTCTTGAAGGCACAAGAAATAAAAGAAATTCTTCCTTTAAGAATTAGTACAATAATATTTGTTGGATCTAGACATGTTGACACGTATGTGCAAGCCTAGCTCCAAGAGCTGAGGCAGGAGCTCACTGAGGGCAGAGCCAGGCAAGACCGTACAACAAGAGCCTGTCACAAAATAGAATGCTCACTGACATTAGAACTTCTGTGTGTCCGATGATAAAAGTAAGATTTGAAATAGTAGTATGTCAATAGTATTTTATGGAGAAAATATGATCAATTATGTAGAGTCTTGTTGCACTGTATCAAGAATTAATAACTGATTTAAAAACTATTGCCAGTGAATTACAAGTCCTTGTCTTCAGGAGACACCTACCAAATGGTATTTATTTTGATTATTTTAAAAGTGCTTTGGCTTTTGGTTGATGTGTTTTAAAGTGTTTTGGCTTTTTGGTTACATGAATTTCATGTAATCCTATATGTCTATCTGACAACTATGTTTGTGTGTTTTGTGTTTCAAAATAACAAAATTGTGGCCACTTCAAAAAAAAGAAATATGAAAAGATACTAGAAAAGCATGTGCCAATTATAAATGATGATCATTGAATAGTGGATTGATTTTTTTCTTAATGCCTTTTAGTATTTTCTCAGCTTTCTGCATTAAGCATCAATGACTTCATTTTATACTAGTGACACACGATAATAATGAAGAAGATGACAAGCAAGTGGTTCTTAAGAGAGCCTTCTCTGCCTCCTGACTTTTGCTCTTTACATTTACCAGAAGGCATACCCCAGGGTTTTGTTAGGAATGGCCTGTTTTTCTCCCATGTTTTTCCAGATTCTCAACATTCTCAGACCCACATGGTGTAGGACCCTCCCTGAGGCTTTATCTCATATTTGCATATATGTGTGTCTCCGTCTGAACTGTTTTCACAGGCTGCGCCTAGGTCTGTCACAGTCTCCTTCTTTCCTCTGCTCTTGGTCACACTGTTTGCCCATCAGCTAAGAGGTTCCTTCTCCTCCAGGGATGGACACAGTAATTTGGGCTTGACTTTGGCCAATGGTGGGTTCTGTCCAACTCTGAGCGCTGGGGAAGACGTGTTTCTGACCTTCTCTGAGGATCCCGTATACAGAGTTAGGGACATATGGCCTGTCCCACAGCTTGGCCTGTGCTGCAGGAAATGTTTACCAAGCAGGATCTACTGCTTCTTGCAAGTGTTCTGACTACCCAAACACTTGTCCCAGATGGGGCAGACACATGCCCTGCTGTCTGGAGTTATTAGTGAACACGTCTTCGGGTATGTCTGGCCGGAGAAACTCCACCACCAAGTGATTGTTGGAGAAGCAGTCATCTTGCCTTTTGGGCATTGTTGTCCTGGTCACCTTGTAATATGATATAATTATAATATAATATCTGTAAGAAATGAAACCTTAGCTACTTCTGAGTCAGCAAGACCATGGTTGGGATTAATGTGTATGTTGCCATGTGACGGGCAAGTCTTGACCCACTGAGTGAAATGCAGTATTCTTTCCCGTGTCAGTGTTCTCCTGCGGGCTTATCTCCATGGGTAACATACCCCTTGTGGCCAGACTCTCCTCCCGTACCAGACTCTGGGCAGCCGGCCACCACTCATCACTTCCTTGCAGGTCGTTGCCACTTGTCAAGGACCTGATTTGGTTTCTGATTTGTCCTGATTTTAGACTGGTAGAGTTCACAGCTGAACGCTCCCACTTCTGGCCTCCTATTAACACCCTTCAGTAATGGGACTACTGCTAAGTACAGAGGTGCGTATGCTGGCCCCAAAATAGCAAGGTACGGTTTTGAGACAACTTGATAAGACTTGTATTCCTCAGTAAATGTAGTTCCCAGACTTATAGGGTATTCTTACAAATTTGCATATCATGTTATAAGTATACCACCAGGTATTTGTCAAGTCTTTGATTTGTATTTGTAGTCACAGTGAGCATAAAATAATGAGATTAACCCCCTGTCTGTGGGAAGACTATAGTCTGGTGTGGAAGATAAGGCAGATGTGTACAATGATTTTTACATGACTATACTAATGCCAGAAAGATATTTTTGGTGTTTCATTATATAAAACACAGTCTGTGCCCCTAAGGAATTCTGCTAACATTCTGGCGAGTATGTTGAACACAGAATTGAATGTCTCAACACATGAGAACTTCACAGGAAGAAGAAAAGGTGCTTTGGCAACTTAGCAAGGGAAATGCCCCCCGAACCCAGAAGAGCCAAGGGAAGCTTCAGAGAGGAGCACCCACTTGGGGCTGGTTTTGCAGGGTGATGTTGGAGCTCACCAGCAAGCAGCTGACTGAGAGTTGGCAAAATAAATGAAAGTGTGCTGGGTGTCAGTGGTCCTGTGGAATCTAAATCCCTAGTGGATTCTGAGAGGGAAACAAGCACTGTGAACCGGGTCACTAGAAAAGACTTTAGAGTGGGAGCAGGAGCTGTGAGAGGGAACACGGCCACAGGCCTTCCACAGTGCCAGGTACGGCAGCAACAGCAAGGGTAGGGCCTGAGGAACATTCGGCAAGATGAGCATGTCAGCCTTGCCAGGCTGACGGTGAGATATCTCTGAGTGTGGGAGAAGATTGGTGACATGAATTAGAAGTTAGGGTCTACGTGGCAAGACAGATTGGAGATGAATTTGGTCCAGACATCGAAAACTAGAAACAGCATGACAATGGGGTGTGGTGATGGAGATAACTCAGCTAAGAGATCATTCAAGCCAGGCACCAAGGGCGAGTTTGGGGATGGAGCTGTACATAGAGAGTCCAGAATGCAACACTCTCCAGAACTCCAGCTACAGAGTGGAAGGCTGGATCCCAGATCTCAAGTAACAGGCCCCACACCATGCCCTTCACTAGGAAAAGAGGGACCGGACTGGGAGGGACCGGACTGGGACAGTTCAGTGCAAAGGAAGAGAAAACAGCAGGAGAGCTGCCGTCCTGCTGAGTGAGATGAGATGCTAGTGACAGATGCTGAGTCATATATGGAAGCTCAGGGGACATGACAGACAGAAAATGGAGCGGATGGGGTCCTCAGAGAGAAGGGCCACCAGGACACCAGTGAGCATCAGAAGCAGTGGGAGAAGGTTTTTACTATAAAATAATTCTACCTTCATCACCAAGTATAAATAAAATTGTGACCTATGAGTTTTTCATAAGTTTTATAATTGTGGTTTTTAAAATATAGTTTCAACATTATAATATTTCACCACAGGTTTCTCCACTTCAGTCTAATCCATAGATCTATTGCTTTGAATATCTCATTTTTTCCATGTATCCCTTCCTGACCCAGTAAATGTCAGCAGTGTCTTGGGGAGTCAGGGTATTTCTGACATTGTACACATGTAAATATCTCTGTTCTCAATATCACTGGATAAATGACTTTTTTGTGGATTATTTCTTCAGGTTATACTCCATAAGATGGAATTACAGAGCAAAAGGTAAACATAGTGCTTGATTTTTTTAATGTGATTAGATATTCGACTTTTTATTTTTTAAGTTTTTATTTTATTTGAGAGAGAAATAGAGAGAGGGGCACACTTAGGAGTTAGTTCTCTGCTTCCATCAAGTAGGCTCTAGACTGCCCAACCAGTGCCTTCACCTACCACACCATCTTGCCAGTCCCAAATGATGCCTCTTAAAAGCAAAAGAGGAAAGGTTATTAGAGTCAGGTATGGTAGCACATGCCTGCAATCCCAGCAGCAAGATTGAGCAAGATTGAAGAGAGTTTGAAGCAAGCTTTGCTACCTATATGTAATTTTTTTAATAATAAGCATCTCTTTAGTTTCTGACTGCCATTACAAAAACTGATCAATTAGCAACAAAAAAGTGTTTTCTTCAGTTGCTCCCCAAAATGTTAAGTAAAGCAGTTTACAACTAATTATTGCACATTGATAGCAATCCCATCAACTTTCCGTTAAAGTTAAGTGTTTGTTAGAGTGACTTTGATTTTAAGGAGGTCTGCATACATTTAATGGAATAAGGGAAAGGAGTTTCAGTCAGCCCTCCATGTGTGTACAGGTTCTTTCATCCATAAATTTAACCAGCCACGGATTGAACATAGTTTTTAGAAAATATTTTCCTAGGAAATAGGCAGTTCCTAGAATCTGCCATATGCCGAAAGCACTATGCCGAGTCCACATGAGTGCCGTGTAGTCATTGGTGTTATGTCATCTTCTAAGTCCTCTTAGATCATTAACTTTGATCTTGACCCTGATACAGTATACAGGAGGATATGTGTGGATTATATGCAGATACTATGACATTTTCTAAGAGAATCAAGAATAAATGGATTTTGGAATCCATGGAGAGATCTTATGGGCACCAAGGGGCAATTGTATTTGGGGAAAATGGTTAAGTGTGAGGAAGAAAGAAATAACTCCTTTGGGGGATACCAGGAAGAAGGTGACTTCCAGAGGAGCGCAGTCAGCCCACGGAGACTGGAAGGATGAGAGTGTGACTCTTTCTACCCTACAGGTGAGGTTCAAGGAGATGATGATTTCTGCTAAGCAGTGACCTTTGCCTCCTCTGAACAAAGCCAGGATCTCTTGCTGACAGGAATGAGGGGGGTGGCAGTGGGAGACTGAGGTCTTAAAGACCTGAATTAACCACAGTGAGTACTGAGCCTGGGCATTCAGAGATGAATAAAAGTCTTATTGTTCATGAGCAAGGGCCCAGTTGGGCGTATGAATTCATAATGGGCCAGGCCTGCAGGCCAGCCTGGAGAAGCAGCAGGGGAAGGAGAGCCAGGGCTGGGCTGGGTGACATGTTCATGGCAAGGTTTCTGAGGTGGCAGAATTTAGAGGGGCTGTGAAGTAGTTGGAGGGGAGCTGCAGATCTAAGCCCAGCTGGCTGCCAAATAGAGTAATTACAGGCCCCAGTGAGATCAGAAGAAAGGATGAAGAATAAGGGTTTAGAATAAGGGACAGATCGTGAATAGGTTAGAGACAGATCTTCATTGGAATTTTATGATTTAACCAAGGTTGGTTTTACCTTGTTACTTTTTTGTCATACTTGGGTTTTTAGCATGGGCCTATCTAATTAGTCATATTTTTGATGAATAGCTAAACTCTCAGAAGAACTGGGGTTTGAGGATATAACAAAATTGCTTTGAAGGAAGTGTAGAGATGGAGGAAGATCATGGAGTCTGGCTTCATAAGGTTTCAGAACCTGGGAGCAACTTGTCAACCAATGGCTCCCACAGTTCTGACTTGTCACCACTGCAGCGGCACCCAGCCACCGGCCCTTCTCTGCCTGAGCATTGTCGTAGCGTTTAAACTGAAGGCACTGGCCTTCCCGGCTCGATAGTCATACCTCAGATGTGCAGTTGCATGGGTCAGGTTGCTTCCAGCTCTCTGCGTGCATTGCTTTCTGGCCTTTGTCAGTGAAGGGGCCACCTGATCTGTGAATGAAGGAGGATCATTTCTGTGTCTTCCAGACAGATGCCACTTCTTGACAGGAGTGAGGTTTTCTGAGTGATGTGTGGGCTTCAGCCCTTACTCACCCACTGGGTTGGACACTTTATGCAGAATACAAACTTTACAACTGTATGTAGCAATCCTGTTTCTTGCTCGTTTTCAAACTTGGGTCTCACTTCCTCTGACCCCTTTCCCCTCAAGCACTCCTAACATCTACTTTGACCTTGACCCTGACTGATACCTTGTCTGTGACCTTTATTTCACCTGCTAGACTCACATTACAATCATACTGCATAGCTTCAGCCACTTGGACAGCTAATGACTCAGAGCAATCACAGGACTGATGTTGGGGCAGACAGGGTGGAAACGAGGAAAGTCAAGTACAGGCATTAGTGTGGAGAGTTGAAAAGCAGGACTACTTCCTTTCCTAGGCTCTAAACTGGACCTTGCCCTTGCCTGGACATTGGGCTATGCCTTGCACGAAAACCAGGGCGTAGGTAGGAGTCGGCTCCTGCCGACTGGCTGATCCCTGTGGGAAGGAACAGCTCCCAGCAGGCCTCAAGCCAGAGTGGGATAGGAGTGAGGCACATTGTTTTCCATGTGGAATTAAATGGTCTGTTTGTAAATATGGCCACTCACAGATCTTCTTCCCCTTGCTTCTAGTCAATGTAGGAAAGAATAGGTAAAACAAAGAGGTCCACTACAGCTGATAGCTGCAGTACAGTAAAAAACCCTGAACTTGAAGTTGGGAGATTTGGGCGTGGTATTCTGGGACCTTGAACAAGTAACATCTAAAATCCCAGTTTCCTTTTCTGTAAAATGAGGGTATCTGCACGTGCCATTCCCTCTATATGGAACATTCTTCCCTGGATATTTGAAGTTAATTCTCCTTAACCCATATGTCTTGGCCTAACTGTCACTCCAGTTCCACTCTTAGTTAGGTCCCCTGTGTTAGTTTTCTGTTACTGTGGCAAGATACTTACAAGGAGGAACGATTTATTTTCCGGTGTGTGTCTGTGTCTGTGCGTCTGTGTATCAGAGGGCACTGTGTGTGAGCCAAGGGTGACTTCAGGGATCATCTCTGATTGTTCTTACCTCCACTTTGCTTCACTGAGATTTCCCAGGCTCCACTTTCTAGACCTGGAAGTTCAGGCCACCACCATTTCTACCTTTCTTTTTTTTAGGTAAGATCAGGGATCTGAACTCAAGTCCTTCTACTTGTGAGACAGAGTCTTAACCCCTAAGCCATCTCTCCAGTCCCAATTATTTTTATTCATGGTATCAGAGATTTCTGCACTTGGTGAACTGTCTCCATTGCTTTAGGCCTGTGGCAAGATTGGCAGAGAACATGTGGGGAAGGAAAGTTTTTCATTTCATGGTAGCCAGAAGGCAGAAGGGAAGAAGGTAGCGTCCCAGTGTCCTTTTCAAAGGATACTCTCAAAGACCTAACTTCTTTGCAGTAGGCTTCACCTCCTAAGAATCCTCTCATCTTGCAATAGTGCCATAGCATCAACCAAGCCTTGAAGACTTTCTAAATGCACACTGCAGTAGTCCCATGACAGAGTTTCTAGATTGTGGATAGCAGCCATTAATAGACTGAAAGCAGTTGGTTGCGCTGTAGTCAGCATCTTAAAAATGACTATACTGGGCTGGCAAGAGAACATAGTGGGTAAGTAGTGGGTAAGGTGCATGCTGGAAAACCTGGCAACCTGGGCTTGATCCCTGGAAACCCACATGGTAGAAGGAGAGTTGGTCTCTGACCTCTTCCCACGCATCATGGGATGTGTCTCTCTTTTTCTAATAAACCAGATTTTTAAGAAATGAACAGACAAGGGCTGGAGACAGAGCTCAGTTGGTAGAGCATTTGAAGCCCTGCCTTCATATAAACTGGATATGGTGTGCCTGCCTGTGATCCCAACATTCTGAAGGTGGAGAAGCAGGAGATCAGACGTTCAAGAACACCCTCAATTACATAGCAAGTTTGAGGCTACTCTGAGCTACATAAGACTCTGTGTCAAAAAAGGGGGAGGAGGTTGAGACTGTGCCTTTCAAGCAGAAGGACCTAAGTTCAGATCCTGGATCCCACATAAAAACGCCAGGCAGAAATGATGGTAGCCTGTACTTCTCATGAATCCCACAGCGAAGCAAATCCAAGATGATTCCTGAAGTCACCCTGGGTCTTCCACAGAAACATACAATGTTCTCTGATACACACACACACACACACACACACACACACACATTAATAGACGGAAAGCAGTTGGTTGTGTTGTAGTCAGCATTTTAAAAATGAATACATTTTTTTTAAAATGGGGAAAAAAAGACCAGAAAATATGAGTGAATTGATCACATATGCATAGGAATTCTTTTTTTTAATAAAGGATTCTTTTTTTAAGCTTTTTTAATTATTATTTATTCAATTGTGCGTGTGTGCGTGTATGTATGTATGTGTGTGTATGTGTATGTAGAACCATGGATGAATTGGGGAACCACCATGGACACCTCCATCTCCTTGTTTACTCTGCCCCGGGATTCACAGGCTCCGCCCTACCAGGACCAGAAACTCAGGGTGCCCCTGCTTCCGCCCTGCGTCTATACGTGGGGTCTAGGATCCGAACTCAGGACCTGCAAGGCAGAGGCTTAACCCCTGAGCCACCTCTCCAGCCCCAGGAATTCTTTAATGCAAGTTGTTTTCTTATGTATGTCTGTATTCATAACTGTATTTGTTGAGTTATGAAATGTACTTCTATAAATAGATTAAAGGCCTCTTCTTTCAAAATATTCTATCCTAATATTTGTCCTCTGTGGTACGTTAGTGTACTACAGCAACAACTTTTAATTATCTATGGTTACAGGTATGATTTATCTACAACTAACAGGCTCCTTGAGGCGGGAATCAAAGCTGACATATTTATCTAGATAAGGCCTGGTGATAATTTGGGCTTGGCACATCATTGCTGATACTGCTGAGGTGTGCTGTTGTGGTGGTCCTTAGTTCTGTGACGTGTTCCTCTGGTGTGTAGCCAGTGACTGCCGTGACGAAAAGCCCACACACGTCCGTGACCAACAGCAGTACCCTGCAGAGCATTCTGTGACTTCTCCAAAGTTGGGAATGGAACAGAAAGGTCATGCCGCTGGGCTGCTGGGAGCAAGAGATTTGCTGACAGAGACACTGGAGCACCTCTACCTTCAGGCTGTCCCTGAGAAGCAGCCGCCTCTCCCCTCGGGTCTGTTCCTGCCATTGGGGACTCGGGGTCTGAGGCGTTCCTCAAGGGGCCAGCAAGCCTGCATCTGGCTCTCCAGAGGATTCACTCTGTCTCTCCTTCACCCTGGCAGTGTTTGCCTGCATGGATCTGCTTTCCCCAGACTTTAGGGGAGAAATATTATTCTCATAATCACTGTAGCTCTGATCATGGATTCAGAGAAATTTCCAAGAGAAATGTGCTTGATGCCTTCAGCAGATTGCCCCCTTTAGATAATATTCAAAAACTGTCTTCAAATTTAAAACCTTGCAGAGATGCATAAGGCAAAAAGTGGCAGTCCTTTATAGCCTTGTCCCCCAGAGAACCACTGCCACTATTTTATTGGATATTTCTTTTCTACATACACTAATATGTTTGTTTAGAAACAGTTTAGTATCTTCCTAATTTACAAAAAAGTCACAAAAATTAAAAAAGAGTAAATGACAGAATTAAAACCACTTTTAAACCAGACAAGGAAACTGTGGAGAAAGATTGTGTTTGAGGTCAGCCTGAATTACACGGAGCATCCCTGTGTTAAAAATTGAAAAGTAAAACCATCTTTAATTATGTCATCCAGAGATGTCCCTAAGAGGTGGCTCCGCTAGGCTTTGGCATCACCCTGTCTCCACTAGTGTCCCCAAGAAGTATGATCCAGGTGCAGATGTGTGTGTGTTTTGTAGATGAGCTGCAAGGCCCTTCAGATAACCACCCTATACCCTTTCTATGAAAGGTCTCTTACCACTGTGCTTTATACAGTAACGTAGAATGCATGTTCTTCTTACTAATTGTATTAGTCAGGGTTCTCTGAAGAAACAATCTATAGAATGTATTATATATATATATATGTTTATTAAATTAACTTACAATAAAAAATAAGTGTCCTTCAAAGTAGCCTCCCGTACCTGCTTCATTTTTTGATCAGAATGTTCCACAAAGCCAAAAGGTCCCAAGAAGGTCTCAAGCCTTTACTTCTCTGGAGGGTCGAAGATGCTGGGTTCTGATGTCGATGAAGAAAAGCTGAACTAGCAGCAAGGCCTAGAGGCCAGGCTCCAAAGGCAGCAGGAACAGCAGCAACGTGCTGGAAAAGGTGAAGCTCCAAGTCAGCAAAGGACGGAGGCAGCAGCAGCAACAACAAAGAAGGCCACGATGCTCTAACAGTGCATGAGGCTCCAAGGTGGATTCCACAGCAAGTCAACACAAATAAGGGAAGATCAAGTCCCTCTTCCTTGCACCTCCTATTATCCGGTCCACCACTGGAACGTACCACCCACTATGGGCTGGGTTCTCCACAGCAATCAGTCAAGTACCTGCAGAGTTGTTCAGGGGCCTGTTCCAACCATTAACCTTCCACAGCTGCATCCCAAACAGTCTGCAGCTGTCAGGGGACACCAAAATGCAACCAAAACATTGATCATATGAAGATTATAAGGCATCATGTTCCCAGTGCAAGACTCATGTGGAAAGCACTGCTCACTGCCCCACAGCGCAAATGCTTGCTCTGGCCCCAGGAGCATTATGTCCATGTCACTGAAATAACTTGTTCTGAGAGGTACTTTCTCTGCTAGCTGTATAGCTAATGTATTCAGCAATCAATGACTTAAGGTTGAGATAAGATTCTGCTTAACTGGACTTATCTACAGGTGTCAGAATGCTCCCCAATAACTGGCTGAGCTGAGTTTACTCTGATATTTGGAAAGGAGTAGAAGAGACATTCCTGCATCCTCAATTTTTCATTTTCTTTGAGTTTAGGCATCAGTTGCTTGATGCCATTTAAACAGATGTATTTCGGCCCTGAGAGAGATTGTTAAGACATACTCAACTCAAGCTCTTTTCTTTCCTTTTTGGGGAAGATGTGGGCTCTGGCTCAGAGTCAAACAGAAACCCTACCACCAAGACCACCACCAAGCTGTACTCCAGACTCGTGAGGCATTTCATAATACTCTTGTTGATAGTTTTCCAAAGTTTCTCTTCTTTACATCTTGTTTTCCCGTGTACACATTTGGCCAGTGGGAGTCCTGACCCTTAGTCTGAGCAGGTGACGCCATTCCTGTAAAGGTGTCATGGCAGAAGTAAGCTCTGGGGAGCCACCCAGCAACCAGGGCTATCCACGCCATGGGGCAGCGGTCATAACCCAGAGCAAACTCCACTAAGCCAGAGAACAAAGAGGGACTCTAGCCCCAAGGGTCGAGGTGGCAGGAGATGTGGTCTGGTGGCGGTTTCCTATCACTCCTGTAAAGAAGTTGCAAATGTAATGACCTAGGGAAGCACGTTGTCATCATACAGCTCTGCAAATTGGAAGCCTCGAGTCTTTCTCAGTAGGTGAAGCAGACCGAATGATTACTCCCGAAGTGTCCCACCCTACCCTTCCATGATTTTATATGACAAAAGGTATGATTAAAAATATTCAGAGGAAGAGTTTAGCCTGAGTTTTTTGGTTAGATCTTAAATGCAATCATATGTATCCTAACAAAGGATGAGATGTAGCTAAATGGTAGAGCACTAGCTTAATGTGAGCAAGGCCCTAAGTTCTAGCCCCAGCCCCACAAAAAAAGACCCTGTCTGGACATGTATCGTTATGAAAGGGAAGTAGAGGGGATTTGGGGAGAGGAGATTGTGATCAGCAGAGATTGAAGTGGTATGGCTGTATGCCAGAGGACGGCCTGAAGCCACCAGAAGCGAGAAGAGAAGCCAGAAGTTGTTCTCCAGAGCCTTCAAGAGGGAAATCAGCTTTGATTTGGAGCTCCTGACCTCCAGGACAGTGAAGGAATTAACTGCTGTTGTTTTAAAACACCCAGCTTGTAGCAGTCTGTTACAGCAGCCACGGAACACTAGCACAGTCAGCAGGACATTTCTTCTGGGGCCCTAGCAGAAAGCCATTTCCTTGTCTTCCTTGCTTCATGGCATTGTGTCACTCTGCTTCTGTCCCCACTCCCTCTGACCCTCCTCCTTCCTCTGGTAAGGCCTCCATTAACCAATCCGGAGAATCCAGGAAGATCTTCCCCCCTGGGTGCTTAGCTTCAGCACATTGCAAAGTTCTTCTTGCCCTTTCAGGGTCCCAGCATTAGGACTGCCACAGTCTGTAATTCTAAAGGCAAAAGATTGGGGTGTGAATGTGATCTAGGCTGGACAAAATGCTCCTTGAAGTTTTGAGGTAAGAATGGAGACGCCCTTCCCAGCTCTCACCGCTGGTATTTACCAGGCAGACTAAACTGAAAGGACTCTGGTTTGACCCAATAAGGACATTTTTTCATCCACTGATTTTTGAACTGGAGCCTGTTGAATGCAGACCCCCAGAGAGATGTCACAAGAACTATGTGTTGTAAGAACTAGAGGTAATGGGCGAGTTCCTTGTAATGGGAGAATTTCAGGCCATGTGGAAGGTGTTGAGGCCCCCACCACAAAGACAGAGCCGCCACCTCTCGTGTGTTGCTGAGGGGGGGGGCAAGAGGCTGAGGAGCTGCCATGTGGAGCTCTTCCATCTGGAGGCTGCCTCGAGGCTGAAAGCTGGTTGTTACCTGGGCAATTTGAAAGTTTGAAAAAACATCAAGACCATCAAAATCAGATCCCCATTCTGTTCCTGACCGCCTCTCAAGTTCTGGAAAATAAGATATTTTCCTCAGAAGTAAATAGAACTTCCTCCTTGGAGAGAATGAGAAAGCATTCATTATTAATGTTTATTTTCACATTTGCAGATGAAAGGCATGCTGACTTCAAAGAGGTAGCTTGGGAAAGAGAATTAATTCTTGACATTTACATTATCTACTAGAAAACACTCATGTGTATTTTGAAAAAGTTTCTCATGGTTAATATGAAGTTGAGAATTTTGAAAAGAGATTTGACAGTCAATAAAAGAATAAATAAGAGTCTGTTAGGACAGAAATGTTTGGGTTCCTAGCTACCCATCTAGGACAAGGCATCGGTCTATGGTGTCAGCAGACAAGCTCTTCGGTATCCTGGGAAACAGAACTTCTGCCCAGTGCCTAATCATCACAGGCTTCCTTCCGCATCAGTCCCTCTTTTGTAACACAAAGGTTTAAGACTCCAATGAATGAATTTCATTTTTAAGCATAAAGTTCAGAGAAACAGACACCAGAACCCCAGGAGCCACCTCTGCAGAGACAACACTGCCTCCTCACCTCCCAGGCAGGCGGGCTTCTAGAGGTATTGTTTCAACCTGCAGGGCCAAAGTTATAGTCTGTAATCTCTCTCTCTCTCTCTCTCTCTCTCTCTCTCTCTCTCTCTCTCTCATCTATCTATCTATCTATCTATCTATCTATCTATCTATCTATCTCTGTCCAGGGTTTCATATAACCTAGGCTGTTCCCAAGAATGGAAGGATGACCTTCAGATTCTGATCTTAGGCCTCATTACGTGTTGCTAGAGATCCGCAGACTTTGCACGCACTAGGAAGCATCCTCTGCCAGTATTCCCAGCCCCAGGGTTGTATCTGTCAGCTCACCGGCCTCAGCAGTCACAGTAATATGTCACTAGTGTCACTCATGGATTGGCTCCTTACAACTTTCAAATTTAAAGACATTCCAATGTCTCAGCAGTCTGAGTATGTCAGGTAGTATCAGTTCTCATCTCTGCAGATTTTAGGATTTGCATATCTGATCATCAAGAAAGAACGCCGCATTCGTTTATCTGCTTTAGAAATGTTGGCATAGGAAACTGATCAGCTTACTGGTCATAATGGTTGTCACCCCACCCACTGACTTTTTTTCAGCATCATATAAGAAGTCAACACATTTATTTTTATTTCCCATGTTGCACTGTCCTGTCCCAACATTCTGGAACACAAGAAAAAAAGCCTGAAGTTTCTGGAGATAAGGGAAACCCATAGTGTAGAAAAACACGTCATGCAGTGACTCCGCCTACCTGTCAGGCCACTGGCTGACAGCAGTGGCAGGAGCAGGGCCAGTAGCTGGCAGATTTTGCACATGGTCTCTGGAGCTGGGCTTCTCGGGCATTGCCCTTGCCAGCGACTCACCAGAAAAGGCTGTGAAAATGTAGTCCTGAACCCTAGCCCACATCTGTTCTTCTCTGGGGCTGGCCCTGGAGTCGGCATGAGCAGGAGTCCAGTCCCTTCACCCTCCCTAAGTTCTAAGGATTTCTGCTCCAAGGGGGGTTCCTTCTTGAAGTCAGTGTTGACTTGAATGACTTCACTGAAAGGCAGGAGGGATCTTGTCAGTCCTTAGCAGAAAAAAACAAAATGTTCCTGCTTGTCTTTTGCTTAACCCAGAAGAGAACTGTGCAGCGGCTCAGCCTGCCTTCAGGGAGGCCCAGGGTTACTGCAGTTTTAGATCCCTCGTTCTCAAGTGGATGTAGAAGCCAGGTCTTGAGACGCAACCATCTGTGCTTCTTGCATTATGCGATGGTGTTCTGAAGTTTTTCTTAATACCCCAAGAAGAAAAAATTATGAAGAATTTCTGATGGCTGTTTTGTAGGACATGAGCAAACACTCTAGACTCCACTGCCCCAGGCAGTCCCTTGGTTGTCATTCGGTAAGGAAATGACTCTGCTTTGCTGAACTGGGCGTCATGTATAAAGCTCTGCATACACACCTTGATTAGTATGCATAATTCAGGAGAAAGACAACAATATGAACATAGTGACAGAGAACTTTGATTACACTCTCAGCTTCAGTGTTGTTGACTTACTGTACTGGGCAAGTCAGTTCCTTGTGTCTCTACATATCCTGTAAGATGTAAAATGAGGTTATTGCCTGTTCCCACTGCCTGATCATGAAGTCAGAGCTGAGAATACTTTGAACTTCTCAGATGAAAGATGACATAAAACTACAAAGTGAAAAGTTGCTTGTAGGGCAGGGTGCTGGCAGGCTGCAGAGAGAGGACCTGTAGGAACAAAACTGAAGGGTGGCAGGAGGATATGAACACAGGCTGTCATATAAGGAGAACCGACCTACTGTAGTGGTTAGAGATAAGCCTTTGAGATCAGAATCACCATCTTGGAGCAGAAGACAGAGCGGCTACAGTTTTAAGAACTTCTCAAGGTGATTCAGATGCACCCTGGTTTGGAAAGTTTGGCTGTTCCTAAAGAGGCTGTGTGTGTCCTCTCTCTCTCTCACATCCTCATATTCCCCCTCCCGAAACCACTTTTCCACTTTGGTTCTTCCCCCACATGTATCATGCACGTGATCTCTGGGGTAGTTCACTGTTAGATGAGCCCAACTTTTTCTATGAGGCCAGGTCACCCATTATCTTTGCACAAAATGTTTTCAGTGGCAGGAATTATTGCCAGAAATGAAAGAATACTATACAGCCACCAATAAGAATGAGGTGACTCTCCATGACCTACATGGAAAGGCAGCCATGATGCTTATATCTAAATAACTAACAAATAACAAATGTGAGCAAATAAAGTTTGGATCATATAAAGGGCTAAAGAAAACACATACCTAATTAACAGGGAAGTTACTTTATAGGTATATACATATATGTGTTATTTGAATTTGCATATTATTTATGTAATTTTTCAAGCTTAATAACAAAGTAATTACTAAGAGAGTAGTTGCTCATGTAGTTCCCAGAGAGCAGTCAATTGCCTTTATTGTCCTTATGTATCATGTATCATTATACTTGTCTCCACTGTTCAGCGATGAGCGCCTTAGTGGCAAGATCTCCTGCTATTATCTTCCTGTCACCGTGCCCAGAACTATCCCTGGCACTGAGTGGGTCTGCAGTACCTATTTTTTGGCTTTAAGAAATCTAAAACAGGGCTGGAGAGATGGCTCAGGGGTTAAAACTCTGTCTCACAAACAGAAGGTCCTGAGTTTGGATCCCAGGTTCCACATAAAAAACACCAAGCAGTCGGTGGTAATCTGCCCTTCCAACTCTGGTGGGCAGAGCCTGGGAAATCCCAGAGTGAATCAAGGAGGAGGTAGACGCAATCTAGGATGATTCCCAAAGTCACCCTTGTCTTCCACAGGTACACAGAGCGTCTTTTCTCTCTCTCTCTCTCTCTCTCTCTCTCTCTCTCACACACACACACACACACAAAATAAATAAAATATTAAAAAAAGAAACTAAAACAGCTGGGCATGATGTCAACTGCTTATAATCCAAGCACTCAGTAGGTTGAGGAAAGAGAAATGTGAGTTTGAGGCCAGTCTGAGCTACATGACAAGATCTGATCTCTAGAAAAATTGTGGGGAGGCTCAGCTGATCATCCCAGGGACAGTCAGACACTGAGGCATAACCAGTGGCCAGTTGGCATGTCTGGTCCTCTTGGAAGGACAATAACCGAAAGAGAGTGGTAAGTGGCGACCAGACAGATGTTACCTCCAGCCTCCGTCCTAAAGGAGCTGGCAGCGGTGGAAGGAAAAAGAGAGCTGTGGTGGCATCTGGCTGTAAATGGCCCAAGGGATCACAGCTACTCACTTTACTCAAAGTCACACTCCAACCTTGTAACTCATGTCTGCCTGCTACAAAGCAACGACTAGTTTTCAACGCAGATTGAACTTGCCATTCCTTTGTAGAACATAAAGAATATGCTCATTTTCATATAGTATCTGCAAAAAAAAATTTTTTTACTTCTCTCTTGAATGCCATAACATGTTGCTTAAGCAGTCTGTTTAGAAGGCCTGCCACCTTCTAGGCATCCACTTTTAGTCTCACATTCGTTCATAAATCAAATTCTCAAGCTGTGAGTGAGGCCACTTGTAAACAGTGAGTGCGGCCCGTGCTTCTCATGAGGGAGATGGAAGCGAGGCCACACCCCTGACCCGTGCTGAGCCAGCTGTCACGGCGTCAAGCTCTGCTGCTCACCCTGACCTCCTCAGCCGTGCATTCTCTGCCCTTCACTTCCACAGTTTTGTGCAACTTGCCAGTGGAAACTGCATGTATGTATGATTTCTTTTTTTAAATAGTATTGTAACTTTACTTATTTTGCAAATGTGTGTGAGTGTGTGTGTGTGTGTGTGTGTGTGTGTGTGTGTGAGAGAGAGAGAGAGAGAGAGAGAGAGAGAGTACTCTGTGTGCCTGTGAAGGACCAAGGGTGATTTCGGGAATCATCCTGGTTGCTTCTACTCTGGGATTTCCCAGGCTCTGCCCACTAGAGCTGGAAGTTCAGGCCTCCACCGTTTCCACTTGACATTATTTTTATTATTATTTATTCAATTGTGTGTGTGTGTGTGCGTGTAGCCAAGGGTGAATTCGGGAATCATCGTGGACTGCTTCTGCCTCCTTTTTGCTCCGCCCCACCAGACCAGAAGAGCAGGGCGCCCCGGCTTCCACCTGGCACCTATACTTGGGGTCTAGGATCTGAACTCAGGACCTTCTGCTTGCAAGGCAGAGGCTTAACCCCTGAACCATCTCTCCAGCCTGTTATGTATGACATTTTTTAATTTATTCAATTGTGCGTGTTTGTGTGTATGGTGTGTGTGTGTGTGTGTGTAGAACCATGGGCAAATTCGGGAACTACCATGGACCGCCTCCATGTCCTCCTTGTTTACTCTGCCCTGGGATTCACAGGCTCCGCCCTACCAGGACCAGAAACTCAGGGTGCCCCTGCTTCCGCCCGGCGCCTATACATGGGGTCTAGGATCCGAACTCAGGACCTTCCGCCTGCAAGGCAGAGGCTTAACCCCTGAGCCACCTCTCCAGCCCCGCCTTCTTAAATTGATGATTTGAGGAAGAAAGAAACTGTCATGACCCCTGTGACTGAGTGAGAATAAAAAATGAGATATGTTCATGTTTGTTACATTTGTGTTGCAGTCCACCTGCATGGTTGCTGATAAGTGACCATCAAACAGCTTAAGGAACAAGGAGTTTATTATCTTACGATTTCTGGTTACAGTTCTTAGTCCAGCTTGACGGGAGAGCACGCACCAACACCAGGGCCGAGGGAACTGGCCATCATAACGGCTGAGAGATGGACAATCTTTACTTACCAGACCAGCATGTCTGGCCAAGTATACAGAAGGATGCCACCTCTCTCAACCAGCTCTCTGTGATTTATCCAGGGCCTAGTCCCACCCACCATGGGCCGGGTCTTCCCCACCAGCTAGACAATCTCCTTCAGGTTTGCTCTGGGCTTAACTCAACCATCATCTCTCCACAACTGTGCCCAGAGCCCAAACCCTCAAGAGTCAAGTTGACACCTGTGCTTAACTATGACAATTTGCATCTAAAAGTCATAGAACCTTCCAACGAAAATGTTGCTTTAGGGTTGGGGATACAGCATGACGGAGCAGTACTTGATTGCCATGCCCAAGTCCTAGATTCAGTCCCTATTATTGCAAAAATGTCATTTTCAAAGTCATATTTTAGGGGACGCATGTTTGTTCTCATTAAGAGAACATGCCTGTGTGTGTGTGTGTGTGTCTGTGAGAGAGAGAGACAGACAGACAGACAGACAGAACACTACAATGCTGTATGTCCCTTTGGAAGACAAAGGGTGACTTCAGGAATCATCCTGGATTGCTTCTACCTCATTTTTGCTTCGCTCTGGGATTTCCCAGGCTCTGCCCTCGAGGGCTGAAAGTACAGGCTGCCACCTTTTTTTTTTTGCCTGGCGTTTTTATGTGGGCCCTGGGATCCAAACTCAGGACCTTTTGTTTGTGAGGAAGAATCTAAACTCCTGAGCCATCTCTCCAGCCCTCTCAAGTATTTTTCTAATGTTGACTTTTTCTGGTGAGATGGGTTAGCAGGTAAAAGAATGTTCTGTGTAATGAGCTGAATCCTGGAACCCATACGCTGCAAGAAAAGAGCTGTCTTCCAAAAATTGTCCTCTAACCTCACACATACACACACACACTCACAGCACTAAACACATAAATAAAAATTTTAAAATAGTGGTTTAGTGTAGAATTTGGAGATTATATGTGAGGATCAGAGAGGGATAATCATTCAACATGTTAGCCATGCTTTAGAACTGAAAAGACAGTATTATCAAACACTGCCATGTCCCTGGCCTTGAACTCGTGGTATAGCTTTAATATGCTCTGCTGTAATGGTGGAAGTAGATCAGGTAAGAATGGGTTGCATCTTAATCATACACTTGCGAGGACCCCATGGGGGCTAGAGGTGGGAAGCCACCATGAAGCTCTTTCCTCATGGAGCTCGATTCTGCATAATTGTTGCTTCTCCCCCCGAGAGATCCAGACTTCTGTCTTTTTTAAACATTGTTTTTGAGAAGGAGAGAGAAACAAAGGGGGTGTCATAGCCCATAGGTGGAGGTCAGAGGACAACTTTGGGAAGTCAGTTCTCTCTTCCATTATCCGTGGTCACCGGGCTTGTGCACAGGCATCTTACTGCCATCTTTCCGGCTCCTTATTTTATTTCCTGCTATACATATTGTACTTTCACACCTTTTTTGCACTCCTCCAACTTGGCTTTTCTCCAAAAATACCATGTGCATTGCAATTGGAAGATCCCATTGGAATCATTGGAAGATACAAGGGTGATATAAAAATAAAGTGAAAAACATACTTGCTGTAGCTCCTATCTTACCTTTTTTATAGTTATCTATGTGGATCACTTTAGGTTGTTTCATGTCAGATTGGCAGAGTTCCCTACCAGATTGTACCAGTGTTGCAGTCTGCCTGCATAGTTGCTGATAAATAACCATCAAACAGCTTAAGGGAACAAGGGGTTTATTTCCTTATGACAGTCTGGTTACAGTTCTCAGTCCACCTTGAAGGGAGATCACGCACCAACACCAGGGCCGAGGGAACTGGCCACACCATCACCATATAACAGCTGAGAGAGGGACAATCCTTACTTGCCAGACCAGCATGTCTGGCCAAGTGAACAGAAGGATGCCAACTCTCTCAACCAGCTCTCTGTGATTTATTCCAGAGCCTAATCCCACCCACCATGGGCTGGGCCTTCCCCATCAGCTAGACAATCTCTTGCAGGTTTACTCTGGGCTTAACTCAACCACTAATTCTCTACAAATGTGCCCAGAACTCAAACTCTCAACAGTCAAGTTGACACCTGTGCCTAACCATGACAACCAGTTTTTCTAATTATACCCTAAAAACTTCTCCAAGACACAAATTGTTCCTCAAAAACAGAAAGTTTCATCTGGTGGGGAAATGTTGGGGTGATCAGAAGGAAACAAAATGTACTGCCTGCCTCACTTCTGTCGCCACTGCAGGTGGGTGATTGAGCTCTTGGCTCATGGCGTGACTTGCTGTGAGTTTGCCAGGTTGAAGGCCAGCTGAAGAGCCTCTCTCAGCCTTGCCAATACTACAGTTTCTGGATTTAGGATGGGTGGTAGTCCTGATCCTTAGCCTACTACTATAGATAGGTCCAGTTTGGTTTACTTTCTGGTTGAGTCCAGAAGTTCATGTTTAGCCAAAAAGCCAAGGACACAGAGATATGGACATCTAAGTAGGGTGTGGGCGTCTGTCACAGGGCAGAGACCGACTGACAGGGTTGACATAGGAATGCTTCCAGGATACCCTGGGAGTTAGCCCAACCCCTAATCTGCACAGGTAGGAGGAGCTGTTCAACATTTCAGCAGACTTTTTCATCTACCTACTGAAATTCAGAAATGTCATGAACCTCTGGTGTTTTTTTGGGGGGGGGTTGGTTTTAAGGATTTAAATTTTTAAAGAGAGAATACCATAGCACACGTGGTGGCCAGAAAACAATTTTATGGATTCAGTTCTCTCCTTCCACCTTTGGGTTCTGGGAATCAAGCTAAGGTCATCAGGCTTGTGCAGCAGTTGTTCGCCTGCCCAGCCATCTTGCCAGCCCAGCCATCTTGCCAGCCCAGCCGTCTTGCCAGCCCAGCCGTCTTGCCTGCCCAGCCGTCTTGCCTGCCCAGCCTGGCTAACTGGACCTCTTTGTTTCGTCCTATGCCATGTTTCAAGGAAACTGACACAGCTGAGAATCCTAGCCTCTCTGGTCTTGAAAAAACTTTTATTTATTTGAGAAAGGGAGAAAAGAGAAAGCAAGCGAAGGTGTACACATGCCACAGCACACTTGTGGCAGTCAAAGGACAACCTTGTAAGATTGTTCTCTCCTTCCACCACGTAGACTCCAAGGAGCAAACTCAGGTGACCAGGTTTACACAGACACCTTTACCCGCTGAGCCACCATCATGATCGGTTCCTCTCAAGGGCATGAACTCAGCACATTTGTACCAGTAAGTCAATTTCATATAACAAGGGCTGTGCTTCCTATGTCCAAATACCTTGAAAATCAGAGAATTCATCAGAGCTTGCCTTTTGAGCATGAAATCAGAGCAAGTAAAGCTGGCTAGATTTTAAGAAATGATACGTCATCTGCACCATGGTTAACCTTCATTAGATCTTCTCTCTCTGCTAGATGATACCTTAGTGACCAGAATACCAATTTCACGGTGCTGTTGCACTGGATAGTGTCAAAATTGCACTAATCAGTTTTACTCCTCAGTTACGTTTTTCTAGATTGCATGATAAATGCCTCTGCCTCATGTCAGCCAGGTTCCACAGCATGTCATATTGCAGCTTTCCAATGTATGTAGGTTATTTTGTATTGCTAAGTTTTCAGCCAGTGCTGCCTGGTTACCTCTAGAGAGACGTGTTCTCGTCATGTTAGAGTGCCTGTGCACTGCACTAGTTCTCCAGCATACCGTGTATGTGACACGCCAGTGCTTTGCAGCAGGGACTCGAGAGGCACTTGCTTTGCGTACCAATTACTAGGAATTATACCTTGAGACCAGACAATCTCAGTCAAAACTACTGCACTCTGATGTTGTGGAATGACGCAGCCATGTACAGTAGGCCAATTAATGGGTGTGACTGTATTCCAATAAAGCATTACTTTTAAAAACCCTAACTCTAAGTTTGCCGGCCCTTGCCGTGAGTCATAGTCACAGAGGGGACTGTTTCCTCTCTTTGACAGTTGTCTTGTATCCTAAATTTTCAGGCTTAGCATCTAAACTTTATTCCACTTTCATCTAAAAGAACCTTCAAAGACAATCATGTTCAAGACAGGCTGGGAGACTGCGCTTGGGTCTGGAATATCTTACTACCAGAAAGTGAGAACCTTACGCACTGATGGAACGTGTCTGGAACCCCATGCCCAAGATGAGCTGGTTTTCCAGGCCCTTAGTGAGGTCATTTGAGCATCAAAACAAATGACAGCAATGTTGAATTCTTCAAATAAGATAGAAATCTCTGTGGCATCAATCTTAATAGATAAATAAAAAAACTTTAATGGAGGAAGTAAAACTTCTTCCCTAATGATAGGATTAGGGGGATTAGAGCGACACTCGGAACGAGCGCCTTTTCTAAACGCCGACCCTCTCCTGGAGAGAAGGGGCGTGCACACTCTCCGGGAGCCCCGTGCTCGGCCACAGGACAGTGGGAAGACGGCAGAGGGAAGGGTTGTTTTCATCCCACTCCTGCTGCCCTTCGCCTCTCTTCTGCCTGGGCTTCTACTAGTGTGTTGGGTCTTCTTGGAACCTAGTGACAAAAAAGGAGGAACCCCTGCCCCCAGGGTCGCTGAGCAGCTCCAAGAATCAGGACATGTCATCAGACAGTGTTTTCTTCAGTAGTCAAGACTGCCCTAGCTCCCATGACACATCCTTTTTACACCCTTCACAGAACAGAAAGTGCCTGGAGGAGACAGATCTGTGCAGGACTGGCTGGTCCTTTCCAGGATTCTTGAAAAAGCATTAATAGGCAGTTAAACGATGTCATGAAGTGATCATTTTAAAACTCTTTTATTTTGAACAAGAACAGATACATGGAAACCAAATACATATGATGTAGGCTATGTGATCCCTAACTTCAAGGCACCTACCTTGGGAAGATGTTAGTTAAAAAACAAACGTTAGGGGCTGGAGAGATGGCTCAGGGGTTAAGCCTCTGCCTTGCAGGAGGAAGGTCCTGAGTTCGGATCCTACACCCCACATATAGACGCTGACGCCGGGCGGAAGCGGGGGCGGCCTGCGTTTCTGATCCTGGTAGGGCGGAGCCTGTGAATCCCGGGGCAGAGTAAACAAGGAGGAGGTGGAGGCGTCCGTGGTGGTTCCCGAATTCGTTTGTAGTTCTATATACATGCAATTGAATAAATAAAAAATAAATAAATTTTTAGAAAGACTTTTTTTAAAAAAAGTCAATATAAAGGAGAGATTATTTTCCTACATGCAGCAACACAGGAGACACATGTTTAAACCACCAAGTGAATTATGTTAATAAAATTGCTGAAGGGTAGGGAAGTCAAAAAAGACAGAATAATAATATTGAAGCCTCAATTGGGAGGGCCCTTATGAATTCACTTAAAAATAAAACGTCTCCTAGTCCAGCCTTCAGCTTCTGACCACTCCCAGGACATCCCTGCAGGGTGCTGCCAGCCTGGCAGCTTGCCGCAGTGGCAAATGCCTCTCCTGGGGTTAGTCTTACTGCCTTTAACCAGCTCCGTGTGAAGTTTTCTTCAATGGGATCAAAATCTCTTTTTCTGTATCTTCAATATTTTATAGCATTTTTACCCTCCCAGCCCAGAAAATAAGTCTAGTCCTTACCTCTGCCCTGGTGTTCCTTGCACAGTTAAAGGCAACACTCGCTTCGAGTTCCTCCTCTGTCTCTGTCATTCTCCAGTTTCTCCAGCACCGTCATACACTTGGAGGTCACTGTCCTGTTCGCTCCCCTCTGAACATGCCCTGCTCCTGAATGTCATTCTAAGAAGTCACTGCAGAAAACCAAACTTGGTGCTTCTGCTGTGGTCATACAAGTCCAGAGGGGCACAAAATCATCACCTGCTTCATTCTCTGAGGACTTCATGACCGTGTATCTGCTTTCAAGCCAGTGCTCTTGTTTCTAACTGCGTTAATCTTGAATAAATTGCTTAAGCCGTCTGAGCCTCAGTTCATTATGCTAATATCTAGGAATGTACGAATACCATGTCCTTCTAAAATATACCATGCTAGATAATAAGGCAAGGGTTAGAGAAATGGCTCGGGTTATCTGGAATATCTTATTACCAAAAAGTGAGAACCTTACATAGTGATGGAACATGTCTAGAACCCCCATCCCCAAGATGACCTAGTTTTCCAGATACTTAGTGAAGCCATTTGAGCATCAAAACAAGTGACAGCAATGTTATAATTCTTCAAATAAAATAGAAATCTCTGTGGCACCAATCATAATAGATAAACGAAAAAACTTTAATGGAGGAAGCAAAATTTCTTGCTGTGGCTCTTTAGAACTGCAACAAGAAGTAGGGATGGGGAATTGGAAAAGGAGGGTTTGTGAACAGGGGAAGGCAAGAAGTTCCCATCGTGGGGAGAGTCTTGAGGACTGAGAAGACAGACAGCCTGTCAAATGGGACTAAGCATACTGTCAGCCATACCTCGCCGTGCCAAGAAGAGTATATGTACTGGGCACGATAGGACAGCTGTAATCCTAACAAGCAGGAGGCAAAGACAGAAGAATAGTGTTACCTTGCCAAAAGGGAAGGAGGGAAGGAAGGAAAGAAGGAAAGAAGATGAGGTAGTAAGTGAGATAGAGCTCACGCAGCTCAGATGCGTATAGGGCTCAGCCAGAGGCAGGCCCCTTCCTCAGCCCGGTCAGCGGGGGCCTTTCACCATGCCCATCACAGCTGAGCTCCTACCAACTTCAAGTCTGTGCGGTTTTTCACCATATTGGAACCATTAGTCTTTTGCTAAATGTCTTCCTTCTGTTTGGCGCTTAATGTCCAAATACACACGATCCTCCTGGGTATTTTCTTGTGAGTGCTTCAACTTCTTACCATAGCTGGACAGTAGTTTAGAATTATGCTCTCCTTCAGCTAGTGCTCAACATAGTGGAACATGAGTTTAGCCTTAAAGAACAATATTCAGGGGCTGGAGAGATGACTCAGGGATTAAAACTCTGCCTTACAAGCAAAAGTACTTGAATTCGGATCCCAGGTTCTACATAAAAATGCCAGGCAAAAATAGTGGCGGCCTGCACTTCCAGTCCTGGTGGGCAGAGCCTTGGAAATTCTGGAGTAAAGCAAAAAGGAGGTAGAAGCAATCCAGGATGATTCCTGAAGTTACCCTTGGCCCTCCATAGGGCAGAAAGGAGTAACAAACTGACCGAAATGGGGGTTTATGAAGCTCGGAATTAGAGAAGACAGAGAAAAGGCAGAAAGAAGATGGAATGATGATGTGAACACAGGATAAGAAGTTGGACTACTTTCCTGCAGAATCTGTAGAGGGTCACTGGAGGTTGGGGAGGAGGAAGTGACTAAAGCAAGTTTGGAGAACATCTGTCTTGCAGTTGGTAGAGTTTGAAGTACAAAAGTCAAGGATATTTCAAGAAAAAGAGACAAGAATACAATACCATCCAATCTCACGAGATGACAAAAATCTGGACAAGGATGATGTCGGCAGGGAAGGGATGAAGAGATCAATGGCTTCATGAAAACCAGGCCAAATTTTAATATAGCATCTCATAGTTCTTGCAGACTTGGGTAGAGTTTAGTAGATAATGTAGATACAAATATAAATTAGTTCAAATGTTTTACCACAAAGCATTTATTTGTACATTATCATTATTGATGTTGCTATTTCAATTCTGAATGTATTTCCCACTATTTCTATAAAATGTAGTTTAGAAAAAAATACTTTTTCCAAGCTCCATATCTACCAATTCTTACTTGTCGTTCTTAAAATTGAGTTTATTAGACCTTAATTTTTAATAAATTTGATAAATTTGCATTTGATTCTCTATATGATTGATTTTACGAATGTAATGTATTAAGTTGCTCTGTGTGTGTGTGTGTGTGTGTGTGTGTGTGTGTGTGTGTTATATTTTATCTAGATGTCAAAACAATGAGACCCGACTGATAAGAAGGTGAGTACTTGAGTCTGGTGTTAGGAGAAGGTCCAGGTTAGGAGTTAAGTCAAGGGACCTCAGCACAGAGCAAGGGGTAGGGGGGGCATAACAGCACAGCAGCAGGTGATACGAAGATGATATGATGGGACAAAGTCACTGGGACCCATTACGTCCTTTCCATAGAACCAGCTAGTGCTCCAGGAGGAGAAGTGGGAAAAGGCACCAAGGAAGAAGAGAAAGGAGATCAAAGGTTCAAAATTAAGGAGGGAAGAGAGATAAAGAAAAAGATGTTGCAAAAAATAACTTATGCTTTGTTATACTTTATAATGTATGAAGTGCTTTCAAATAGGTCATCTCATTTGACTATGCCAAGAAGCTTAGGAGAGCTCTCATAAGCAGCAGCTATCAGGAGATGGGGGCTGTGGGCAGGTTGATGCAGCCCCCAGCAAGTTCTGTTCTTATTTTGAAAATCCTTTCTTGTTTAGTATTTGAGGGTCTCTCCGCATATCGCCAGCTGACTGAGAACTCAATGTGTAGTCCAGGCTGGCCTTGAACCTGCACTTGTCCTCCTGTCCTGCCTCCCGAGTGTTGGGATGACAGACTGTCCCACTCTCAGTCCTTTATGCCACTACATCTTAGTCCTCACTCACGGCCATCCTGGCTTGTCTAGGTAGGTCTGCCCTTGGGGTCTGGTCTTGTTTGACCTGACAGGGCTCCTCATGGTCTGCAACAGAGAGTGGGGTATAGCTCAGTGGAAGAATGGATGTTTTGCCTATGCAAAGCAAAGGGGAAAAATTCTTGGCCATACTCTGTAGTAGAAAATAGTGTCAGTAGATTCTGGGGCTCTTTTAATCCTATTAAGCTGCTATTGTGACTTGTTAGAGTTTCCTGGGAGGTAGAAGAGTAAATTAAATCAACACTGTTTGAAATACTTATTAGCCAGTGAACACTTAGCCAGTGTGTTCAGTCTTCATCAACCGAAGAGTCCCTGGACTGTGTCCCTTGGTCCAGTCATCACTGTGCACATGGAGGTGAGAAAATGTTCCCTCAGCTAGGTGTATTGTCCTGAGTGAGCAAAAGGGAGCAGGAAACTAAGCAGGATTTCAGCTGAATGCAGGCATGTGGGCCAAACTCCAGAAGCATGCCACCATCCCTGTAAACAAGAGAAAGAAAATTCCAGATTCCTGATGCCAGCAGCCCATGACAGAGATGCCTTTAGAACCTTACCCAGACCCGAGAGCTGTTTCCCAAAGTATGGGAAGCACTGTTTGAAAGCAACCAGGCTTCTGGGTGCTTTCCTCAGGTACGGCTTTTTTATTTCTTTTCCATTATCCAGTATCACCACCACTAGAGAAGTAAAAGGAAGAGAAGCTAAAATCCATGGAACACGTGCTGTGAATCCAGCTGAAGCACTTGGACAAGTCTTGTCACTACCATACTATTGCTAGTTCGCAACTTCCCCCCAATCCCTCACTGTTTCTATTGTGCTGCCTCATGATACTCACAAGATATTCCCACACGTGACCTCAACAGTCCCAGTCCCAAATCTCTCTCCCTTACCTAATTACCTTGTTCCATATCCTAAGTCAGACTTTCTAAAAAAAAACCTTGTTGTCACAATTATGTTAATAATCTCTGACCTGTAACTGGTCACTAGCTTGAATGACAACGTCAAGTTCTGTGTGGCTGCTCTACTTGGGTAACCTTTACCTTCATATTTTTTTAAGCTGTTGTAAAGTCAAGCATGTTTCCTAAATTAGCCATTTATGTGCCCATTTCTATGAATTGTCTGTTCAGAGTATCTGTGTCACTCTCCTTTCCCCACAGTAATGGCTGAAAAGCACTTCAGTTTTAGAGTAGGAAATTCTGCCACAGAGGCGCCACCTTCGTCCAGAGCACACGATCCTGAGATAGCTGGAGTGGGCCACGTGTAGTCACCTTTGCCACTTTCTCATGCACCACACCACCTGTCCATATGGTTACGGGAATATACTGAGACAACACGCCATCAGGCTGTCTATTTTGGTGGGATAATTAAAGTTTGTTCTGTGGATTCTGTTTTTGCCCCATTTATAACAACATCTTGGAAAATCTTAAGTTACTTTCCCTTTCTGAACCTGCCCCCCCCACACACATGTCCTTGGATAATGTTTAGCTCTGTCCTGGTTCCAGGTAACATGCATTTATCCTGTTGTTTCTAAATTTCCCCACAAAATACACTTCAACATAGCTGAAGCATCTTGCTTCTTTTTAATAATTTCCTTAAATGAATCTTCAAAATGTTCAAGGAAGTCTCTACATCTCTAATACCTCGTGGTTAGAATATCCATAGATATTCCATAGAATATCAAGAACTTAATTCTTTAAAAAGAAAAAAGGTAATTATCATGTCTATGTCTGAGGTCAGTACAGATTTATCCTAGAGACAGTTGGAGGTGTGAATCGTAAGAACTCATCATTAGGATTTTCAGATGTTTGCTAGACATGACCATCTTTCAAGCTCTATAGCTCAAAAGAGTTCACAGGGCAATAAATATATATGAATAATAACGTGAAATGTGTTCTCCCTCACCATTCATCAAAGATTAAAAGAAAAAATGATTTTTTAAAATCTACATATTTAAAATGATTACACTTGGGGCTGGGGACATAGCTCAGTTGGATACACAACATAAAAGTGGGCATAGCAGGGCATACTATAATCCTAGCACGCAGAAGATAGAGATCAGGAGTCATCCTTGACTGTATAGAGAGTTGGAGACCAGTCTAAGCTACATGAGATCCCATTTCAATAATAATAGTAAATGTTGAAATGAGTATTTATAACTTATTTTTTTTATTTTCCTACTTGTACAAGCATATTGGGTATTCATCCTAGCTCCCCACCTTCCCCCTCCCCTGCATCCCCCCTTTTCCCTCACCATTCTCTCCCACTCTCTCCCACTCTTCTGCCTGTGTGCTTCTATCAACACCAGAGTTCACTCTGACCTATCTACTCCTGTGGGGTGTTCAGGCCTCCATAGTATATCACGTTACCTCTCTCTTCAGTCCATCCCACTGACAAGTGCATTTCCCTTCACTAATCTAGCTTTAGATCCAAAGGTTTCCATTGTAAATGCCCATTCTATGGGTAATAATAACGGCTACCAACATAGTACTTTGATGTACTGTCTTCCTACTTATAGGTTTATTGGCTATTTTCCGTATCAATTTTTTTCTTCTATTTTTTATAGGTTCTTGTTCTAGTTTACAGTAACTGGGATGTGTACCCTTCTATCAGAAAATTTATGGTTGTTTCCTTGATACTCATGCCACTATTACACTGGTGGTCACCTGTTGCTGTGGTGATTTAGATTACAGCTCACAGATCTCATGCTGTTGACGGGGCATTTCTCTCCCCTAGTAGCTTCTACAGTATTCCTTGGTACTGTATAAGCTATTATAACTTTATTTTTAATAGTGAGTCTCACTATATAACCCAAACTGTTCTTGAAGTCACTAATAGGCCAGGCTGGCCTCAAACTTGTAATCTTTCTGCCTCAGTATCCCCCAGTGTTAGAATTATAGGAGTGCACCACCGTGCCCAGCTAATAGCATTCATAAACTTCTGAAAGGAAAATGAAAGGTGCAGCCTTTTAAAAATGCTAACGCACGCCTTTTGACCCAGTAATTCCCTGACCAAGCAACTAATCAAACATTTAAACATAAATTGCATCTTCAAAGATATTATCCCAGAACTATTAAAATATCAAAAATTTGCAATTGGTGAGTGGTTAATAATAGCAAGGAATATCGTGCTCCATAAACATGTTTCTGGGTCTGGGGTGTAGCTCAGAGGTGCCTACTTGTCTGGCATAAGAAGGCCCTAGATTCCATCCCAGCACCATGAAAAAAGATACATTTTCTAATAGCCATAACTAGTCTTTGAAATGTTCCCAGCATAATATAAAGTAAGCGCCCGGTCTCCACCCCACACTCAAACCTGCTTTCTGACTGAAGTTAGAAACCCTGAGGTCATTCTTGACCTCTCCCCCCCCCCTGCCCCCCACAGTGTTCTGGAACCAGTCCTTGGTCACACACACAAGTAGGATTTTCTCTGCTTTCCAGACCTCTTGAGCAGCTTGAGCTGAAGAACGTGTAGCAATTTGGCAGTCCTGAGCATCCCTGTGTCGTTAGGGCCCCCAAAGCAGACCAAGTATTTTCTCCTTTTGAATTGTTATCTAACACTCTTGGTCAGACAGCCTCACTGAGAACAGGATACCTGAAAGCAGAGGAGCAGTATTCAAAGTTTGACCATAATGATAGAAATATGTAAGAGGGACGTGCGATAGGATTTCATTGGTGGTAAGCCCATTTGCTGGGAAACAGTATAGATTTTTGTAAGCCATATATATTGAATACAGCATGAGAGATCAAAAAACTTAAAAGAGGTCTCCCAAAAATAAATGTACAGAAACCTCCAGTAGCAAAGATTCTGTGACTACCAGACAAAGTAGATTAGCACCCGGGCTTAGAGCGATGATTCTCAGTCAGGCATAGTAGCACAGTGCCTACACCCAAGGTTTGGGAGGCAGAGGCAGAAGGATCATGAGTTCAAGGCCAGCCTGGGTTGTATAGTGAGAGCAAGGTCAGCCTAAGCTATATAGTGAGACCCTATCTCAAAACAAAACAAACAAAAGACCAAGAGATGATTCTCATTGTCAGGAAAGAAGATTTCTTCTCGCCTCTCTCTGTACTTGGGAAGACCCCTGTAAGGAAAGACAGTAGCAAGTTCATTAACACATGCAGCACACATTATCTGGAGGCCTCCTAGTGGAAAGTAGGACGGTAGCTGAACACACTTAGCATCTTCAACAAAGGACAGAAAAGTCTGAGAGAAAGATAGAGATTTTAGCCTTCACAGGCCAGAAACCAGGAAGGTAAATACACAGTACTTAGGCTTGTCTGCAAGTTCCTCTGGTGCTGTCTGGGTTCCTAAGAGTTGTCTCCAGTAAAGAGACAGGACAGCAGGAAGGTGACTCCACACACCCATTTGCTGCTTACTAAACACTAGTGCCTTTTGTTCAAAGAAACATATTTAGAGATGATGTTTTGGGGGTTTTTTCACCATGAAATTGAATCATAACATCAAAGGTTTTTCTGTTTCTCATGTGTACAAATAGGTAGAAAGACGAACGGCTATCGGGAAGCCCGGTGGTACATGGTGAAGGTTTAAATTGATTGAGGAACTGTTTATATTACCAAGGAAGAAGCGTGTGCTCAAATAAGCTTTATGTGTAATGATTTCAGGAAAGTCAAGACCACCGCTTGCATGGCCAGGATTTTTTTCATTGTGAACAAATTAGTTCATTGTGAACTCCATGGCAAAGAGTATGTCTGAACCAAAGGATTTACCCCATGGGGTAAAATCTGATGAACTTCATTTCCACTGAAGTGTAGCTCCTCTGAAAACCCTCTGTCCTTCCGGAATGTGGGGCCGAACTGGTCATTAAAACACAACAGAAGCTCAGCCTCCTTGGAAGCGAGAGTAGAATGACCGACAGTGGAGGGAGGCCCTTGAGACTCTGGTTGAAGATTCAGACCTCAGTAAGACCTTGCAGGTCAGTCAGGGTACACTATTGATTCCCCAGAAGGCAAACAAACATTCTTTTTGGTTTAAAGAATAATGAAAAATCAGAATGTATAAATACAGCTGTAAAATAAACAACCTCAGGAGGCCCAGAAGAGGGAACGACTGTTTTACTTCTGGTTCTGCTGCTAGAGGGTCTACGTCTGGCTGAGGGCTTCCAGGTTCAGTTGTTCAAAGGATTGAAATAAGCTCATGCAGATTGCAAAGTAGTAAGGAAAATGTTATCCAAAAGCAAAGCAAAGGCACAGATCAGAAAGAAGTATGGAGTGAAGAGTGACAAGATCACAGGAGAGTACTCTAGGTCCCCAATTACTTTGGGGGGGATGCTTTCATAGGGTTCAAGAGGAAGAGAACTTCAGCTGCTCAGCGGCATAGTGTGGGTGGTTCTCTGTTTTGATGAATAGTCCTGGATTGTATAAGCTTCTGCTCACTGTACATTTCCTCATCCTAATGAATCTGATTTTAATCATATGCACATATAGTTATGCACTGACATAAGATGGTAAATAGGGAAACCTCACTAAAAGTTAACTCAGAGGGTACAGTTTGCCTTGTTGCACATACACCCAAAACTAGTTCGGGCCAGATCAGCTCTCCTACCCTCGTACCCAGATTAAGTAAAATATGACTAATAGAGTCTGTGTTTGGTAATCATTAAGACAAGGAAATATTCAGTGCATTTTTTGTATCGAGGTATAAGTGCAACTCAAGACAGATGGGGTCCCAGGTTGTTAGGTGCATTGTTAGGAGAAAGGTGGATGTGTATAATACAGCCAGGTGTGCATTGTATGTGCAGGTGAGGGTCCCAGGCTGCCAAGTACATTTGTTTGAAGAGGGGTGTGTGGTGCTAGTGAGATAGTACAGTGAGTAAGGTGCTTATTTGCAAACCTGGTCACCTAAGTTTAGTCCCCAGTGGCCCATATGCAGAGAACTGACTTCTGAAAGAAGAGAGTATATGCACGGTCTAATCCAAATGGAGTTCCAGGCCAATAAATTAGTCTATGTGCCTGCCCGCCTTAGTTACAAGGTCCTGAGCAAATCTATACTCTTTTTTGACTATAAGAGTAAGCTCTTACAAAGTCTTATTTGAAGCACCAGGAATCTCTTTCCTATCATACTTTTGACTGTTGTAGTTCTCCTTTAATTCTGTTTTAAGAGGGTATTGTGCAAGTTTGGGTAGAAATTCAAACAGATCATTCCAAACATTGGCAGAGTCAGCCCTAATAATGATGAAAGTAACTGGATGGTTGAAACTTTGTCTCTTAACTGTTCTAATGAACAAATGTGTTGATTCCAAAGGTCCCCAAACCGAACACTATACTCAAAATTATTCTTGGTAAAATTATGCCACGTAGGGCTGGAGAGATGGCTCAGGGGTTAAGACTGTCTTGCAAACAGAAGGTCCTGAGTTCGGATTCCAGGCTCAAACTTTAGGCCCTGGGAAATCCAAGCGCGAAATAAGGAGGAGGTAGAAGCAATCCAGGATGATTCCAGAAGTCACCCTTGATCCTCCACCTAGACACACAGTGCCTTCTCACACACACACACGCACGCACACACACACACATGCACACACAAAATAATAAATAGCTAAAGACTATTCTTTAAAAAAAATCATGCCATCTGCAAAGACAAGACTAATTTGGATGCTGATATAAACATGTGTCAGAGGAATCAACGTTCTGGATGCTTCCTGTTGGCCACATGCCTTGTCCATTTCTTGATGCACAGCACTGTGTACATGGAGTTCACACGTCATAGATAGTGATGGGTGAGTAAGAGAGAAAGTGAGGACAGCAGATGCTCTAAAGGAGTGCATGGCAGTCGATTTTATTTATTCCTCCCTGTCATTTTTAAATGTTTTTATTTGAGAGAGAGGATGCACACACGCGTTTCATGGTACATAGGTGGAGGTCAGAGGACAATTTTCAAAAGTCAGTTCTGTCCTTCTGCCATGTGGGTTTCTGGGGATTAAACCGAGGCTGCCAAATTTCATCCCTGTATTAATACACTAATTTTCCTTAAAACTTAAGGTCAGAGGGGCTAAACAGCTAAACTGAATAATAGATTAATATTTAAAACATTATTTTCCAAATATTCAGCTTCATGAAGACTTTCCTATATTAGTGTTTTTCCTCATTCTTTGTGGAGTACCAGGGATTAAACTCAGGATCTTACACATGCTAGACAAGCCTCTTCTGACTGAGCTACATCCTCAGTCTTTTGTTTTGTGTGTTATTCTTTGTTGTTTTCTTTCTCTCTTCTCTCTGTTCCTTCCTTTTTTCCTTCCTTCTTTCTTCCTTTTCTTTTTCTTTCTGAGACAAGTTCTTGCCTGAGCTGCCCTTGAACTTGTGATCTTTCTGCCTCCTCTTTTCATTCTTTTTATGGTGCTTTGGGTAACCAGAGAAAATAATATATTCCCATTCCTGAGCCTCCTTGCATAGGTGGGATCTGGAAGTTACTTAAGATGGGTAGACTCAGATGTAAAGACGGATGAGGAACACGAAGCACAGACCCATGTCTGATACATGTTTCACTTTAAAAGTTAAAGGACTCAAGATATATATACGCCGTCGGCAGGTAGCTGTTCTCTGTTATACCAGAATAGCTTCAGCAGACACAAGTGGCCCATGACAAACTGCTGATTCCCTCCTCGGCATGCTCATGAGCTGAGGCTCTCTAATCTGCAGGCCTAGCTTCTGTCTCCACACTCCAAGATGACTGAGTTTCTTCACCTTTTTTCATGTTCTTAGTTCTGTCCGAGTAATTATCCAGACAGCCCCTGTCCTAGAAACTGGCCCCTCCCCTGACTCCTGAGACTCGTCTACCTTGCCAGCCTCCCCTGCTTTCATGGCACACCCTAACATTCCTCCAGCACCTAGTCATGGTCTCATGCTCACTTTTGCAAATAAAAGGTAAACATGCTTTCTATGCCCTCGTTCTGTTTTCTCTTCACTGCTTTCTGGCACCCTGTCATCTTTACAAACCAAATAGATGCCACCTTCCCCTGGAAACTGCCTGCCAGCCAAACCCCTCCCCCCCATTCATACTTTGCAGTCTATTGGCGTGCTTGAAAGCCAGGCATGCTGTTCTGGTTATGGGATCCCTAATTCTTTTTTTTTTAATTTTTTAATTATTATTTATTCAATTGTGTGTGTATGCATGTGTGCGCGTGTGTGTATGTATGTGTGTGTATGTATATATGTGTGTGTAGAACCACAGACGAATTCGGGAACCACCATGAACGCCTCCACCTCCTCCTTGTTTACTCTGCCCGGGGATTCACAGGCTCCGCCCTACCAGGGCCGGAAACGCAGCCCCCCCCTTCCACCTGGGGTCTATACGTGCGGTCTAGGATCCGAACTCAGGACCTTCTTCCTGCAAGGCAGAGGCTTAACCCCTGAGCCACCTCTCCAGCCCCCGGGATCCCTAATTCTTTTATGAATGAATTTTATGTTTTCAGCCAATCAGGCTTTAAATTTAAAGTTAAAATAAATTAAATTTAAAATTTCAGCCCAGGCCTTAAATTGATTCTTAGTGTCTTGGTGTTTAGCATATGCATCAGTGGTCAGCAAACACTTGCTGCTTTAACTAAGGCAACCCTGCATTGACTTGGAGGAGAGATATAAAGACGAAATTTCGGGAATTTTCTTTCCCCTCCTGCTGAGGGTCAGGAAGTGTAGGCTAAACCAGAGCACTTCAGCCTTCACTGGAGCTATACAAAATCAGATCTCTTGGAGCCGGTGAGATGGCTCAGCAAGGAAGGACGCATGTGTGCAAACTTAGCAACTTAAGAGCTGAAGAGATGCTCAGGGGCTAAACCTCTGCCTTGAACAAGGACCTTATCCTTTTAGCCCTGGAAGGTGGAGCCTAAGAAACCTCAATCAAAGCAAAAAAGAGGTAAAGCAATCCAGGATGATCCCTAAAGACACTCTTGGACAACCACAGGTACACGATAGATAGATGATAGATAGATGATAGATAGATAGATAGATAGATAGATAGATAGATAGATAGATAGATAGATAGATAGATAACTGGTAACTTGAGTTCAGTCCTTGGAGCCCACATGAGAGAAGAAGATATTCTCTGTCTCTGGCTCTCTCTGTCTCTGTCTGTCTGTCTGTCTCTCTCCTGCTCTCACTCTCACTCTTGCTCTCCCCCCCTTTCTGTAGTAAAATATTGTAGTTGTTAAGCTGGGCGTGTGTTGGTGCACACATGTAATCTTAGCACTAGAGAGGCTAAAGAAGGAAAATTGAAAGTTCAAGAGACCAATCTGGGCCTCATAGCAAGACGCTGTATTTAGAAAGAGAGAGAAAGAAAGAAGGAGAAACTTAAAAATATTCAGGGGAGGGCTTTCAGATGAAAATAGTTGTCTTTATCTACACCCTAGTAGACAGGGATCTTGTTGAAGAGCTCCATGATTTACAAGTATTGCGAGAGCAGAGTCCTAGATATATCCCAGTGCCTGCCACTTGTGTGTTCCCCAGTACGGTCTCCAACCGCCCATCCACCCTCCTCTGCTTTGCTCTGTGAGTCATGTGCCAGGTCAGCCACAAGAAGAAGGTGATTGGCTGGGCGTGCCAGAGCTTTGTGACCCAATGGCAGAGTCCTTTGTCCCTGCTGGCCCGTCAGAACTCTCTGTCCCTACCACCACATCTTGGCTCTTTGCAACTCCAGAACACCCTGGATGTGTGAGCCAAGGGGGCAAGGGATAGTAACTTTGCAGAGTTTCCAGACAGGTGACTTCAGACTCCTGGGCATGGGCAGGAAGGGGATAGCCCAGTGACCATGGGCATAGCCCCATGTCGGGAGCAGAAACACTTTGGCAAGCTCCACAGAGCTCTCGCTCCTTGGGTCTCACAGCACTGTTCCAGTTTTCCCTGCAGGTAGGAATGGCATCTGCAAACCAGATCTACAGAAAACCTGGAGTTGGGAAGGCATCGTAGTCGGAGAACAGGTGGCTGTCCTGGCAGAGAGGCTGAGAAAAGTACAGCGCCACAGTGTGCCTTGGCTCTGAATTGGCCATTATATGCTCCAAGACCTGAAGCTGGCTGCATGTCAGGTGCCTGCTCATAAGCAAGTGCTCCTGGACTCTCTCTGCCCAGCAATGCTGATAGCACTTAGCCAATGCTAGACACAGGCAATGTGCTTTTTATATGGTTCATTTCGTCCTCAACAGCTCCATGAGGTAGGAACTGCCACTATATGCCCATTTTAGAAATGAAGAAACAAAGACTTAAAAGTAAGTAGGGCATGGTAGATACAAGACTTTAACTCGTGATCTGACCAGAGATTCAAGGCTCTCGAAGCGCATACTTCTTGGAGTCCCCTGGTGGCGTGTCAATCCCTGGCTGCAGGACAAGAAGACTTGTGTCTTTCACAGCCGTGCTGGGCAGAGGTTGAGGTCTGCAGGGCATTCTCTAGGACCAGCAGAATAAGCTGAGCTCGAGATAAAAGCTGCCCTGGAGAATTAGAAAAGACTGAGGTGAGTCTGGAAGAGAAGATGAAAGGCTGTGAAGGGACGAGGAAGGGATATGATTGGGGATTAAGGAGTAAAAATTTAAATTCACTATATTCATGTATGTAGCACAAAAAGATAAAATACATTTAAAAAAAGAAAAGAGGATGCCTGCCCCTCCTGGCACTTCATATGTGGAGTCCATGAGTTCTCCTCCAGCTCCATGCTCCTCATGGATTCCATGTCTGGAGTCCATGAGTTCTGTTCTTTCTCTCCTCTAATAAACTCTACCTTAATCCTCTAAAAGAAAAAAGAAAAGAAAAGAAAAGACTGAGGCACCTGAATTGTCTTTCAGACAGGTATAGAAGGTATATTTCTATTAAGATTTAAAAAGCAAAATTAGATCTAGGCTGGTAGTAAGGCTATCAAATATTAGAATAAGGCTCTGTCTTTCAATTTAGGAATAGACATGCCAGCAAGTGATTCCAGAGTATTTAGAAACTTACTGGTGGATACACAGGGACTGTAAAGTCATAGGAACATTCAGGGACTAGGATCCTAGATTAAGACTCTTGAGCAGTAGAGAAGTTGCCCTCCTTGGTCGGCACTGACAATACTGGGAGATGTAGCCCAGCTGAGGAAACCAAGACATTTTTCAGGATCTTCAGTTGTGTCCTAAACTCTAGGGAACCCCTGAGGTCCTTGCAGGGAGGAAGGAGGTCTTATAATCCCATCTCCCAGAGAGATGACAGAAATTTCAGTGTCCCCGCCTGCCCAACTGCAGCACGGGCACAAAATCCCAGCAGTGAAAGCAAGGCGTCAGGTGAAGGTTGTGGCTCATACCTGACCGTGAAGCAAAATTGTCTAGGGCTTAAAAATTACGGTGTGTATGATACAGATATATTTATATGTGAGGCAGATAGAAATTTATAGATGCATAACACATTTCTGCATACTTCACATCTTTTAGTGAAGAATCTTATAAATGTGCAGAGTGGCCTAAACTATCAGCATTCTGGTCCTACGGAACCCCTAGGAGAGCCCTCTCAAGCTAGAAGACCTGTGAAGCTCGAATGATTTCAGTAAAAAATTAGAGCAGAATGGGACCATTGCCTCTGCTTGTCAGCCTTTGAAAGTCTTCCTTACCCATTAAACTGAATTCCAAAGTTGGCTAGGAATTCGCAGTGCCAAACTAAGAACCAGAACCATTGCTACAAAACCAGATACTCGGATTTAGCAATGTCAGTCACAACAGACATGGAACCCTCCTCCCCCGGAGCCCCGAGACAAAGTAGCCCCAAAGCCTCCTGGAGAAATGAGTCTCTAAGTCTGAAAAGATTCCTGATAGGACTGTCATTCTGGACGGTCACCAGAATAGCCTGTACCTGCTGCACCCAGCCCTGGCCAGCTGCTGTAGACCCTCTGACGGATCCCTCGCACTGGGACCATTCAGACCCAGCTGCCTGACCCTCTGACGCTTGCCTCTTTCTTGACTTCCTATAATATTTTTCTTTTTACTGCACACAAGAGCATTTGGGTCTAATGTGTGTGTGTGCCTGTGTGCGGGTGTGCGTGTGTGTGTGTGTGTGTGTGTGTGTGTGTGTCCCTGAGGATGGAGCAAATCTTTTTAACCCTCGAAATCCATAACTAGATCAACCCTGTCCTTCCCATCCTACCTCTTGAGAAGCTTCTGTTCACTTTCCCTGTCCACGCCACTCATGAGGACTTCAGGAGATTTTTCTTAGAGTCTCAGAAAGACTTCTAGCTCACCTCTGCTTCTCCCTTCCACCAGTGTGGTTAGACCTTCCTGCTCACCGAGAATTAGTCTGGAACCTAAAGGTAAATAAAGAACTCAGAATGCTGTGGGTTCTAGCAGCTCTCGAGCAGGTTTCCTGCAGAGGATTCTGATACCAAGTCCAGGGGTTGGGACTGGAGACCCAGCTCAGAAAATAATGGAAAAAACAGAGAGAGAAGTATGTAAGGAGAGGTGTCACTCAGTCTCTCAACAACTTTATTGAGCATTTTGTCTTTACAGACCTAGAAACCCCATATTTCCAGGTACTTCCCGGCAGACACATAAATAAATTTGGTGATAAGTGTAAGGGTCAGAATATAGGCCAGGCAAAATTATCCTGGGAAATCTCTGAAATTGCCAAGGCCTGAGTCTTTAGAAGTCCCCAGGATAATGTTTTTGTTTGGCTTAGCTTTTGAGCCCTGCCTAGGCTCCTTTCCCTAAGCAATGAACAACAAGGCTTATTTTTAAAAGGAGGAAGAATGAGGAACGAATAACAAGTTTTCTTTTGTGGTTTTTATGCCAAAAAAAAAGTTGTAAGATATGTAGACAGTGAGGTTCCCTTAGGTAGATATGCTGAGGGACGAGGACGGACGCATGCGGGGCGCCTGCTCATGCCAAGCTGAGCCCTGCTCTATGGCAGTGCACCTCATGCCTGCCTGGTCAAAGGCAGGTTCTGACTCCACAGGTCTGGGGTAGGGCAAGAGAACTGACACTTCTAACAAGCTGGTGTCAGCATAGCCCCAACGCTGCTTGCCCAGGGATGACAGTTTGAGAGCCCCTGAAGCCATGAATGAACGGTAGTGGGAATAGACTTCTAGAGAGAGCTTAAGCAGAGAGCCTCTTCTGGCTCCTGGCAGGAAGGTAAAGCCAGAAAGGTGGAGTTTGTTTAGGAGTTTGGTAAGTGCTAGGAAGGGGACCTTATTAAACGGTAGGTGCCAGGGCTAAAGATGTAGCTTCGTAGAGCACTTACCCAGCATACACGAAGCCCTGGGTTTGATCTCCAGCATCATGTAAAATGAGGTATGGTAGTACAAGGTGGAGGCAGGAGATTCAGGAGGACAAGATCATCCTTGGATAGGTGGTGAGTTGGGGTGGGGACAACGGCTGCTCCTACATATTAAGTCTGGGGAAATGTTCGTTACTCTCCAGTTTCTCCATTTCTGGTAAATACCTATTAATTGTTGCTCTTTTCAGTGATGAAAAGCAGCTGATACCTGCATTCTGTTGTGTGATGATAGGTGGGAGACACTCATGCCTACCTGCAGGTGTTTCTGCTTAGCACCAACTGTTTATATGTGGGAACATAGGCCCAGAGTGACCAAAAGAAGCTAGAAATCCCAAGTAGCCTCTGCGAAGGATCTCAACCTCTATTCAAACAACTCAAGAATATTTCCAGTGCTGTGAGTGCTAAAGAATCCAGGTTCACAGGGCATGGGTTTCTTTATGGCTGCTGGCTTGAGCTGGGGCACAGGTAGCCAAGCTTGTTGTTAGACAGATTCCAACTGCACCATGGATGCAGGGGGCTGGAAGACTTTGCGTGGGAAGTTTCTGGAAACTTCAGCTGCCAAAAAGTTTGAGTACTCCAGGGAGAGAGAAGAGCCTGGCATGTTACAGACAGAGCTGAGGAAAGACAATGGATTTGGAGAGATGGGGAGGAGGAGAGGGACAGTCACTGACTAGCGTGACCTACAGGTTTATAATGCTTGAAGATGATGGCGATAGGATGCTGGAGCCAAAGCATGTCTTCTGGACAAATGGAACTTAGTTGCATTGGGGTCAGTCGAAAGGCTCAGACTGTGAATCACAGGAATAGAAATCTAAAGTCAAAGGAGAAGCAAAGGTTAGTTGTTTTTATATAGAATATAAATCCAGTCAACTTTCTGTCTCCTTAAAATCCTCTAGAGCTTTACATAAAGTCCTTCCAGATATGTCCTTGCCAAAAATCATTGCACCATGGCCCAATGCAGAAACCTGCTCCCCAGGCCGTCTGAGAAACTCGGAACCCCTGGAATAAGCCATGCCTTTGTTCTTGCCAGTTCTTGGGCCTGCTGTGTTCCTTCCACTTCATTGTCCAGAGAAATTCCTATTCTCGTTAGGCTCAAAAGCCTTTTTAGCTTGGAGGCCTTCTTAACCTTGCTAAGCCAGAGGGATCACATCCTGGCTTGTGTCATCCTTGAGCACTGTTCCTGCACTGCCTGTTCTCTGCTGAGATTACCTATCAAACTCATGACGGCAGAGACCTTACTTGTACCAGTCACCAACTCTAGCATGTACCTAGGTATAGCAGTTACTAGTTAAAGGCTTAAGAAATAAGCATCAGTTTTTTCCCCAGGAAGATGAACGGCAAAGGTGGTCATAAAAAAGGGGAAAGCCTCTCGTGTCCCCAGGGGCATCCAGGCCTTCCTCCTCCTGCATCTGGAGAACAGTATGAGGCCCTCATGCTGACATCCCCTCTCTCCTTTCTTTGCAGCTGGGGTATGGCCGTCAATGTGTACTCCACATCTGTGACCAGTGAAAATCTGAGTCGCCATGATATGCTCGCGTGGGTCAATGACTCACTGCACCTCAACTACACCAAGATAGAACAACTCTGTTCAGGTAGGAAGCTGAATGGGGAGTGGCCCAAGGGAAAGGGAGGGAAAGCAGAGCACCGTCCCAGGTCCCAGGGCATGTAGCTTGCAACTAGCATGACAAAAGGTGAAGGGAGCCCATGATATTGACACTGCTTTGAGTCAAGTCAGAACAAGAGAAGAGCAGGTGAGGTTTTCTGTCAGCCAGGACAGACGGTGAAGCCACAAGTCAGCCCTCACCTGTTCTGTCGATGCAGCCCCAGGCAAGTCACCAGCTCTCTGAGCCTCAATTCTCCCACCAGTCTGTCTAAGGTGACCATAGGGTTAACCTATCTACTGATATCTACTTATACCGGTACATGACTTGTATCACTAAGTGATCATTGTGGGCTTGGGTGTGGAGCTTAGTGGTAAAGCACCTGCTTCTATGTGTAAGACCCTGGGTTTTATTCCTTGCACCACCCAAGAATAAATACCTAAATAATAATTATGTTTTTTCTCTTGAAAAGACAAGGGGAATCTAACCATATATAGCCTCAGAGTAGGATCGGCCCCAGCCTAGGACAAGGAAGAAGTGTCAGGCTTGGAGGTGTAGCCCAGAAGAGGACCCTGGCATGTGGTGGGCACACCTCCACGAGCCATGCCTCTTCGCAGGGGCAGCCTACTGCCAGTTCATGGACATGCTCTTCCCTGGCTGTGTGCACTTAAGAAAGGTCAAGTTCCAGGCCAAGCTAGAACATGAATACATCCACAACTTCAAGGTGCTGCAAGCAGCTTTCAAGAAGATGGGTGTCGACAAAGTAGGTGTCTGTACCCCAGGGGTCCATGAGGAGCCGTGTCCCTAGAGAAGGTGACCCACCACTCAGAATGATAGGGCTACCCTGGCCATCCCACTGTGCGTCTGTCCACCTAAGTCCCCAAAGTGAATGTTGCCCACCCAGCTCAACCCCTCATAGACCATCATGACAACATTCCCTTCCCTCCTCCTCTGTGGACCATTCCCACCCCAGACATTGAAGCTGTGTACATTGCTCCTGTTACATTTCTTCATAGGTCCCCAAAGCTCTGCTCACTGTCCGGCCTCAGTGGTCCTAGGGCTGTGAATCCTGAGCCTCTAGCCCATATATAGGCAGCAAGGCCATCTTCCTACACAGTTCTTCCTGTGCCTGTAGGAGGAGGATGTCTCTGGGTCCCTGGTGGGCCTAGCAGACTTCCCATCAGCTCTGGTACCATGGGCGGGGGGCAGCTGGAGAAGGTGGAGGATACTGCGTGCGGTCTGGGGACTGGCTTTCCTGAGAGCAACACCCTCTCACAGCGGAAGGCAGTCCTACGCAGCAGGTGGTTAAAGTGATCTGCTTGTGTGGTCTATTTCAGATCATTCCTGTAGAGAAATTAGTGAAAGGAAAATTCCAAGATAATTTTGAGTTTATTCAGTGGTTTAAGAAATTCTTTGACGCAAACTATGATGGAAAGGATTACAACCCTCTGCTGGCGCGGCAGGGCCAGGACGCAGCGCCACCTCCTAATCCAGGTGATCAGATCTTCAACAAATCCAAGAAACTCATTGGCACAGCAGGTAACGTGCCCGAGCTGGTGGAAGGAGTTTGGGGGACTGGGCCAGCAGGGCTCTCCAAACAGGAGGGTCCCCCGGGCTGCTGACCCAGCCCTGCCAACCTGGAGGAGACTGTTATCACGGAGTTCAGATGACGTCACCTGCTGCCCACCTAGATGGGGAATCCCATTTGGGGGTGAGAGGGCCTCAAAACTCACTCTAAGAGGAGAGCCACCTGCAGCATGGTGGCAGCTGGCGCGACCCAGGGCACTCTGCTTACCTCCAGCTGATGGGGCAGCAAAGTGGCATGGCTCCATCAGGCTGAGGGCCTGGTGCTGGCATTGAAGGCCAGGGGCAGGAATTTGTCAACGTGATCCTATCTTCCCCTGTAAAAATCCTACAACCTCAAGTCCTCGAGACATCCTTCTAGAAATGAAACCTTGCTGGGTCCAGGGAGCAGACGAGAAGCATTAGGGACCTGTGGGGACAGACAGCAGGGTTAGGAGAGAGAAGGGAGCAGCTCAGCCCGCATCTGACCCGTCATAGCAGAGCCCCCTCCTCTGCTCGCGCTGCTGTCCCGCCTGGGCCTGTCCCCACTGCCCCGCTTGCTTTGCTGTCTAGGGAGGAGCAGTTGCTAGAGAACAAGTAGCCACAGCATGCCGGCTGTGCTGGGAAAGAGCTTGGGTCCCGGAAGTGGCTACTGCTGTGCAAATACCAGATCCAACCCAGCAGAGGGCAACAGAGTCCACACTGAGAGGGACCCGGAGGGGCGGGGCCAGGTTTTGCGAACAGTGGCTTTGGCTGGGACTTGTGTTAGGACGCACTGGGCCAGCTGTTTCCCCAAGTCTGTCAGTACAAGGAGGTCTGGGACCCTCCCAGCCCCACCATATCAAATTCGCCATCCCACTGTCCCGTGTCCCCCCCAGGCCCGGTAGATACCGAGTCCACTTCCCTCAGTTTCCTGTGATCCCTGCTCCAGGCTGGCCAGAGGCTGTGTCGCTGTAGTGTCATGTGCGGTCAAGGCTTGAGGCCTAGATGTAGATGCCCTTCCAGAGGGGGCGTGCCTGCCTGTCGCATGGTCCTCACGCCAGGCTCTCTTGTGGCACATGACCTCGTCTGACTCTTCTCTTCTGGACAGTTCCACAGAGGACGTCCCCCACGGGCCCTAAGAACATGCAAACCTCGGGCCGACTCAGCAACGTGGCCCCACCCTGCATCCTCCGAAAGAATCCCCCAGCAGCCCGAAACGGGGGCCAGGAGGCTGATGCCCAGATTCTTGAGCTTAACCAGCAGGTGAGTGAGGAGGATGGGTGGCTGAGATTGCCCTGCCACAAAGCCAGCTCGAAGGGTCCATGGCGTCAGGGAAGCAGGCTCGTGTCTGAAGCTTGACACTGTCTTCTGTTGGAGCAGCTCCTGGACTTGAAGCTGACAGTGGATGGACTAGAGAAAGAGCGTGACTTCTACTTCAGCAAACTGAGGGACATCGAGCTCATCTGCCAGGAACACGAAAGCGAAAACAGCCCTGTTATCTCAGGCATCATTGGCATTCTCTATGCCACTGAGGTGAGCCCTCTCCGCCTCCTTCATCATGGCCCTGCCTCAGGACCCGAAGCGCAGTAGGGCTGGGGGGACCTAAAGGAGCATCCTGTGAAGAGAGTAAGGTGACGTCACCCGCCCAGAGTCACAGGGAGCCACTAGCAGGGGAGCAGCCTAGCGCTCTGGGCCACGGATCTGGCCCTTGCTCTGTGCCAGTTGTATACCTGATCCCCTCAGCCAGGCCAGCTGGCCTACCGTTCCCCTCTTCCCTCTCCAGGAGGGATTTGCACCCCCTGAGGATGATGAGATTGAAGAGCACCAACAGGAAGACCAGGACGAGTACTGAGAACGATGCCAGCCCTGGCTGACCGCGCAGCTTCCCGTGCCTCCCCTCCCCACGCCCACTCCCACATTATAGCCCTTTCCTTACAGCCAGTCGGCCGGCTGGGTGCTTTGTGTCAGTGCCGCAGCATTGGGGAGCCGTCCGAGGGGCTTGGGAGGTTGGGTCAGGTGAGCAGGATGAGGCCCCGTCTCGGTCCCTCGAAAGGCACCAGCCCAGGGGAGCGGGACCCCTGTCCACTTCCCACCCCTATTTATTTCCGTTGTCTCTATGCTGTGTTGGCCAACGCTTTCCAGGGTGGTGCTGCCACTGGACAGCGAGCCCCCTGCTTCCCCGACAGCCAGCAGCTGTATATTTGACAAAGTCATTGGTATATTTTTACTTACTGGATTGTCCTTGCACTTTACCCATTCTTTTCAGGGCTGACAGCAGGGCTTGGGGCAATCTGCCTGGTTTGGTTTCCCTTCCCCTTGGCCAGGGCTGGGGCAGCTCTCACTAATTATTTATTTTGTCTTTTGATTCCCCTCCCAGTAGTTGAGGGGGAAGGCTGAGTGAGGAGAGTGGGAGAGGGCTGAGGAGGCAGTGTGTGGGTCCAGGGATCAGGGAGGGGGGGAGCCTTCGAGGGACAGAAATGACCTAGCACTGGGATCACCTGCCCAAGACCCACGCTCCAGCCCCAGAGGCCCAGCACTGCCCCAGAGCTCCCCATCCACTCCCTCCTGCAGCCTGTTGATGCCACACAAACTCTGCCTGGCCCCCACTGTCTGTCTGTTCCCCATCTCCTGCCTCCCCACTTCTGCCCCTCAGGCACCAGCCTGCATATGTGTTCACTTTTATTTAAATAAATTCGTGTGGTAAAAGTCCATGTTGTGTCTTCCTCAACTAAGCCATAGGGATCAAGACATGTCACCGTCTGTCCTCTCCCCTCTCCTGAGGTGATGACCACGAAGACATCAGAAGCCACCACTGGTATAGGTTGAGACCCAGACCCAACTCTGGTCCCTGAAGGAGAGGTAGGTAGTGTGTGGCTTTTTCAAGGAGATAAAAGATTAATGTATCCCAAACTGGGATGGCAACATCAACCCAATGAGTGATTCATTCATCTTAATAAATGAACTGAGTTTATTAGAGAATAACAAAACACTCCCCTACATACACACCTACTAAGCTCCTATTATACATAGCTCTAAATCTGCAACAGAACTGATACAAACCTGCTTCAGAGTTTGCTACCAGTGTTAAAGCACTGGGGGTGACTACAGGCTCAGACACAACCATACTCTGGGAAAATTACATGTCTGTATGTACCCCATCATGATGTATGTACCCCATCATGACCTTACCAGGGTAGGCCGTCCAGTCACGGTGAGGATGGCTTGCTTTACTGCAGTCTGACATAAAAACCACTGAATGGTGGCTTGCTGCAAGATGGAGTTACTCTGGCTAGAATTCAGAAAACTCATCTCCCTACAGCAGGGAAACCACTTAAAGAGGAGCAAAGTCTGGCGCTGTGGTCTTGAAGATGGGCAATCCAGAAAGTGGCTGTGGGATAACGGGGAATAGAAGACACCTGGTCGGGAAGTGTTTTGTCCTGGTCTCCTTTAGGCCAGTCGAACGTGATGTCTGCCCTACCCCATCCGGGACATGCACTTCACACAGCAATGCAGCAAACAAGCAGGTCTGAGTGCCAAAGCCCAGAAGGACATCCAGTTCCGCATCCCCCCCCCCCCGTGCCGGGGATGAAACTCAGAATCTTAGTTACACCCGGCAAGTGTCATAATACTGCCTGGACCCCAAGATGTTCCTGCTATAGAGCAAGCGGTGATGGGGAAGAGGGAGTCAGGAACACTTTACATCATCCACACAACCCACATTCCCAAAGTGTGACTGGAAAAAGGCCATAGTAGGCAAGACCCTGGAGGCCCAAGAAGGACCAAGAATGCCCCAGTGTGAGCACTTGAGGCTCATCTAGACCAGCTCCTCATTTACTGATGAGGATCTGAGGCCCTGGCAGAGAAGGCTTGCTCAGAATGGGAGAAACAGTAACTCGACTTCAGACTTCTTGCTTAGGGATTCAGTGTTCGTTCCAGGAGAACGTGTTAGGAACATCTTCCTAACACTCTAAGGGTGACCTCACGCAGTTGGAGCTCTGCCTCTTCTGTGACCCCGTCTCCCGGTCCTCTCCTAACACATCTCTTTCTCCCCTGTTTTTGTGTGTTTTGTGTTGTTCAGAGACAGGGACTCGTGAGGGTCTCCTTGGCCTTGACCTTACGATTCTTCTGCCTCCAGCTCCCAAGTACTGGAGTATATGTATGTGCCACCAGATCTTACACCAGTCTTAAATAAGTGACTGTCCGGACGTCCCTTATACTACCTCCTGCTGACTCCAACCTTCATACACAGACACTTCTGGCCTTTGGTTTTTTTTTCCTCCTCCATGTTCCTTGTATATTTTTATTTATCTTGATATTTTAAATTCTTTTACACAATATTAAAAGACTTTCCCTTCATTATTCCAGGGAATTTACGCAAAGATAAGGGAGTCATCATGCATTATCCAATCTTCATCTTCAGGCCAAGACCACCCAGATATAAATGAGTGGGATAGGCAAAACAATGCCTTCTCCAAAAGATGTCTATGTTATAGTACTATGCAAGGTCACATGGCAAAAAAGAACAAAGGTTGCAGGTGGAATTTAGGCCGCTACAACATGGACCTTAAAATAGAATAATCCCCTGAATTGTCAAGGGGAGGACAGTGTAACCACAGCATATTCCATAAGATTAGAAGCAGCAGCAGGTCAGCCACAGAGTAGATTCCCTCAACCAGCTGTTTCTGGCTTTGATAGTAGAAGCCGACTAAGCTAGCAAATGCGAGAAGCCTGGAGAAATCAGGAAAGGCAAGGAAATCCCTTCTCTCCTAGACCGTCTGGGTTGTTAGGTCACAGGTTTGTCACAAGTTGTTACAACTATTTCAGTGACCTCACCCTTTTTCTTGCCCCATACGCCGAGCATGCACCTAACTTCCTTGGCCCCCAAATCTCTGGGCTCTTTCAAATCTCTTGTTATGTACCTACCCAAGCCCATTTCCAAGATTGTTTTAAAGCCGCCCTTTGAACTTAAAGAACCCAAGAGCTCCGGGACTTACAGGCCACTTCTCCCTCTAGAACACTTAAAATGGAATATTGTTTCCTGTTTATACCTTTGTCTCCCTTTTAGCGGTCGTGTTCCTCATAAGTGAAGAAGACGAATCCCTCAGCTATTCCAAGTGTGGTGGGAGAGGGGTTTTTATGCCCAGGTTCTTGTGTTCGGGAGTCAAAGATTGTAACCAGAACACGCCTAACTTAAGATAGCTTTTATTAGAGGAGAGAAAAAATGGAAGTCAAGGACATGGATTCCACGAGGGGCAAGAGAGACAAAGAACTCACAGACTCCAGACATGGAATCCATGAGGGGACAAGGAAACGGTGATGGCTGCCGAGATAAGGGTTATTTATAGGACTACGGAATCCCTGGAAAAGCGGCTTTTCCTTATTGGTTAGCTCCAGTTTCTTCAGACATGATTGGAGCTTTTGGTCCTTTACGTCTCATTGGTCTGTTGGTTTTGGTGCCCAGCCCAGTTGGTCTTGTGGGCAACCTTGAGCTGTTTCTTTGGGAGGAACTTATCTGCCATGGAGAGCTCTCGTCTCCATAGAGACCTTATCTCTGTGGGGGATTAGAACCAGTTCCTCCAGATTAGTAGGCTATGTTCCCTCAGGATAATCCCAGCGGTGGGGATGACTGTCAAAGACCTTCCCAGCATGGCTGTTCTAAAACTGCCTGACTAGCACAGGCTTGACACAGAGAAGGTGCTTGGGAAATGTTGCAAGATAAAGAACTGTTAACTTCTATCCCCTGGGTGTCCTGTTACAACAGACAACCTGCCATATTGTTCCAGGGAGAGAGAGGAGAAAAAGGCCCTCCCTCCTCCTTCTGTGCGTCCCCTCTAGAGCAGCCCCTTCTTTGCCTCTAAGGAAATCCAGTTCTGTTTCTCTTCCCAAAATAGGGACTCTTCTGAGATCCTACATGAGATAGTAAATCCTACAAAGAGAGGCTATCGTTGGTCTCTGAGCTAAACCACTGAACTGAAAAGTGAGTTGATTAATGATCAGCTTCTATTTCCCTGAGGCAAAATCAGCCATGGTCAGGCTTAAAGGGGTCAAAAGACACCAGAAAATGGCAACAACAGTGGTATATTACCTCCTGCTTTTTCCCTCTGAAATTCTTCCTTCACATACTGAATGTTCTGTTCCAAAAAAAGAAAAAAAAAAAAAAAAAGAAAGAAAGAAAGAAAGAAAGAAAGGTCATACTGTTACAGGGTTTGATCTGGATCTGCTCACCACGATGTTACAGGGGTCTTTATGTGTCCAGATTCCTGTGTCTGGGAGTGAAAAACTGAAATCAGAATCCTCGTCGAGGATTAAGACAGAGTTTATTAGAGGATTAAAACAGAACTCAGACATGAACCCATGAGGGGCAAGAGAGCCCTGGAGAGAGAACTCATGGACTCCCATGGCTGCCAGATCAGGGTTATTTATAGTCTTAGACCAGCCTGGGAAAAGCGGCTTTTCCTCATTGGTGAGCAGTTTCTGCAAACCTGATTGGAGCTTATGGTCCTCTACATCCGGTTGGTCTGTTCATACTGAGGCCCAATCCAATTGATCTTATAGCCTAGCTCTTGCTGGGGTTTACCTGTGAAGGAGGGCTGGAAAGATGACTCATGGGTTAAGACTCTGCCTTGCAAGCAGGTCCTGAGTTTGGGTCCCAGGTCCCATGTAAGAATGCCAGGCAGGAATGGTGTGGGAAATCCCAGAGCAAAACAAAGAGGTAGAAGCAATCTAGGATGATTCCTGAAATAGCCTTGGCTCTCACAGAGAAACACAGTTCTCTCTCTCTCTCTCTCTCTCACTCTCTCTCTCTCTCTCTCTCACACACACACACACACACACACACACACACGGATATGCACACACATTCAAAATATGAAACGAAAATAGGCTAAAACAAAAAAAGGAGAACTAATCCTTTCATAAACAGGGGTGAGGCAAATTGGACTTCATCCTGAAGGGTTAGAGTCAGACTGGCTTTCCAGGGCCTAACAGTTTTGTTGCAGGAACAGTCTTTCCTCTGTTCAAATGTCCCATCTGAATCACCAAATGTTACAGGAACAACCGTCCCAATGTTGCAGGGTTCTTGTATTCCCAAGTTGAAGATTGAAACCAGAACACGTGTAGGTAGAGTTTATTAGAGGAGAGAAAGGCTCGAACTCACGGACTCCAAGCGTGGAGTGCCATGAGGAGCTAGGGCACCCTGGAGAACTCAGGGAATCCATGAAAAGTAAGGAGCTGAAAACGAACTCTTGGCACTCCTAGTGCCATGAGGGGCTAGGGCACCTCAGAGGACTCATGGAGCTAGAAATGGACTCTTGGCACCCTGAGTACCATGAGGGGAGGTGCCGGGGAGAACTCATGGAAGCAGACAGCTGGAACACTAGGACACTGGAGAACTCAGACTTCAGACATGGAGTCCATGTGAAGCAGGCAAGGAACAGACTCATGGCACTAATGCCATGAGGGGATGGGCGCCAAAGATGGCTGCCAGTGTCAGGTGTATTTGTACACTTAGGCAAGCCCAGGAAACTAGCTTTTTCTCATTGGTTAACTCCCATCGTGGCCCAACCCACTTGTTCCTGGGCCCACGAGGGGCTAAAGACCAAGTTGTTTGTTGGATATGGAGGGCTCATCTCCATAATCCCTTCATAGGGAAGTGGCCATCTCATCTCTGAGAGGATTGGAGTCAGGGGTGTTTCTGCAGTGGGGGGAGGGGGAGATGGTCTTCAGGAATTCCAAGACCTTCAAAGATCTTAGAGACCCATTCCAGCATAGCTGCTCTAATCTGCCTTAGTTTAGCCTTGGCAGGCAAGATTATTGGCATATAGGCTTAGATTCCTTTCCAAACTTTATCCACCTGCCAAACCCCACTAAGTCCTGTCACACCGAACCACTGGTTTTCCTATCATCAGAACTCTGCTTAAATACATCCAAACAAAGGAAGCGTTCTCTCTACCTATCCTGATCCCCAACCAATGAAAACTCTCCTTCCCTCAGGATTTCAACCGCCATGTCCTTCAGAAAGGCTTCCCCAATTTTTCTAAGGCTTTTTCCTCGGTCAGCTGCAGGTCCTGGAAGAATGTGTGCTCTGCTGATCTTATTCTGGTATTTGGACACCGCAGGTATGAGTCCCACCCTCAATTACACAAAGCAGTACATTTCCTAATTGTGAAAGTCACAGAATTCTCCCTGCCACATCTGGAACACGGAATGGACTTTTGCGGCAAGAGCTGGTCTGACGCACCGCCTGGAAGGGGAAACCGGTCTAGTTGTTCCAGACTTTTTTCCATCTCCCATCTAGGGTCCGCAGTCACTTTTCTTAATCTTTCCACTTCAGACCTTCCCAACACTCTGCTTCTTCCCTCAAGCCCGGTCCTTATTCTGGCGCAGTTGATTTTTTCTGCCCACCTGAAGTTTAATCACCAACAGAAAAATTTTCCTATAAAGAAGGAAATACTCTTCAAACCCCCTCAAGGTGAGAACTATTTTCATTCCATTCTCTAGAATCATTGAAAAGACAAGAAAAAACAGAATCGTCAAGACAGAGACAGGTGCTGGGTAATTTCTGCCCTCGGGCCCCGCCCCTTATCGGGCCCGCCCCTTATCGGGCCCCGCCCCTCCCGGCTCCGCGCCGCAGGGCAGGGCTTGGTCCTGCTCCTCCGCCCGAGCCCGCCAGCGCGAAGGCGCGAAGACTACAAGTCCCAGGCTGCTCTGCGGCGGCGGCGGGGACGTGGCACCCCGCGGCGCCCGCACCGACCGGAAAGCCGGGAAGCGGCGGAGCGGAGGGTCGGAGCTATGGCGGCCAGGGCGGCGGTCAGCGGGCGCTGGGAGGTGGTAAAGAAGGGCCGGCGGCCCGGAGCTGGCGGCAGCGGTCGAGGTGGCGGCGGCGACCGCCGGGCGCTCGGGGAGGCAAACGGAGTGTGGAAATACGACCTGACGCGTGAGTGCCCGCCCGAGCCTGCGGTCCGGGGAGCGGCTGGCAGCTGTCGGGGTCCGGAGCGGAACCGTGACCCCGCGGACCGGGCCCCGGGCCGCCCTGGCAGACGGTGCCAAGGGAAGTGGTCATCCTCACTGCACAGATGGGCAAACCGTGGCTCAGCAAAGCGGACCCCTGGCCCCGGTTCTCGCATCCGAGAAGTCTGGGATTCCGATCTGCATCCATTCGGGCCACTGCACAGCCCACTCCGCTGTGCGGCGCTCTCTGGGCCCTCGAACAGATGTCCGCACGATGGGCACGGGCATCCCGGGCCCTACGGTGCCCAGCTTAGAAATCGGCAGGTCCTGGGGGGGTGAACTAGGGGCCCTGCCGTGGGACGAATGACCAACCACACTCTGCACCCACCACAAGTTAATCTCCGTGGCATGTGACCCCCTAGATCTTCCAAGGAGTGGAGAAAGCTTGATACTTGTTGATTGTAATAGAATTTTCATCTCAGGACCAAGAGGAGTTGGGGTAAAATCGCGGTAGAAAAAGCCTGCGCTCCCAAACTAGTTGTCCCCACCGTTGAAGCTCCCGCCGAGTATCCCCATCTCTCCTGGCTCCCCATGTACTCCGATTTGTCAAATAAGGAAGTGTCTGGCTCTTTAAGAGTCAGGGACTGTTGTGATGACTAAAAGTCGAGGCTTCAGTGTAGCCCCCAAGCAAAAAAGGGGCTTGGGACTCCTGTCTGCCCCTACCAAGGAAGGAAACAGTGCCTTATGAGGTTCTGGGGTATTAAAGGTCTCCTGCCTTTTTCTGCTTGTCTTCCCCCCAGCTCCAATCCAGACCACGAGTACGCTTTATGAGCGAGGCTTTGAGAAAATCATGAAGCGGCAGAATAAAGAGCAGGTTCCACCTCCTGCTGTGGAGCCTAAGAAACCTACGGCCAAGAAGCAACCGAAGAAGGTGGCACCTGCCACCAACCAAAACCAGAAGCAGGGCCCCTTCCGCAGCCTGGAGGATGCGCTGAGAGCGGTGAGTGTGCCTTGGCAGGCGGCGCCCAGAGATGGGTAGGGAGGGAGGGTGACAACTGAGGGACCCTTGTGATTTGGGACACTGGTCAAGAGGGATCAGGAAAAGAATCACACACTAAGGGAACAAGATGCTTGCCTTTGCAATAGAAAAGGATTGGGAAGGGTAAAACAGAAACACAGATGGGTGAGGCGTAAGTATTGGAAGGCCTAGGAGCAGGAGGGGCTTGATAGAAAACTTGGTTATGGTTCCCTGTCCCTCGAGCACATGAAGGGCCTACAGATGCAAGGCCCTAAGAACAGTAATGCTGTTCCCATTTTATTCTTTCTTAAGCTCTGGAAGCAACAAGGTGGTAGCATTCCACGCACTTGTGCTTAAAAACAGAAACCTGGGACTGGAGACGTGGCTCAGGGGTTAAGCCTCCGCCTTGCAGGCGGAAGGTCCTGAGTTCGGATCCCAGATCCCATGTAAAGACGCCAGGCGGAAGCGGGGGCGGCCTGCGCTTCTGGTCCTGGTAGGGCGGAGCCTGTGAATCCCGGGGCAGAAGGAGGTGGAGGCGTCCATGGTGGTTCGCGAATTCGTCCATGGTTCTACACATACTCAGACACACACAGACACACACACACACACAGACACACGCGCGCGCACATACACGCTCACATGCACACAGTTGAATAAATAATAATAATAATAAAAAAATTAAAAAAAAAAAAAAACAGAAACCTTTGGTTCTTCCTACGCCCACCTCCTTCAGCCACTTTCCCACCCCTATCATGTTTCCCTTCCCCTCTCTCACAACTCACCATGGCGTCATGTGTCCCTGGCAGCTGGATGTGGCAGCCTTGCAGAAGGAACTGGACAAGAGCCAGAGCGTGTTCACTGAGAACCCCTCCGTGTGGCTGAAGGACCTAGCCAGCTATCTCAACTATAAGCTCCAGGCTCCACGGAGCGAGCCCACGCTGAGCCAACACCCGCACGGTTAGGCTCCCCCTCCCCAGCTCAGAGGTGGTCAAGGAACATCTGCAAGGGCATTGCCCCACTGTCCTGACTTAAACATAGGGGCGCGTGAGCGGCTGGGGCTCTTTGAGAAAGGGAGGGTGCCACCTCAGTACAAGGGTGTCTGGTCCTAGTACTCACACAGAGGCCGGTGGCCCCAGATTATCCCTACAGCCTGGTGAGTCGAGAGCTGCGCGGGATCATCCGGGGGCTCCTGACCAAGGCATCGGGGTCTCTGGAGCACTTTTTTGACCACTGTCTATTCACCATGCTGCAGGAGTTGGATAAAACCCCAGGTGAGTAACAGTGATGAGATCCCATTCCTTTTTTCCTGCTTCCAGCAGGGCCATCGGTTCTGTTTCCAACAGAGAAAGGTGCTAATTTTGACCATCTCTTTTGAAAAGGGAGGAAGAAGTTTTGACTTGGGCTTACAGCTACAAAAAGAAAAGATTTCAGGTGTAGGTTGCCAAGTGGTATGAGTAGATCTGAGAATGTGTCTCTCTCCAGGGGAGTCACTACATGGATACCGCATCTGTATCCAGGCCATTCTGCACGACAAGCCCAAGATTGTCACCTCGAACCTGGGCAAGGTGAGGCCTAGATGGTGCTGGGCCAAGCCTGAGAAGCTGCACGGCGTCTCCATGGTTGGACTTGGTGTGGGAAGTGTAACAGATAACCTGTTGGCACGACCGTGTGCTGCTTTAGTTAGGATGCCCCGTGCCCCCATGTGCCTGGGAGTCCCACTGTCCCTTGACACCCCCTCCCAGTGCACATCCCTCTCCGGTGTGCTCTGGCCTATAACCTGCCTTCTCCACTCACCTTAGTTCCTGGAGCTGCTACGGTCCCACCAGAGCCGACCAGCCAAGTGCCTGACCATCATGTGGGCCCTGGGGCAGGCGGGTTTTGCCAACCTCACCGAGGGGCTGAAAGGTAACAAGGAAGGGGGAGGGGATTGATCCGCCTCCCTAGTGACTGCGCATGAGTCTGAGACTTCTTCCCCGCCCTTGTCGACAGTGTGGCTGGGGATCATGCTGCCTGTGCTGGGCATCGAGTGTCTGTCTCCCTTTGCCATCGCGCACCTGGACCGGCTGCTCCTGTGAGTAATGGGGGGACAGCGAGGGGAAGGCCCAGGGTGTCCACAAGAGGCCGTGTCGGCAAACGGGGATGCCGCGATCCTGGTCTCCGTAGATGCGAGGAAAATCAGGACCAGCTCCTCCCACCTCCGAGTGATGGTGAGGAAGGAAAGGGCGGGACCAGGAAGGGCTGGGGCTGGGGTAGCATTCGTGCCCTTTTCCCCTCGCACACTGGCTAAGCCAAGTTCATGGCTCAAGTACTTAGCCTGAGTGGTGGGTGTCCAACAAGCCCCCTTCTTCTCTCACAGGATGCATTCCAACCTCACCAAGGGCTTTGGCATGATTGGCCCCAAGGACTTCTTCCCCCTTCTAGACTTTGCCTATATGCCCAACAACTCATTGACACCCAGGTAGGGCTGCACTGGAACATGCATGCTGGGGGAGATCCCGGTGCAAGTCCGACCCCGGCAGTGTGTGACCATCCGTTGTCCCACCCAAAGCTCTAGAATTGAGGTTCAGCAGTGGGTTCTAAGGAGTCAGTGAACTGTGGGAATTGCATTGCCCTTGTGTGAGTGGCATGTGGACATGTTGGCTTTCATCAGATTTCCCAAGCAGCTTCTGTGTAAAAAGAGCCACCGTAAGGCCCTTAGTGACCCTCCCCTCAGGCAGGGGTGGACTCAAGTATCCAGCTCCACTTACAGCCGGGTCTGCCCCTCCTCCACCTCCCCAGCCTACAGGAGCAGCTGTGTCAGCTGTTTCCCAGGCTGAAGGTGCTGGCATTTGGGGCGAAGCCAGAGTCTACGCTGCACACCTACTTCCCGTCGTTCCTGTCCAGAGCCACCCCTAGCTGTCCTGCTGAGATGAAAAAAGAGGTGAGGAACTTCTGGCCCAGGGTTAGCTGCGGTCTGCGGTCCCCCGAGAACCCATTTCCCAAGCCTTTCCACAGCCACCCGTCTCGCGCATTCTTCCTGGAGCACATGGGCCTAGAGGGCAGCACAGCACATCAGGGGTGGGGAGGGGACCCCGTGCCTTATCACGTGTACATGAGCAGTCTTTGAGCTCAGGCTCTCTCTCAGGAGCCCACTCCCTGCTTGGCAGCCTCCAGGTCTTTGCAGTCTTCATCCCGGGGTGGGCGCGTTACCTGTGGCCTAGCACTCTCCGTCGCACCGGCCCAAGGCTTTAACAGCTTCTGCTTCTGCCCATGTAGCTCCTGAGCAGCCTGACCCAGTGCCTGACTGTGGACCCCCTTAGTGCCAGCGTCTGGAGACAGCTCTACCCCAAGCACTTGTCACAGTCCAGGCAGGTGGGGGGTGGGGCTGGGAGCTCCTGCTCTGATTCCCAGAGAAGCCGCCTCGTGCGCCTCTGACCGAGGCTGTGTTCCTGGCTCATGCTTGGAGTAGGAACGTGGTTGGGGTGACCTTCAGAAGCTATTTCTCTCTGTGTGGGAGGGGTCAGCCTTAAGGAAGCAGGGTCTTGGGGAGGGTAGAAGAGTGGGAGGGCCCAGGGGGCTGCTGGACCGGAAGGGATATGCTTTCTCACAGCTTGCTGCTGGAGCACCTGCTCAAGTCCTGGGAACAGATTCCCAAGAAGGTAAGACACGGTCCTGTCTGGGTTCTGGGTTTGTCTCCACTCTTCTCCAAGCCACTATCCTCCTTTCCTTCGTGCCTGGCTTGGAGCGTGAAGCAAGATGGAGATTTAGGATCCTCTCACAAGCCAAGTCTTGCATTCCCAGCTCAACTCTTGGTGTCTTACAGGTACGGAAGCCTTTGCAAGAAACCATTCAGTCCTTCAAGCTTACCAACCAGGAGCTGCTAAAGAAAGGCAGCGGTAGCAACCAGCATGTCGCCAGCTGTGATGTGGCCTGCAAGGTGTGGCACCAGCCTCTCCAGTCCACAGCACCTGGGTTGGGCCTGGACCACACCATTGGCCCACCTGTCTGTGGTGTCCCCACTACCTTGACGCTGATGCACAGGCTTCACCCTCCTGCCCAGAGGTCTGGCTGAGCACCTGTGCTGTCAGCAAAGACCAGGCCTTCTCCTTTCTGACCCCACTTCTTCCTCTGTCCTGCCAGGGCCTGTTGCAACAGGCGCGGGGCCCTCGGCCACCCTGGACCCGGCTCCTCCTCTTGTTGGTGGTCTTTGCCATAGGTTTCCTGTTCCATGACATCCGGTCACACAGCTCCTTCCATGGTAAGCAGTGATTGACTCCCAGAAAGACAGCACAGCGAAGGGCCATGGTGCCTCCACCTTTGTTTGTCCTGATGAGTTCTCAGTACCTCAAAGCAAACATTTCTCAGGTGGGATTTTTTCTGTCCACAGACGTGACACCAGACTGGACCAATATTTTACAGCTTAGAAATGGTCACATATTTGTAATGTCGAAGTAGATATTACCTCCTTCTAACAAAATCCTGAGGAAACTAAAACAGAAAGAATTAGCAGTTAGCCTTAAATCACAGCTAGTGTAGGGCCAATACTAAACCTGAGACCTACCCCCTAATTCCGGACTCCCAAGTAGAGTCTCATCCCTCCTGCTCTCATGGCCAACAGAAAGCCTTCAGCACTCTCGAAACTCTCGTCCTGCTCCACGTGCCCGACCAGAGACCCCCAGTGTCTGTCCAGGTCTCTGTTCCCTCCCTTCCCCACTCACCAGAGGCTCTTTCACACACAGCTTCCCTCACCGGCCGCTTGCTTCGATCGTCTGGTTTCTTGCCTGCTGGCCAGCAAGTGTGTGCCAAGCTCTTCTTCTACAGCCTGCAAAGCTATAAGTGAGCTGCTGCCAGGGAGCTCAGGGTGGCATCGACAGGGGAAGTTCTTGAGGTTTCCTTTCCCTTTGCCTCCCTTTCCCTGGCCATTTGAGGAGCCTCAGCGTGTTCCTCTCTCATCCACCTTCTCCACAGCTGGCTACAGGAGACGCTGCCAGCCTGCGGGTCCCACCTGCTTACTCTGGCACAGCCCAGCTTGCAGCTGGCCTGGGCTCACACCAATGCCACTGTCAGCTTTCTTTCTGCCCACTGTGCCTCCCATCTTGCCTGGTTTGGTGACAGCCTTACCAGCCTTTCTCAGAAGGTAAGTTGCAGGCTGGCAGTCGGGAAAGGATGAGTCCTCCCTGGACGGAACTCTTGGGCTCCCTGGGGCCAGGGAGTGCTGCCGGGCACCTGACCTCGCTGTCCTCTGGTCCCCCTGCAGGTCCAGCTCCCCGACGTCCTCCACCAGCTGCTCCTCGCCCTGAAGGAGCTGCTCCTGCTCTTCCACCAGAGGGCGCTGCTGCCCGTGTGGCACCTGCTGCTCGCAGCCCTGGCCCAAGCGCAGGAGCACTGCCACGAGGCCTGCAGGTGAGACTTCACCTGGCCAGGCCCCACAGGCCCTCAGCACCCCAGTCCAGTCCCTGTGGCGAAGCCCCCCACTCCTGCTCACTCTTGAGATGACAGTCTGGGCTCTCAGCTGCAGTCGTGAGTGCACATAGCCGCACCGGCCCCTTGATCCCCGTAATGTTCTGCTCTTGTCTAGAGGGGAAGTCACCTGGGAGTGCATCGTGACACAGTTCAGCGAAGCTGCCCACTGGACCTGGCTCTGCCTGCAGGACATGACAGTTGCATTCTTGGACTGGGCACTCGCCGTGATATCTCAGCAGTAGGCCCTGCTTCCTCGTGGGCACGGATCCGAGTCTCCCGGAGGAGACAGTAGCAGGCTCTTTTATTGGTGCCGGTGGCCAGTTGCCTCCACCCGAGTTTTTTCATCTTTGGGTGCTGGGTCTGCCATCCTGCCCAAAGATCTGTTGGACACTTGAGGCCCAACTCCACAGCTCCCAGCCTCCTTCGGGCCAGTAGCCTTCCTCAGCCTCTCCTTCCTCCTCTCCATTCTCTCCACTTCATCCTAAGGTCCCTCACAGCTCACCCCCAGAAAGAAGGGACTCCCAGGGAGGCCTGCAGCCACCTCTTACCATTCCCGCTCACAGTGTTAGCACAGCAGAGGAAAGGCAAAGACCTCAAGAAGAGTCTAGCAACAGAGAGGCCAGCAGCATCGCCTCTGCCAGCAGCTGAGGGTGGCCAACACTGGACGTGCTAGCCAGTTGGAAATGTCTGTTACCATGGAACTTCTAGAACATGCTCTCTGGTGCCGCACGTTCTCCGCCCACCAGAGCCCTGTTTGCTCGGCTTTGCTAGCCGTCAGTGCTGTGGCTCTGGTCCCCTCACCTCCACCTGTGAGCGCAGCCCTTCCATCAGCCTGTCGGACAGGAGTCACATGACCCCTGGGTAGGCCTGACTCATGGAATAAAGGACACAGGTTGGGTTTCTAGCTTTCCTTTCTGAACCTTCATTCAGGACAGAAAACAACACTGGGTCTCTGCCCTGACTTCTGTAGCCTGGGGTCACCAAACTTCCAGCAGGGTCTTGCTAGACTGTGATTCCTGCCTCATGATCTGCTGTCATAGCTTGCGTGTTTTATGATGGGAGAAACAGTACAAGAGGGTGTTTCACAGTCCTTTACTCAGGAAGACCTTGAGTAATTGGTTCCTTTCATGAGGTAGTGAAAGACTGAGAACTCCAAAGGTTAAGTGTTTCACTTTGGTTTGGGGTAAGTCATCCTGCTGGTGTTTCAGTTCTCACCCCCCTTCTCCTGGAGTACCTCAGATGGAAACAGCTGCTCTCTCCCTCAAAAGTCAGCAGAAACAGCAGCCACTTCCCATGCTTCTCAGAGGAGTTCAGAGATGCTGCCGTGTTTTTTGCCTTTCCCATGGTGAGACTGAAGTAACACGGTTGAGAACAGTTGCCCAGTGAACAGTATAGCGTCTTGAAGACACCCACTTGAGACAGACTGGCTAGTCTAGTGGCAGTTACCCATGACCAATTTTTCTAGAGAATCCCTGCCTGACCAAGGTGCGGGCCTGCTTGGCTGGGTTGTCCAAGGGTCCTGTGCCGTACCATTGCTGCCAATCAGGCGCAGGTGATTCAACCCTCCTAAGAGTAGGGGGTCCTTGTAACTGGCCTGTACTTCAGGTGAGTTGCAGAGGGCAGTGGTGAGCCTGGGGCAACTGCAGCATGTGGCAAGATGATGCTTCATCCCGAGATAGGAGTCAAGGATGCTAGACAGTTCTTGGGAGCCAGCAACTCCAGGAAGGTTCCAAGTGCTCTGTGGCTTACTAATGTGTGCAGATTAGCTTGTTGGTTCATTAATTTCTGACTATAATCCTTGGATGCAGCTTCATCAGTTTAGATGGCATCTCTGCAGCCTCTCAGGGAGACATGATACCAACTTTAATTGGTTTTCTAAGCCTATTGTAGACTGATTCTTTTTCAAGTTTTTTTTTTAGTCCAAAATTTGGATTATACAGTTTTCCTGTCAGTAGTCCAACATTGCACCTGTTCTCCATTAAAGCAAAACCAGACAGCTGGACGTTTCGTCTTTAGAGAGCTGTGGACAAATAGGAGTCCAAGTTGAGCTAGTAAATTGAAGCAGTGGGAGCCCCAGGTACCGACCAGGCCGGTCACACCCACCCCCTGTGAATGTCAGCAGTGTGGGAGAACGGGAGGAAGCCGGCACCTCATTCTCACTGCACAGACACCACTGAAGTTCAGCAGGTGACATGCCATAAACTGGAAGGGCAATTTGGGTATGGTGGCACTCAGGTGGGCCCGAAAAATACACGACTCTTTTATTATTTTTCTAGTTTTACAAGCATATTGAGTACTTATTCCTGCTTCCCTCTATCCCTCTCCCTCCCATTTCCCTTCTTCCCTCTATCCATCCCACTCCCTCCTGCCCGCCTGCCTGCTTCGAAGAACCCCAGGGTTCAGCTGAGGTGCAATCATTTACTCTTGCCTTTGTATGCAGCAGCCACTGCAAAAGGCTAACAGGATCATGAAACCATTGTAGAAAAGGAAGACTAGTGAGTATTTTCTATTAAACTTGCCATGTCCCCATTAAACCACATTTTCCAAAATTCCTGGGCCACAGCCACTTCTCTAAGAGGGTTGGTTCTGTCTCTACACATTGCAGAGGGACAGAGTGCTGTTGTGAACGAATCCATCTGAGTAAGAGATTGAAAGTGACCCAGAGCCTAGTGAGATAGCTCAGTGGGTTAAGATGCCTGTTCGCAAACCTGCAAACCTGAGTTTGATTCCTGGAAATCCTTACAGCTGAAGAGAGACCTAACCTTCCACACCTTCTATGGTGTGCATGTGTGTTCTGTCTCTTTCTTTGTTCTCTCTCTCTTTTTCTCTCTCTCTCTGATAAGTAAATTAAAATTTTTAAAGCATGATCAAAACGGCAGAATAAGTAACGGTTCATAAAAGCAGAATCTTGGGGCTGGAGAGATGGCAGAATCTTAAAGTAATCTGGAAATTCTATCGTAAGACACCAGAAAGAAAGTAATATTTGTTACTTTGGGGCATGGTTGCATAAAAGTCAAAGCTACAGAAGAAAAAAAATTCCATTAGAAAAAGGACAGCATCTTCAACAAATGGTGCTGACAAAATTAGATATCTACATGCAAAAGAATGAAGCTGGGCCCTTATTTGTCTCCCTGCATGAAAATCAACTCCAAATGGATCAAAGACCTCAATGTTAGACTGGAGACTATAAAATGCCTAAAAGAAAAAATAAAGAATGCCCTCAAATGGATTATCCTCAGTAGGATTTCCCCAAAAGCACAGAGAGTAAGTCCAACACTAAACAAGTAGGACTATATGAAATTAAAAGGCTTTTGCTCAGAAAAAGACACTTAATCAAGCAAATAGGCAACCTACAGAATGGGACGGCATCTTTACTAACCACACATCCACTGGAGGACTAATATCCAGAGTACACAAAGAACTTGAAAAATAAATACACCAAGGAAATATTTAAAAATGGGCTATAAACCTAAAAAGAAACTTGACTTATCACAAGACAAAATTCAAATATCTAACATACATCTTAAAAAATGTTCTACCGTCCCTAGTCATTAGGGAAATGCAAATTTAAAACCACCATGACATATCACCTCACTCCAGTCAGAATGACTTCGATCCAAAACAGCAGCAAATACTGGTACAGATGTGGGGAGAAGGGGACCCTCGCATATTGCTGGTGGGATTGTAAACTCATATAACCCTTTTGGAGGCAGATTTGGAGGTTCCTAAAAAAGTTAAAAATTGAAATTCCATATGACTCGGCTACATAACTTGTGGGAATATTTCCAAAGATCACTGCATCCTGCAGCTGAGTCACGTGCCAACCGTGTTCACAGCAGCTTTTTTCACAATAGCAAAGGAACCAACCTAGATGTCCAACAGTTGCAAGTGGCTAATGAAAATGTGGTACATACATACAATGAAATACTATTCAGCTGTCAGGAAAGATGAACTAATGAAATTTGCCAGTAAAAGGACGGAACTGGAAGAAGTCATACTGAGTGAAAGATCCTAGACACAGAAAGACAGATGCTATATGTTCTCACTTATAAGTGGATTCTAGCATTAAACCTTCAGTTTGATGTAATCTGCCACAGTTAGGCACAGGTGTCAACTTGATGGTTGGGGGTTTGGGCTCTGGGCACATTCATAGAAAATGAGTGGTTGGGTTAAATCCAGAGCAAACCTGTAGGAGATTGTCTAGCTGATTGGGAAGGCCCAGCCTATTGTAAAAGACGGAGGGCCGTTGAAAGAGTTGGCATCCTTTTGTACACTTGGCCAGACACGCTGGTCTGGCAAGTAAGAATTGTCTCTCTCTCTTACCTATTATGTGGTGATGATGTGGCCAGTTCCCTTGGCCCTGGTGTTGGTGTGTGCTCTCTTGTCAAGCTAGATTGAGAACTGTAACCAGTAATTGCAAGAGAAAACAAATCCCTTATTCCCTTAAGTCATTAGATGGTCATTTATCAGCAACTCTACAGGCAAACTGTAACATAATCAAATAGAAATTCTTACAACATCCACAAACACAAAGAAACACAGGGGGGCAGGGAGAAATCCCAAAAGAGAAACAAATGATCATAGGTAAACAGCTAAAAAAAAAAAAAAAAAAGCTTTTATGCAAGATAAGTCTTAAAAGAGAGGGAAAACAGAGGTAGGACACAGCAGAGAGTGAAGTTAGTCTCCAGGTCACCAACCTCTTGCTTATTAGCCCCTGACCCTCGCTTGCCACCCAATAGACAGGGAACACACACCCATCACTGTAAACCAGTCCAAACAACAGTGGATGAGGAGAAAACCCACAGTAGACAAGATCAGAAGTCTCAATACCAACCACAAACACCTGAGAGTCTACTTCCATCTAAACACCTCTCATTTTATCTTTAGGTAAGAAAAGATCTCAACAACCACACGAGATGCAGCCTAGTGCAATGGAAAAGCAGTGAAATAGACAACAACCAATCAGAATGCAAAGTATTGGCGACCCTAAAAATGCTCAGCCTGAATCAGGCCATCAAGTCTCTTTCTATCCTAAGGCTCAGGGAATTTGTGGAAAAGGGGGACATAAGATTATAAGAGCCTAAAGATGGGGGAGGGTCCACACTGGACAAGATACTCCACTCAAGGCAGGGCTACTGAATCCAGAAACTTACTGCAATGAGACTTATCCTCACCAGACCCTCACAATAGCTGGCATATAAACATTCTTCCCCCCTCATAGATTAGTGAGAAGCTCAGAAGAGATAATTACATGCAGGAGGAACCTTACATGCAGGGGCTAAGGCTAGAGAGGTGAAGAGGAGTGCACATCAGTGGTCTACCCAAGAAAAGGCCACTTAATCTGCCACAGAGGCCCGAACCCCTCTAGAGCAGACAATCCAAAGGGAACTCTGGGGCCCACAGAAGCAGACAGATAAGGAAGGTAGAAGGGAGTGGGGTGGATTGATGAAGAAAGGGAGGAGCGGGGAGAGGAAAAGAAGAAAGGAGGAGGAAAGAAGGGGGGAAGGGATAGTCACTCATGTTTGTAAAACTAGAAAAAATAAAATAAAAATTAAAAATAAATAAAAAAGCAGAACCTTAAAAAAACGTGATCTGGAAATGCTGTCCTTAGACTTCAGGAAAAAAAATTATTTTTTGTATTTGTTACCTTGGGGCGTGGTTGCATAAAAGTTAAAGCTACAGAAGAAAGTGTTATTTAGTCTTCACATTTAGCCAGACATCATTTACAGAACTTCACTATCCAAATCAATAATCAATGGAAGAAAATGGTATGGTCCACTCAAATTAGGGTGGGAAAAAGGATGGTGATAGAAGTTAGTAGAAAGTAATTAAAATTTCTCTTTGTAGTTCACTGGGTACTGAATAGTAGTAGGTCATTCGTTTACGTGAAATCACCTAGACGCCAAATCGGGGCCTTTGGTGACCTGGCTATAGATCTCCACTGAAATTAAACTGTGAGGGGTCTACTACAGCTGGCATTAAACATGAGAAGAATAAGGCATGCAAACATGAAGCATGCTTGTAGTATCAACACTTGGGAAGTAGAGGCAGGAGGATCAAAGTTATCTTCAGCTGACTTCAGTGACTTTGAGGCCATCCTGGGCTATCTGAGACCCTGTCTCAGAAAAAACAGAACAAAAGTGAGTGTTCTAACCTACTGTTTCAAAGTGTGGTCAGGATGGCTTTTATAATCATGCCAGGATGCCATTTGCCTCTGTGACTGGTCTGGCATGTGCAGTGTGTTAGCATGAAGCAAGGGCGTGCCACCAGGCTTCCCCTGTTCTTCACTCTCACACTTACATGTTATTTTTAAAAAGTCAACTTAGCAGTGCCCTAAGTGAAGCGATAAACCAAATTAACTTTATTGTAATAAGTTTTGATGACAGGAAGTATGAGGCCCCAAGGTTTTTTTAAAAATTTTATTATTTATTATTTATCCAATTGTGCATGTATGCGTGCGTGTGTATGTATATGTGTGTGGAGAACCACGGATGAATTCAGGAACCACCATGGACCGCCTCCACCTCCTCCTTGTTTACTCTACCCCGGGACTTACAGGCTCCGCCCTACCAGGACCAGAAACGCAGGCCGCCCCGCCTGGCGTCTATATGTGGGGTTTAGGAACCAAACTCAGGACCTTCTGCCTGCAAGGCAGAGGCTTAACCCCTGAGCCACCTCTCCAGCCCCGAGGGCCCAAGTTTTCTTCTTCTTTTTCAATATTGTCTTGACCACTGGAAAGTTTCATAACTACGTGACTTTGAGGATTGTAGCTATTATTTATGAGATAAAGGCATTGGAATTTTGATAGGAATTACATTGAACTTATAAGTGTTTTGACATTTTAATATTAATAAAACTTCCAAACTGTCCAATTAGGGTATATTTTCATTTATTTGGTCTTCAGTGTCTTTTGACAATGTTCCATAGTTTTCAGTATACAATTCTCACAACACCTTGGTTTAATTTATTTCAGGGCATTTTTTTTTTTATCATTTTGGATGCTATAAGTGAAATTGTTTTCTTAAGTTTCCCTTTCAGATTGCCCATTGCTAATGTATGGAAACAACTCTATGTGGCAGTGGGGCATTGGCCTACTTGCTACCTAACTGAATTCATTTATTAATTCTAACAGTTTTTTGGTAGATTCTTGGTGATCTTTTATTTATGTATTTATTATGTCATCTATAAATAATGATAAATTCCTTTTTTCTTGCTTAGTTGCTCCAGCTAGGACTTCCAGCATTCTCATTGATAGAACAATCAGGAGCCACACCAATAGGAGTATCTAAAACATGACTGTAATGGTTACTCTTAACTATTGCTGTGAGAGAGCACCCAAAGTCAAGCAACTTAAAGGAGAAAGGGAGATTTATTCAGGTTACAGTTCCAGAGGGGAGATACAGTCTTTCAAAGGGGAGGCGGTATGGCTTCCTGGCTAAAGCTGGAGGAAGCTACGTCACTACAGACATCTTGGAGGCTGAGAGCTACAAGACTGCAGGCTGCAAAGGTAGACTCCTCCTGGATGTAGGGTGGGACTCATCCACCTCAAGGCCTACCCCTTAGGACCGCCTTCCTCCAGCAGGGCTCCACCTCTCAAGGTGCCATGACCTTGCCAAACATATGAGACTGTGGGGGACACATTTCAAACCATGACAGTGACCTAAAGCTGAAAAGGAGCGTCGAGATGGAAACAGGGACAGGGCTCTTCAGGCTAAAATGGGCTTCGTCTCAAATGTCCACTGAACACTTAGGAGGCCGCTTCTGGACATAGCTCTGAGCAAGTATCTGGTTAAGGCAGGCCTCTGAGCAAACTTGTAGGAGACTGAAGACACAGCCCATAGCAGGCTGTGGGACCATTTCCTGGGCAGGTGGATAAACGTGGACAGAGCTAGCGGAGCACTGGCAGCCAGGCAGTCAGGCAAACGTGCAGCTTTGGTCCTTTCCAGGCATTCTTGCTGCAGGTGCGATGTGACCAGCTCCCTCAGGTCCCAATGCTTCTGTGACCCCCCTCCCAACCATGACAGAGTGGGGCCTGAAATTACAAGCTGAATTAAAACCTCTTCCTCTCCTACACGGCTTGGGTCAGGTTTTTATTGCAGCACTAAGTGTAGAGAGACACTTAGCAGAAAGTGGTGCATTGGATGCCGCCTGAAGAAAAGGAAACCGTACTCCTTGATAGAGAGCACGGAAGGCTGAGACGCATTAAAATCATGAGCTTTCCGCAGAAGCACAGAAACCCATGGGCGTCTAACCGGCTGGTACTTTCTGGAGCACTTTCTGGCTATAAAGCTACAGTCAGCCTGAGATCTTAGAGATTTCTGTTTATACTGAAGCTTCTTATATAGAGACTATGTGATAGTTAATCCTGGGCGTCAACTCGACACACCTGGCATTAACTAAGATCAGCTGTCAGATCACCTGAAGAGATTATCCAGATCAATATATTTACAATAGGAAGACCAGCCCTGGATCTGATTGGAGCCTTCCAGCAGCAGACCAGATAAAAGGAACCACAGAACAGAAGACTGAGAAGAGAGACCCTCCAAGGATGTTTGCAGTGACTTAGCCTCCAGCTTTAGCCACCAGCCATGTCGCCTCCACTATGTAAGACTGTTTCTCCCCTCTGGAACCATAAGCCAAATAAATCTTTCTCCCTTAAGTTGATTGACTATGGGTGCTCTCTCACAGCAACAGTTAAGAATAACTGTTACAGACTGGCTCTCTCTGGCCTACACCAGATATCAGGAATGTTGATTCTCTGGCTTTCAGGCTAGACATCCAAACACACACCAGAAACTTGGGAGTGCTCTCCCATTTTCCTCTCTCTTTCCAACCAATCATAAGTCCCATGCTTAGATTTGCATACAGATTCCCAATACCCTGATTATCCCCTGTGCATAAATAAAATTTGGCAAGACGAGTGGTGGATTTTCACTATCCGTCCAGTCTCCCTTCTTGTTTCTTGCTTTTTTCTGTTTCCATCCCTGTATGTTTCTTTCCCTTTCTGGCTTTTTTATATTCCTCAGCTCCAGGACAGCTTCATTGGTCACCATGCTTGGACATGGTGCATTTAGTGAAGTTTTAAAGAGGGATAACAGTGGATAGAGCCACTCCCACCCCAAAAAAGCCCTAAAAACTAAAAACAAGCATGAAACCAGGATGCTAATGGTTTCTCACAACCTCCTGTAGCCTACTTTAAACACTGAAAATATGTCCTTTAGCATGCCTATTCTCTTACTCTCATATTCATCCTCCACCCCCTTACCTCAAAAGCTTTAATCCAAAATCAATTTCAAAACTGTTCATGAACCTCCAGACCTTTCTACCCAAGGTTACTTCTTCAATGACTGTTTTGATGCCTACGTAGGCCCCTCTCTAGTCGGCCTGATGATCATATTTTCCCAGACTACCGCTAAAAACCACACACAGGCCTATATGGATAATGCTCTTCTTGATGCGTAAATCCAGACACCAGCCTGAGGCAGCCCCACCCTAATCCTATCATGTCACAATCCATCTAGAAGAAGATGAAGAAGTCAGAGACTCAACTTCTGAGTCCATCATTCCTGTTTCCACATAAAATATGGATGGAATACATTATATATATATATAGTGTGTGTGTGTGTGTGTGTGTGTGTGTGTGTGTGTGTGTGTGTGTTAGAATGTAAGCCCAAGGACCTGCTGCTTTAAGACCAGACAGCACAGATACCTTCTGTGGTCAAAGAACTTGACAGGTTCCTTCTGTGGTTGAAAAATAATTCCTCTTTCTGTCCTCTTTGGTGCCCAGGGCAAAGATCTAGAAAGGCCTCCTCGGTGGCTCTGGACTGTAAGTAAATATTCTTTCTTATCGTTGATGCTTATCCCCACGTGGATGGCTCCATAACGTGATGACAAACTTGCAGACACACTCTGGAACCCTGCGAAGTCAGAAGCCACATTTGTTCTGGGGGCGCTGAGGGATTTAGTGAACTCTGAGGCTTTGGAAAGATTTCAGATCCACGCGCACCTCCCCTCTGTTCCCCAGGCGGTAAGTGGGGGCTTTCTCTCCTATTCTCCCACTTTAAGCTGCCTCGTCTAATACTCTCCCTCCCATTTTAAGGTCCAATTCTGGCCCAATTCTTGGTCGCAAGACTCTGCTAATAAAAGTTCATTTTCTGAAGAATAATAGAGTGTCAATTCTATTTTCCAATCTGCCGTCGTTTCTTTTCATGGTAGGAGAAAAGTTCTCCCAGGAGTATCCGAAGGGGTCTACCAGCTGTCCAGGAAGGAAAGGATGTGTGTGCGTGCGCGCGCGTGTGTGCGTGAGCGTGTGTATGTGTTTGGGGGGGTGTCCAATCAGCTGCGAATGTGGTGTCAGCTACGGTCTCTGTCGGGGTACTGGAGGGCTGGGGTGTGGAAGTTGGGGAGCTAACCAGAGAGAAGAAGGGGTGAAGAGGGTCTCCCACTAGGTCTCCTACCCCTTGACTCCCTGGCGGGCCACCAAATGTAAAGTCGCGGAGGAAAGGCGGGCGCCAGGACGCACCGGCTTTATTGGGGAGAAAAACCTGTCGCAGGGGGTCTCTAGCGTGAATTGCAGAGCCCGCTGCCGGCGGCTGGCTTCAGGCTGAGGGTCGGCTCAGCACGCGGGGGGAATCGTTCCCTGAGAAAGTTTTGTTTCGGCACAACAGACATTACACAGACGACCTTTAGGAGGAATGCACGTGGGCAGGACTGAAATGGTGGTGGAAAGCTAAGACGTGGCAGGCAAGGCTAGGCGTGCAGCGCAAGCAGCAAGCGAGGTGCCGGGGCTCGGCGGTACGCGGCGGCGGAGCCCCGGGGTCCGCACAGCCGGAGAAACGCTGCCCGCGTGCGGCGTCTGTAGGGGTCGCTACGCCTTTCGGTTCCCTCCAGAGCGCCACAGTTAGCGTTAGGCAAGAAGCAGTTTTCGGTGCCGCCGCCTTTTTCTTCTCGCTCCAGTTTCCTTGGGTATGTGAAGCGGGGCGTGGCTGGAGCCAGGGAGTCTTTCATTACGCGCACTAAGTCAGTGGAACGCGAGGATTGGTCTCAGTAAGCATTAGAGGGAAGCTGGCGCGTCCCTGGAGCAGCGGAGCCTTCGATAGCTCAGTTGGTAGAGCGGAGGACTGTAGTGGATAGAATGTGGCAATCCTTAGGTCGCTGGTTCGATTCCGGCTCGAAGGACTTCGTACTTTTTTTTTTTTTCTTTTTCCTTTGGCCTTCAAACTAGTTGTTAGTTCACAATAGGTATGACCGTGTGTGACTGCTGCTCGCCTTGAAGTGTGACACGAATGCAGTAAATAGAATACATTGTCTACACGCGATCTCAAAAGTATTACGCATGACTAATAATTTTAACGCCTTATATTCGAAATCTTAGCCACAGTCACATTACACTCTTTTAAATGAATACGCTAGTCTATAGTTGACATTTCCCACTTAGCAGTCCAGAGAAACCTGTAAAGTACGTGAGAAGGCCAAGGGAAAGCAGCTGGGGGATTAGCTCAAATGGTAGAGCGCTCGCTTAGCATGCGAGAGGTAGCGGGATCGATGCCCGCATCCTCCACATCGGCTTTTGCACCCCGCGCTGGCAGCGGCACTCTGGCAGCCTGTGCACAAGGAAGGTTTATTATGCAGTAGAGCGAGGGGTAAGACAGCAAAGAGTTGCTTCACAGGTTCTCTTTTTATTCAGGTGAAGTTTTTCCGGTTTTCGACATTCCCCGCATTACTCCTTCCCCACCCTGCTTTGTCCTACCCGTCTCCAGGAGACGGACGGTTAACCGCCGACGGCAACCCGCGGCTGGAACCCCACCTAGCGCTGGCCGCCGGGAAGCCCCCAAACGGCCCCCGCGCAGTACCTGCCAACGTGCGCGGAACCTTGCGCGCCGACCAATGACAGCGCGCCTTGCTGGGCGGGTAGCCAGCTGCAGATGCGGCCAATAGGCAAGTGACTTCTTGTCTCCTGGCAGAGCGGGGTCCCGGCACCGCTGCGCTCGGGTTTTGTGCGGGTCCCGGGTGGAGGACCCTGGTGCCGGGGCCCGAGGTGCTGCTCGCTAGCGGCAGCGGGAGCGGGAGCAGCGGTCCCGAGAGAGGTGAGGGGTCTGCGTGGATGCCGGCCGTCCGCCCCGGCCCCGCCCCCTTCTCTCGGCCCCTCGGCCCGAGCCCCTCGAATGCCACCCCACCCCCCAAGCTGGTCGGGTCGCCGCCCCCGCCCCGCCGGCCTTCTCCCCTCCTGCGGTCTCAGCTCGACCTGCAGGCCCCTCCCTCCCGCCGATCCGAGGGCTGGCGTCGCCCCCTCCCGCGCCTCCACACCCCACCCTGCTCTGACCACACCAGAGTGAGGGTCTCAAGAACGGAGTGTCGCGGAGCTACCGGCTGCTTTCCCGAGGGATTCTTACACCCCAGCCCCTCCCCCCGGGTGCAGGACACCCATTGCCCACACCCGCCAGGGTAGCTTGGTCGGGGCTGTAGTGTCTCCAGGGCGAGAGGATGGACACGCGCCCTGATCGGAGCTGAGGTGCGGTGCAGGTGAGCGAGGGGCGTCCGCCTGTGTGCCTTGACCAGGTCCAGCCCTCACTTTTCTAGTTTCCACCAGAATAGCATAGCCTAGGAGAGGAGAAAGGAGGAGCCCGCACTTCAAAGTCTCAGGGAAGCAGCGGCAGGATTTGGTCAGTGCCTGTCCAAAGAGAGGAAGCGCCACAGACAGTTAGAAACCTGCTTCTGGCTGGAGAGTGCAAAGCCAGGTACGGAATGCCCGTCTCGTGGTGGCACAGGCTGTGGTGGGTGTGCGCTGAGTAGCCTGAGATATCTGACCCCCGCATAGCCTCTGCTCTTGTTGCTAAGAAGCTTAGAGTCTAGTGTTTTCTCAACACAGTTAAGCCATTGAGCGTTTGATTTAGGAACAGCTGTGTTACAGTAAAATGGGATCCTTTCAGGTCAACTGTTGGTGTGACAGAGAGCATTTTGCTTCATAAGGCACTGCCTAAGAACAACCGTCCTTTATCGGGGACACCCAAAAATCTTTTATTTTTCTTCCCCCAACCCTCCTCTTTCCCCCCAGCTCTCAGGGCCTGACTGGGGCAAGAGGATGCTTTCCCAGCCTCACCATGGAGCTGCGCTGTGGGGGATTGCTGTTCAGTTCTCGCTTTGATTCAGGAAACCTAGCCCATGTGGAGAAGGTGGAAACTGCGCCCACTGATGGGGAAGTACTAGGAGGAGGGGCATCAGCTTCCACTGGTAGCATTACTTCTTCCCCTGACTATGAATTCAACGTGTGGACCCGGCCAGACTGTGCAGAAACAGAATTTGAGAATGGGAACAGGTATGCGAAATGAAACGGAGTGGTAGGAGGAAATGTCATGCTTGTGTTAGCCCTCTGACTGTCCCGATGACACCAGCACAGTCCCCTTCTTCCCCAATCTCTCTTCTCCTCTCCTCTTTGATAAACAGTCCTTTGTCAATTTGATTTGCTCCAACGATCCCAGTATTTTCTCCCTAACCATCCTGATTGTAACGGCAGATCTCTCTGGCCCTCAGGTCATGGTTCTACTTCAGTGTCCGGGGAGGAACTCCAGGAAAGCTCATCAAGATCAACATTATGAACATGAACAAGCAAAGCAAGCTGTATTCCCAGGGCATGGCCCCCTTTGTACGCACACTGCCTTCCCGGCCACGCTGGGAACGCATTAGAGACCGGCCCACCTTTGAGGTAAGTTCTCCATCAGGAGGAAAGCCTGGATCGTAGTAGAAAAAACAGTCCTTGATATAGTAGTAGACAGGTGGGACTCCAGATTGTGGTATTACCTTCTACCACAAGCTGGAGGCCAAGATGAGCCCCTACGTGAGCAAGTCTGAAGGATCTGGTTATCCTATGGAAAGAATCAGAGGGAGGAAACTGGCAAAGGTGATAAGGGTGTCAAGTCAGTTTCTGGCGGCCCCAGCAGAACCTGTTCTGACACAAACGGCATGTTGCCCTCCTCTTCCTCTGCTCCTCAGATGACAGAGACGCAGTTTGTGTTATCCTTTGTTCACCGTTTCTTGGAGGGCCGGGGGGCCACTACCTTCTTCGCCTTCTGCTACCCCTTCTCCTACAGTGACTGCCAGGATTTGCTAAACCAGCTAGACCAACGATTTCTGGAGAATCACCCTACCCATAGCAGGTGCCAACCCCATTCTTACTCCTGTCATGCCATCCTGGACTACACAGTACCTCTGCTTCTTCTGGAATTTGTCCTAAGATTTCTGAGCCAAAACTTCAGCAGTCTTTTCCCATATAGAACGTAGGACTTAGAAAAATGTGACCCTTTGAGATTGTGATCTCAGCATACTATCACCTACATGCCACTCTGCTATCTGCCAGGTTTAAATCTCCACTATCCCAGCTCTCATCAGTTACCTAGAATTAGGCAGCAAAGGACTGGAGAGATGGCTCAGGGGTTAAGACTCTGCCTCAAAAGCAGACCTACTTGAGTTCCGATCCCAGATCCCAAATTCCTGTAAAAATGGCCAGACAGATATGGCTGAAGCCTGCATATCTGCCTCTGAAAGGCAGAGCCTGGAAAATCCCAGAGTGAAGCAAAAAAGAGGGAGAAGCAATCCAGGATGATTCCTGAAGTCACTCTTGGATCTCCACAGTGTCCTCTGATACACACACACACACACACACACACACACACACACACACAAATTTATTTTAAAAAAGACTTTAGCATGGTAGCTGCTATGCACCAATTTTTCATCTGTCCCCACAGAGGGCAACTCTTATGAACCCTTGGACTCCCCAAACAGAAAACAAAACAATAAGTTCACCCTGCCCTTTATTCTGTGTCTGGCAGGGCAGGCCCACCCATATCCATAGCCTTATTTTAACAATTCGAGAAACCGTGAGGCACTAAAGGTATGGGGGCTAGATGTTACAAATCTGATCTGGCAAGGCCTACCTCTTGCTAGGAGTTGAGAAAATTCTGGCTTAATGAGTTTTGTCCTGCAGTCCTCTGGATACCATCTATTACCACCGGGAGCTACTCTGCTATTCTCTGGATGGACTTCGTGTAGATCTACTAACAATCACTTCCTGCCATGGGCTTCGAGAAGATCGAGAGCCCCGTCTAGAGCAGCTATTTCCTGATGCCAGCACCCCACGACCATTCCGTTTCACAGGCAAGAGGGTGAGTGGGGAAGAGCATTAAAGGCAGTACTCTATATAGTCTCATTCTAGCTTGCGTCACCATAGATATATCTTAAAACATAGTTACCTCGACACATTCTGCATCCAGCTCAGCCTGTGGCCTGAGGCAGAGGCTTCTAGTTCCTTTTATGCTTTGCAGACACAGGCAGTTGGAAGTCCAGTGGCTCTGCCAGCCTCCCCATCCTGTCCTCATGTAGTCAAGAGTAGAGCTACAGAACCACTGACTTGATGTCTGCTCTTTTCTCCCCTTCAGATATTTTTCTTAAGCAGCAGGGTCCATCCTGGAGAGACTCCATCCAGCTTTGTCTTCAATGGCTTTCTGGACTTCATCCTTCGACCTGATGATCCACGAGCTCAAACCCTACGTCGCCTCTTTGTCTTTAAGTTGATTCCTATGTTAAACCCTGATGGTGTAGTCAGGGGCCACTACCGGTAAGTAGCTCCCTATTTCCACACTATCCCCAGTCTCTCATACATCGTACTTCTCAGTGACAATGATCACTCTTCTAGCTTCTCCTTTATTTCCGATCCTCTTGTACACTAATAGGGGCAAGCCCACCTAAGTTTCCAGTGACCCGAGAGGGGAAGTGATTCATCTAAAGGAATCTCCTGGAAAGGAGTAAAACTAGACTAGGCTTAGGCTCATCTGGGTAAAAGAAGCTATCCTTAGGTTTCTGTGTTTGGATGACAGCGGGTCAAAGAAGGGGTCCTGTCCTCATTTCTTTCCCATTATAACCTCAGCCTTTTATTTGATAAGTCAGTTTTTCAGTTTCTTTGTCAACTATTATAGTGTCTCCTTCATTGGTCCAGGTGTCTAGACACTGCTCAGTCTTGTCTCCCTATAGCACAGACTCACGTGGAGTGAATCTGAATCGTCAGTACCTGAAGCCTGATGCCATCCTGCACCCGGCCATCTATGGAGCAAAGGCGGTGCTTCTCTACCACCATGTGCACTCTCGTCTGAGTGCTCAGAATCCCTCTGGCCACCAGCTCAGTCTTCATCTCCCTTCTGATGTTCCTCTTTCTGACCTCGAGAAAGCACATGGTCTCCACAGTGCCACTCGCCTTGAGCACTCACCTAATGGGGAAAGCTCTGAGACCTGTACTAAGACAGAATCAGCAGAAGAGAAGATTGACACTTTGTGGATTGTGCCACAACAGACTGCTGAGCTTGAGGAGCCAGCCCCTGACACCATCCCCCCAAAAGAAAGTGGTGTTGCTTACTATGTGGATTTGCATGGCCATGCTTCCAAAAGGGGCTGCTTCATGTATGGAAACAGCTTTAGTGATGAGAGCACCCAGGTAGGAGCCCTAAGAATGCTGTGTGGGAAATCTTGCAGGTTAAGAGATAGGGGTAAGGCCACAAACAAGGCGGGAAGATTACCTTCTAGCAGGAAGGCCTGAGCAGACTATCTCTGTACAAACTTCAAAGGGCCAAGAAGAGGGCGCTGGGGTCTTATGTCTTAGCAATTGCATCATGAATTCTGAGTGAGAATCAAGCTTCCAGCTTCCCAGTCTTTCATAGAGTTTGGAGAACCAAGACAGAAGGAAAGTTTGTTGTATTGAAGAGAAAGCTACAAGCTTAAAAGAGGAAGCATTACATCTCATCACTTAGAAATAATATCAACCAGTGAGAGTTCAAGAAACGGTGATTATTGCTGATGTCTGAAATGGTTTATGCTGCATAATGAGTCATATGATTGTCATATTTTTCTTACCCCCCTTTTCTTTCTCATCTCTTCTTCTGAATTGCTTTTTTTCTCACCCTTCTCCAAACAGGTGGAAAACATGCTATATCCAAAGCTCATCTCCTTGAATTCAGCCCACTTTGACTTCCAGGGCTGCAATTTTTCAGAGAAAAACATGTATGCTCGAGACCGTAGAGACGGCCAGTCCAAAGAGGGGAGTGGCAGAGTTGCAATCTACAAAGCCTCAGGGATAATCCACAGGTTGGGAAGAAACTGGGGTGTAATTTTGAGGAAATAAGTTTCTTAAGGAAAATAATACCCATTCCAGGATGTTTGAGGAGCTTCAGCCAGTCAAATCTTCTCAAAAGACAGCCTCACAATTGGGGTTGTTTTTAAACCAGGAGTCTATTGTTTTTTCTTTTTTGGGGGGGGGGCATGTTGTAGTGACAAGGTCAGTTGCCAGTGGGGATTATTAGTACTTTGTTTTCATTTGTTTCCAACTGATTATCTTCCTAGATGATCTAACCTGTGCCCCACAGTTCTGTATTGATACCTGTTCAGGCAAGACACTGACAAAGCTCTCTATGTCTTAGCTATACACTTGAATGCAACTACAACACTGGACGCTCGGTAAACAGCATCCCTGCTGCCTGCCATGATAATGGGCGTGCCAGCCCCCCTCCCCCGCCGGCTTTCCCCTCCAGATATACTGTGGAACTGTTTGAGCAGGTAAGAATCCATGGGAAAGGGGGAACCTCAAAGTCTGGAAAGGTCTTCATTTCTGATGCTTAGCACTAAGGCCTTCTGCAGAGATGTGGATATTTTCTTCAATTAGCATGTGGCTCTGCTACAATGGTAATAAAAAAAAGCAGACGTGACTTCTGATCCCAACCACAGAGATTGCCCTGGCACATCTAAATCAGTAAGCTGTCTAGTCTAAGCTGGTTCTCCTCATTCTGGATATATTCAGTACTTGGCTCAAAAGCACCTCCACTGTGGTCTTCATGACTGTTTATCCTCGACAAATAATAACAATAGAAAGAATTGCAGGTTGGGAAAGATACAAACTTCTTCCTCTGGGAGAATTTGTTCAAGGTGCCACCAAAAAGCATACCTGCCCCTGTTCACAATGGATGAGTGAAATATTATGTTAGAAAACAACTAGCTGTGAGCCTAGGTAGGATGGAGAGCCTGGGCACAAAAGTTAGGTCTCCATTCTAGCCTCTTTTCCTCTTCCATTGTTCTGTATACCAGAACCTTAACACAGCTGCCTAGATTAGTGGATCAAGACACTGAACCAAACAACTCTCCACAGGTGGGACGAGCTATGGCCATTGCAGCTCTAGACATGGAAGAATGTAATCCATGGCCCCGAATTGTGCTATCAGAACATAACAGCCTCACTAATCTGCGGGCCTGGATGCTAAAACATGTACGCAACAGCCGAGGTCTGAGCAGCACTGTGAATGTGAGCCTGAACAAGAAGAGAGGTTCTCGAACTCCTCCCAAAAGTAACAAGTAAGAAAATCAGTATGGAGAGTTGACAAGCTGTAGAGCAAGGGTTTTTTTTTTTTTTAATTTATTTTTATTATTATTTATTCAATTGTGCGTGTGTGTGCATGTATGTGTGTGTAACCACGGGTGAATTCGGGAACCACCATGGACGCCTCCACCTCCTCCTTGTTTACTCTGCCCCGAGATTCACAGGCTCCGCCCTACCAGGACCAGAAGGGCAGGCCGCCCCTGCTTCCGCCTGGCGTCTGTACGTGGGACCTAGGATCCGAACCTAGGACCTTCTGCCTGCAAGGCAGAGGCTTAACCCCTAAGCCACCTCTCCAGCCCCTAGAGCAAGGGTTTTTGAAGGACTTGATTTCCCTCCTTTTAAAAGTCCTCATGATTAATATTTTCTAGATAAAATTAGTAAGATTAGTTCATTTTTTGAGAATGGGATTCTCCATTTCACCTACAGCTTAATACTTTTAAGGGATCTGAAAATCAGACCTTGATGCAGAGCAGTGTACAAAATCCACTGTCTTTTGGTGAGAGTGTGGCAGGTTTCAGCTCTCAAAGTCTTGAATGATTGAAGGGGCTCCAGAACCACTCCCAACATAAGGGGGAAATTCTTTGGGAAACAGTGCTACTCAGAATGCCCTTCTGAGTAGTTGGTGCACCCCAAGTTAGATTCCTGTTCCATGGACATGAATCAGTCCCTCCTTGGGAATGGTCCATGAGGACCTTTTACAAACTAAGAGGTGAGTTTTTACTGAGTGGCAGCTCATGGGGAAAACTCGGGACACTGCTTCCCAGACCTAGGGTTAACTGGCATCTGCTTCTTTGCAGTGGTTTGCCTGTTTCCTGCTCCGAAAATACCCTGAACCGGGCTCGAAGTTTTAGCACTGGCACAAGTACTGGTGGAAGCAGCAGTAGCCAACAAAGTTCTCCGCAGATGAAGAACTCCCCCAGCTTTCCTTTTCATGGCAGTCGGCCTGCAGGGCTGCCAGGCCTGGGCTCTAGCACCCAAAAGGTCAGCCATCGGGTGCTGGGCCCCGTGAGAGGTAAGCCAGTCTGGGAGCCCCTGCAGCAGGTGTTCAATTTTTGGGGGCATTGCTGGGGGAGATGAGAGCTTGAAGACATACAAGGGGTAAATCAATAAAATTAGTCTGTAGCAGAAGAATCTGCAGCCTCTCCTGCGACCTTGTTCCCTGCGGCATGACCTCAGAGAAGTACTAAGCAGAAGTTCTGGAGAATCTGGCTTCAGTATATCCTAGAGAGCCAGGGAAATTTCCAAGGGTAAAACACTAAAGTATGCCAAACACAGATAAGGAGCCTCCCCATTGAGGACAGTGTCACAGTGGCTTGGCAGTATAAGAAATGTCCTTAGAATCACAATCTTGTAGCACTGTAGATTGAGAAATCCTACACGGGCTGTGTGGGCTGAAACTGTTCCTGGCTTCACAGCTTATTCAGAAAGTGATACCAGGATTCCTTCTGCTTCCTCCAAAAAAAAAACCATTTTCAACAATAAACACAATAATGCTTTATATTTAGATAGCATTTAACAATGAACAAGATATTGTTTCCTTTAAGCCTAACCAGGATCTGTGGGATAGACATTTGTCTTTTTTATGGGTATTTTAGCAATATCTCATCCCCTTGGACATAACACAACACCTGTAATTCCAGCACTTGGTAGGCTGAGGCAGGAGGATAACAGTTCAAAGACAGTCTGGAAACCAAGCAGACCCTGCCTTCATCAATACCATAAATTCTCCTTCCCTGACCACAGATGTCTTTATTTTTATTTCATTTTTAAAGATCATCAGTTACTGTTTTAGTTTTGTTTTAGGTAGGGTCTTGCTCTGTACCATAGACTGGCTTGGAACTTAGGATTCTGCTTCAGTTTCCTAAGTGCTAGAATTACAGACATGCCTAGCCTGGGGGGAGGTTTATTTTTGTTTTGTTTGCTTTGAGATTGGGCCTCTCATTGAACCTGGAACTGACTAATTCAGCTTGAATAGCTGAGTGAGCTCCAGGGATCCATCTTTCATCTTCTCGCCCTCCCCTTTACTCTCCCTCCCCCAGCACTGGAGTTACAGTGTGTACACTTAGTGGACTTTTTTTTTTTTTAATGTGGGTGCTAGAGGTCCAAACACCAGTCCTTGTGTTTTTACAAGAAACATTTTACCAACTGAGCCATCTCTCCTGTTTCAGTCAGTATCTCGTTGAAATCTTCCTGGTTGATCCCCTTCCCAATGCACAATTTTGTATTGAACTCCTTGAGGTCAGGCCACATATCCTATTTGTCTTTACTTCCCCCAAATAACTGGTGGACAGTATATAACATCAGTACTGAATAATTCCTGTTTGACTGATGAAGCTTAGCAGAGGAAACAGGATAGTAAATACAACATAAAAACACATGAAAATTACATACAGGGCACTGTGAGAACTATTGTGGTAGACTGACATGAAAATAACCAACTAAGGAATATTCAGTTGAGAAACAATTAAGAACAAGCATTGTGTTGTTTGACAATAATATTCCAGAAATGAGAGGTGACAACAAGGATCAGAAATATATCTCCTATGGAGTAAACAAAACCATGTATATTTAGCTGATAGAGGGCCATACCTTTCGCCCTTTAAATTTGGTGAGAAAATTAAGATATTGAAGTGTTTAAAAAAACAAGAATTATGAATTGAGTCATTCGGTAACAACTGTATACATCTAAGAAAAATGGGAACAAAAGAGACTATATTGTATATCTGGGCCAGAAAGGAGAGATGGAAGGCTTATAGTAATTGACATAGAAGCTAACTAGAACCTCTATCAGGATTTGCAAGGAGAGAAATCTTAAGTATTAGAAACAGAAGTTAGATTGGGAATAAAATGCTTAGAATACCTGCTTAGCATGTAGGAGGTCCTAAATTTGATCCTTAGCACTGCATACACTGGGTGAGGTAAAATATGTCTGTAATCCCAGCACTTGGAAGGTGGAGTAGGATAATCAAGTTAAAGGTCATCCTCAACTATACAGCAAGCTCAAGGCTAATTGGGCTACGTAAGGCCTTCTCAAAAAAAAAAAAGTTATGGTTAAAGAAGACAGAAACAGAGAAATGAGCTACAAGGGCTTCAAGGTTATGAGATAAAGTCTTGGTGACAAAAGGGCACTATTGGAAAAGAGTGAAAATCTATTTCAGATATGCCATCAGACAGAGGTGCCAGATAAAACCATGTGAGAAGGCATGTTTCCTCAGATGACTAAGCTTAGATGCAGAAAAAAAGCTGGCTGAAGAGCAGAGATACCACTGAAACTTATATTAGTATTTCTAAGAAGTAAGAAATTATATCTGAAGTCACAGGGTTAAGAGTTACAAACATTGTAAGGAGCTAAGAAGTGAGATCCTAGGAATCTTAACTGTGTTTATCTGGGATTTACTGGCACTGTTTTTTTGTTTTGTTTTTCTGCTTCATGTTTAAAGAATGGGAGATTGGTCTGGGTTTGGGAAAGGACTGTATGCAGACTAGCATTTGGATCTGCCTCTTCAGTCAACCCTGAGAAAACTGTTTATCCAGGGTGAGCTATCCCTCCCCTATTGCTTTGTGATATTTGTTTTCACACCTTGGCCTCTTCTATAACCCTCAGATCTCAGAAATCTTAACTGTAAATGAGCTATACTTTCCAATCCCCAAATTGGGATTGTGATTCAATAAAGGACTTTTTTTTAACTTGTGAGTTTATCTGTAAGAATTTCCATGTCATGTGGTGGCACACCCTCTAGTCCCACTTCTTGGGTGGCAGAGACAAAGGCCTCACTTGTCTACACAGTGAGTTTGAGCTACAAGGATTGGAGAAAAGAAGGGATGGAGCAAAGGAAATTTCTCTTACTGTATTACACTTAACTATACATTTTATTGGTCATCCTTTATCAGCTAGAACAAACAAGACATTGGGCTATTCAGGGAATTTCAGAAAAGATCTAAAGAGCCCAATCATAATCATAATTCAGGAAACTAGACATTATCTCAAGCTGGGAGATAGTGTTGTAGAAGGGCAGCCTGTGGGACAGGAAGCTGGAAAGTTCTGGATAAATGTTAACTCCCAGTAAATACTCCTTCACTTTAATGCCAGAATCTTCTCCACCTAAGTATCCCCAGCTGCAGAGCATGTTCTAAGTACTACCTTTCCAGATCCGTAGAACAGTTCCAATTTACTGTTTCATACATGCCAACAGTACTGTCTGTAGCTGCTGTGGCTACAGAAGAGGAGGTCAGTGGAGAATTGTTAATACAGTGACAGAGTGAGAAAACTCAAAGGCATGTAAGACACTGTGCAAAAGCAGTTGGAAACAACCCCAGGATGAGGGAAGGGAGGTAAAGCAGCTTCTGTCCATTATGCCAAGAGGAGGGAGACAGGACATACAATTTCAATGTCATGCGACTGCCTCCTTCAGTTTTGCACCCTAAGTGTCTCACTTGCTTTATTCTAGTCCTGGCCCTAGGCTCTAGAAGTAATTTTTTTAAGGCCAAGTAAGCAAAGTTTTATTGACTAGTAGAGTAGTAACAGCCCCCTTGTAGCCAGGAAGGAGTCCAAAGAATGGGTGCCCTCTAACAGTAGTCTTACTCAAATCACTGGAACTTATTCCTTGAACTTATGAACTACCCAGCCAAATACTGATGTGAAAAAAAAAACCAAAGTGTTTAGATATAAACATAGGAGAGCCTTCTACTGTCATCCTACCATCACTTTCATCCTTTCCAACTGCTATAACTGATGGTAATAATGCCTGTTAGCTAAGAATCAATTTTTGGCAGAGTAGCCAATGTTCAGTGATGAGAGACAGTTCCTCTGGAATGGCCAGTGGGAATTGGTATTATCATCATCATCACCACTTTACTTTTCCCACTGCAAACCAGTGTCAGGAAATGTCTCCCAACACACTGTGCCTGGCACTTAAGTATACAAAGACACTGAATAAATATTTGTTGAATGACTGAAAACTTAAGTTGGGAGTTAAATTAATCCCTGCATAACCTTTGAAACTCTCAAAGAGCATAAAAATCAGCTCTGTGATCATTCTGCTCATTCTGTTAGCCACTCCCAGATGATTACCATAACATTCCATCTGATTATCTCTAGAAGCAGAGCAGATCACACTTGCATTCATTTAGCTGATGTTTATAGCTCAGAATTAAAAAAATACAAAATTAGGATTCCTTTTATTCTCAACAAGAATAAAACAGACCCGAGTTATATGAGGGCTAAAAGTCAAGACATAAAACTGAGTTTTGGGCTTTCACTGCCAAATTATAGGCAGACCTGGACAAATTTCATGCCGTCTTTTAATAATTGACTGAAATGATGTCTTTAATGCCTTATACTTTCAGACCAAGCTGCCTGAATCAGACCTTGTCCCTTCTCTTAAAATTGACTAGGGACAGAATTCCTGAATTGTAGCCTTTTTATTTCTCCCATGATCTTGTTTCCATTTTGCACCAAACTTTTGTTGTTGTGTCTTTTATCTGTCTTGCATTATATCTTCTGATAGGTATTACTAGAACCCACAAATGTTCCAAAGATTTTTACTTTCTTTCTAAGACAGGATTTTATGTAGCCAAAGTTGGGCTCAGATTCACTTTGTAGCCAGAGCTGACCTTGAATTCCTACTGCCTCTATCTCTGGACTGATTTCAACATCTTATGTATAGTAGTTTCTGAGATAATCTAAAATTCAGTATTTATCAAGTTTTTCTGCCTTCTATGCACTACAAAGACATGCTTTTAAGATGCACATTTTAATCACAGCATTGCTTAAGCTTGTACACTTGAGTTATCTCCAAGTCACTGGCAATGGTTTTGTTTCAGGTTATCTGACTGTGACCATGAGGCTCTCTGACTTCTGTTATGTTATCATCTTTGTCAACTCCGTTATCCCTGTCAGGTCTGGTTTTTATATTTTTAGACTACCCATCTTAGAGGCTAGGAAGATGGCACCGTGGTTAAAGCCTTGGGTAAAGGCTGAGTTCAGATCCCCAGATCCCATGTAATTATGCCTAGGAGGCAGAGTTAGAAAACCCCAGAGCAAGGCAATGAGACAAAGCAATGTAGATGATTCCTAATGTCACCCTTGATCTTCACAGTACACACACTCAAGTGCCTATCCTCCCCCCACACACGAGACTACCCATCTAAGATTAATTGGTAGCCAGCACCTCAGTGCAACTCCACATAGCTTGAGGGGCTTCTTTCCTGAGACATTTATCCACATAGCTAACATTTTAAATTTGGAAACTGACCTAGAACTTGTGATTCTTTTGCCATACCCTTCTGTGTGCTTAATTTTGAGTATAAGCAAGTACACCTGGCTTTCAGAAGTATTCTTTATTGCCTGCTACTACCGAGTGTAGACAAAATGAAATGACTGTCACCTACTTACATGCTGAATTAGAGGATAACTGGCATGTTGATACCACCGAGATTGGTTCAAGAATACATAGCACCTGTTTTCCCTGTGACCAGGACGTGTTACTTGAACCCACAAGCTTCTCTACCCTTCCTATCCACCCTCAGTCTCTCTGAGATACCATACTTCAGAACTTGTAGTGGTGAAGCTCCAACCAAGGGGCAGAGCAGAGAGCACTGCCCGGAGGGTTTAAGTATGCCCTTAAACTCAGGTGAGTGATCTGTAAGCAGCTGTTAATCATATGAACAAAGCTCAGTGAACAAGAGGCATTAACAAGATGCTGTAACCATCAAGGTGCTTCAGAGGTGGACAGTTGAGATGGGACATGGGAGACAGTGCAGGTTTCACTGCAAAGAGAAACAAATTCCAGAGGAAGCACATTGCTAGAACAAGGACTAAGAATGTGAGGGGTCAGGCTGATCCCCTAAGGATGTATAGTCCGGAACCATGGTGGACAGAGCTCTGCAGGTGCCATTTTGAAAGGTTAGGAATATCCTTTAAAAGATCACAAACGTAACTGTGTGTGGCAGGACATGCCTTTAACCCTAGCTCTTTGGGAGGGAGTAAAGGGATCAGGAGGAATCAAGAGTTCAAATCCAGAGCCAACAAGGTAAAGGTATTTTACATTGCAAGCCTGATAATCTAAATCCAAATCCCCAGAAGTCCTGTAAAACTGTTAAGAGAAAACTGACTACATAAAATTTTCCTCTGACCTCTACACATGTAACGTGTGGCATGCACCAACTCCCATCACACACACATGCACACACTAATAATTTTTTTAAAAGTTCAAGGCCAGTTAAATAAACAGCATCTCTCTCTTGGATCTAATCCATAGTGATTTTTGACTAGGTTCCTATTTTAGAACAATTTATGGCACCTATAGATGGTTTAAGAAATTCCAACTAGGGAAACCAGTAAGGAAGTTTTTTCAAACATCTGCATGAATATTAAAGACTTGCATCTCTGAACATTAGTAATGACAAGGGGGGAGGAGGACCTTATAAGGGCCGCACGATTTGACTAGGAAAAGAACAGAAAAATAAATTTTGGTTTGTTCACAGATTTCTAGGTAGAAAGGTCCAATAGACTGCTGGATTCCAGAAGGGAAAGAGCTAGAGAGAGATTTGAGAGTTTTAAGAGTAGAACATGAAAGGATCAAGGTCAGAATGGTGGAGAACACTGATCCTTAAGCAGCAGGAAGAACATTTTGAAGAGGAGCAGAGGTTAGAGAAAAACCTAAGGAAGTTGTGTTTCAGAATTCCAGTTCAATAGCTTATCAAAAGAACAAACTGGTAATATAAAGGCTAACTATGATCCAGATTAATTGGCATAAGTATTAGTCTTTCCATTCTTCTTACATCTTGCTTCAGAACAGGGGACTGGTTTGTTCACAAGCTTGAAAACAGGCATCTTCTGAGTTTGCAGGTCAGTGAAAGTTACCTTACAGTGCTTCACTTTAACCTTTTATCTGCTGTATCTCTTCCATTCAGAGCCCCGATGCCAGGAGAGGAGACGGCGGCAGCAACTGCTGAACCATCGTCCTACTGCAAGCAGCCTGACCCCATCCCCAACTCCTGCTAGTTCTGGCCCAGTTTCCTCACGCAACCTGGGCTCCTGCCTACTACCCAGTCCACTCAGCTTATCAGGTCTGTACCTCCTGCCCCTGAAATCTGGGTTGGCAAACTTCCTCTCTTCTCTACCGCCCAGCGTTTAAACCAGACTCCCAACTAAGCTTGAAGAAACCCCTTCAGCCAGACTGCCACCTAACGTGGACTTCTTGACCTGATGTATACAGGCCACTTCAGACCAGGTGCCAACAGTTACTCTCCTGGTATCCTAAACCCCTAACATATGTGCCTTTGAATAGGAAGTTGGAATTTAATGAGTTGTAAATAAAGGAACAGTTAACATTCATTGAGTGTTTACTGTGTATCAGGCACTGCTCTATATTACCAAATTTAGTTCCCTCTTTCACAGTTCAGTAACCTGAGGACTTTTTCGACCTGCAAAGTGCTACTTACCCAATTCCCTGATTCCAGAAGCTGGGCAACATTAGACCAAATTGGAGCATGAGGAAAAGCAAAGAAAAGCTTCTCACCTGTCATCACTTCAAATGGCATCCTCCCATCTCCACTAAACCAAAGCTATCTACTCTCTTTTAAGTTAGAGACCTAACTGTATAAGGGACTGATGGGATTGATTTCTAAGGTTCTAGTCCAACATCTGCTATATGAAAAGACCACTACTCCCAACCTGTAAATTCCAATCACGGTAGTTCATTGGAGGTCGTGGGGAGAGTGGACTGATTCCTTAAATGCCTAAGTATGATTAGGATAGCTTCAAGGTTTACTAATTACATAGTAGCTAAATTTGAGTGAACTTTGATTTTAGTCAAAATTTGCTGCTTCACTCATTGGGGCAGACTAGGGCTCTCTGAAGCTGTTTAGTAGCCCACCCACTACATGACACCTATAGAGTTTTGGTTATTACAACAGGGAAGGGACCTGGAAGGGAAATAGCATACAGTAGTTAGAGGTTAAGGATGCCAGTAAACATCCTATATGCACAAGGCCATTACTTCAACAAATTATTCAGCCCAGAATTTCAATAATGGCTGAGATTAGGGGCTGGAAGTATTAACTCAATCGTTTAGCACTGATTTAACATGCATGAAACCTTGGGTTCAATCTCTAGCATCCTAAAAAGTGTCAAGGTCAAGAAACTGATCTAAAAGAAACTAGTCTTCTAGTCCTACCTTGATGATCAGTTTCCTCTGTTCTTTAGGGAGCAGCTGCTCATTCTCGTCTCCAGGGGACAAGTCAGAGGCTGTCATGGTGATTGGGAAAGGTCTGCTAGGGACGGGTGCTCGGATCCCCTGCATCAGGACTCGTTTGCAGGTAATGTGTTGGGAGTTTTCCCTGGCCTTAGTGTAACAACTCCGGCAAACCTAATAAGGCAATATTCTCCTGGGCACGGGGAGGGGAAATGCTCAGTCCTGCTTTATAAGCCTGTATGTCCAGCCATCTCAGAGCTGCTGCAGTGCCTGAATTTACCTGACCAGCCCCACCCTAATCCCCATCAGCCAGGTATCTTGCTTGCTTCAGACTCCTGTCCTTGCCAGATGCACCCCAACTCCAGCCTGTTGGCTTTGGCTTTCCCTGCCCCTGCCCTTAGCTTCTCCTCTCTTTCTGACCAGACCTGCCCGAGGAGAGTTTCCGCCAGGAGGGGTCCCGGATTCCCCAGGTAACACATCTGATTGCTGCTCCTAGTAACAGCCCTGCCATCACCTCCAATTCAGATTAGCTTCCCTTGCTAGGCTAGCTAAAAGTGGATAGAGGGAGAAGCTGATTGGATGGGTGAAGTTGAAGCTGCTCTGGCAGGGACAGGGGCCAAAAAGGCTCTGGGTCCCCAGTCCCAGTCATCTTTCTATACAGTGCTTCTCTACTCAGCCGCCCTTGGCCATATATACACACAGCACTACCTGCTAGTTCCTTTTGCCACCCCTCGTGATTTAGTATGTACAGTCATAGACTGAATAGGATAGTTCTATGGCTGCTATCCAGTTTCATCCTCAGTTAGGAACAGTGCCTAGAAATTCAAGGTTGTGGTATCTCTGCTGACTTTTATACCAGATTCTTATTCATGAAAATTCTAGAACAAATGTAGAGGCAGAAACGCTCGAGGAAAAACTCAAACTCTTAGCCTGCCCCTGTCCACACAGGCTAGGCCCAGGTTGGGCCGGGGCTCACCGCCGACTCGCAGAGGGATGAGAGGCTCTTCAGGCCCCATGTCCCCTATCCCCCAGACCAGAGAGAGCAGTGAGCTGGAGCCGGGACCCCGCTCTGCTACACCAGGGTGAGCACCGGAGTCTAGTCCTTCATTCTACCCCTCATCTCTTCTATTCCCTGGCTCCATTTCTACTATTCAAGATATTTTTCTCTTTCCCACTGACCCCAAAGACTAAATGCACTTTCATTAAGAATCCAGTCCCTGATTTTTATTCTACCATGGCCTCAGTCTTCATTTCAAAGAACAACTTCTATTATGGCCTAAAGTCTAGGCATTACCTAGTTGGTTCTAGTGTCAGACTTTTGGCAATAATCACCCTTCATAGTCCTACCCAACTTCACATCTCCCCTTCATCTCCCAGCCCCTAGCTAACAGACCAGAAAAAGGGCAGTTCATACAACCCTGATTCCTCTCTCTTCTGTTGCAGGCTGCCTCAGGTTGGCCCCCCGCGGCCCCGCTCTGCCCCTGCCTTTTCTCCTATTTCCTGTACTCTATCTGATCCCCTGTCCAGGACTTGTTACAGCAGGGGGCCTTTGAACCAATGTGAGGTTTGTTTTGTCCCTAAATCTACTCCACTTACTGTTTCTCCGAGGGTCTGAAAATGCCTTTCATCCCCAGGATATAGCCGTAAGGTGGGGGGAACAGAGTGAAATGATATGCTAGTCCCTTCAGCTGCTGATTCTGTGTGACAGCTACAACACCTTGAGATGTCACACTGTCTGTGCCCTTGCAGAACATCACTTGAGACGGGACAAAACAGGGACCTACCAACCCTTCCCTCCCTCCACAGCACAAGACTTGGGACCACAAAAAATATATACATATATATATTTTTGTATTGGGGTGGGGTAGGGAGTAAAAAAGCAGCCCCTATACTGGGCCCTATTCAGTGGCAGCTTCTTGTTCCATAGAGTTAAGGAAGACTTTGAGGAAATAAAAGTTGTTTGGAAAAATCCGGGTGTAGTTGCTTTGTATGCTGTGATGGGTAGGAGAGATGAAGTGTGAAGGCCCTCACACCCTTCATCTTCCTCAGACTATGTCCTGGAACCCTAGAAAAGAGGGGAAAGATCTGCGGTAAGGAAAATGCTGCAGCTTTTACTGTGGGGGCGTCCGTCAGGAGTCAGTCCGTCCAGCTGTCCCCCTCGCATCTTCCTGCCGCCCTCAGGGCGGTTTCTAAAGCCCTCCCGACCTCCCTTTCCCCCGACTTAGCCGGCCCGTGACACGTCGCCCTAGCTGGATGCATCCGTCTGCCACCCCCTAGGAAAGGGTTACTTCTAATAAGGCTCACGCTCCTCGACAGTGGGGTGTGCAGAACCAGTACCCCATTCGTGGATGGCACCCCCGCACTCTACGATCACCCTGAGACGTGGGCCTCCACCTCTGGGGACCTCGAGCCTGGGAGCCGAGGCCTGGCAGAGCCACCCGTCCCAGCAGGGCGCAGCGGGGGCGCGCGGGAGCGGACGGGGGTCTGGCGGGGGCCTGGCGGGCGCGGGGTCGTGCTGGGCCGACCGTTTGCGAGGTCCGAGCCCCGGGCCCGACGCCGCCCCGCTCCGCTCGCGGCCCGGCTGCCCGCCCGGACCGTTACCTGGGGGCAGCGCCCGCTACTCCTGCTTCTTGGGGTTGTTGACGGCCACGTAGTGGTAGAGGACCACGAGCAGGAAGAGCGACACGCCCAGCATGTTGGCGAAGATGGCGAGCTGCACGTCGGTGATCATCCTGCGGACAGGGGGTCAGCCCGCGCCGCGCCCCCCGCCCGCTCCTCGCCCGCCGCCCGGGCCGCCTGCCGGCGCGTCTGCGCGCCCCTCACCTGACCCGCTCCTCTCGGCCCCGCCGCCGCGCACCGACTCCAGGAGGACCGAGCCGGAACTGCGTAGCGCCCGGCGCGCAGCGACGCGGCACTTCCGGCCTCTCCAGCCCGCGGCGCGGCGCGGCGCGTCTCGTCTGCTCCCGCGGCGCGCGTGGGCGTGGCGTCAGGCCGGGGCCGCGGGAGCGCGCTCGGGGCGCGGGCTGCGCGGCTGGCTGCAGCTGGCGCCGCAGGGGACGCGGTTTGCAGCGCTGCGGAGGCCGCCTCCCCCCGAGCTAGGGCTGGGGAGAGGCGGGCGAGAGATTGGGCCTGACGCGCCCCCTTTCCGGCCCGACCCCCAGTACGGCTGGCCCCCTCCGCTTCCCGGCCCGACCCCTAGCAGTGCCGCCCACCCTTGGTTTCCCGGCCCGACCCAGCCAGGTGCTTCCTCTGGGCCCCGCCCTTTCGGTCCCCTCCCAGGGCTCCCAGACGGCGAGGCGGCGCAGAGGGGGAGCCGGCTCGGGGTGTAGGTGTCCCGCGCCAGCCCTCCCGACGCATCTGCCACCCGATAGACGGAGGTCGCCCGTGAGGTCTCACGGGGGCTCCCTGCCTCCATCCCACTACTGGAGGTGGGCGACGGAAATAGGGCGGACCCTCCGGGAATCAAAACCCAAACTTGGAACTTCGGCCAAGTGGGAAATCACCCCCCGGATGTGAAAGCGGGGGGTAAGAGAGGAAAGGCTGGGACTAGCCAGAGGGGTCGGGGGTTCGGGGTGAAGAAGAGAGGCGTCTGTGATAGACATCCGAGGGTCTCTGGTGAGGGGAGCAGCACCCCAAATTTTGCAGCTCTCTATCCAGCTACAATTACTACCCCCCACACACACACACTGTTTTCAGCTTCACCATAAAAGGGAACGACACGGAGCCAGACGGGGCCGGGGGCTGGGCTGTTGCTGTGGAGCTGTCAGGGGTAATGGAAGCCAGTTGCTTTGCGGTAGAGGGGGGCCAGGGCTCAGGGGAGGCCTCTGCTTCTCTGAGCCAATAAAAAAAAAACACCCTCTACAGGAGCTGCCATAGGGCTGGAACAGCTGGGACAGCGGACCAGCTTGCCTCCCGTGTGCATAATAACCTAGAATTGTCACACAATGGGTTTCCTTAGTCTGAAACCGTTAGCAGTTTGACTTATAGTGGCATCTAAACTCAATTCTTACCCAGTCCTCCCTCTGTCACCCCCAGCCCCACCCACTGTTTCCCAGAAGTTTCATAGTTGGAATCCCAAGTCTGCAATGCCCTTCACTTAACACGGGTGAAACCCCAGACGTGTTTTCCCTAAGCATTCCTCAGTGAGCTGGTGCAACCCCAGCTCCACTGGTCTATATTTTAGGACTATGCCTCATGTCTTCTGGAAAGTTGGAGCAGACCCAATTCCAACCAGACACTTAGGTATACTATGAAATCATAACTAGACCACTTTTTTTTTTTAAAGAAGTTGTCTCTCTAGACAGCATATGATGAAAGAAGACCTGGAAAAATGCACATTTCCAAGGCTTCTGGGACCATCTGACCCAAGTGTCCTAGATATCATCTGACAGGCGCATCCAGGAATCTAGAAGGAAACTGGGGCTAAAGAGATGGAAGTATGGACTAGCAAAAGGATCTGAGTTTTGATCTGCAGCTCCCACATAAAATGCTGGCTTGTGGGGCTGGAGAAGTGGCTCAGGGGTTAAGCCTCTGCCTTGCAGGCGGAAGGTCCTGAGTTCGGATCCTAGACCCCATGTATAGATGCCGGGTGGAAGGGGGGGGGCTGTGTTTCTGGTCCTGGTAGGACAGAGCCTGTGAATCCTGGGGCAGAGTAAACAAGGAGGAGGTGGAGGCGGTCCATGATGGTTCCCGAATTCGCCCGTGGTTCTACACACACACATACATACACACACGTACACATACATACATACATACACACACGCACACATGCACAATCGAATAATAATTTTTTTTTTTTAAAATGCTGGTTTGTCCACTATCCAGAACTTCAGAGACTCTATATCAACCACCTAAAACTAGGCCAGACTAATCTCTCCCCATCCTGAAGCTCAGGTACATTTGCGGAAGAGGGGGCGGTAAGAGTGTAAGAGCAAAAGGATGGGAGGAGCAATGATTTGCAAGATACTCCACACAAGTTAGGGCCGAAGCAATCATAATTGGACATTGCATGCCCGGCGCAATGTCCAACACACTATTGACCTCACGAAGTCTAGCATCTGCTAAAGGCACCAAGATCTTTGGAGGCAAGGGATTGACAGCCACAGTAGTGTTCCTATGCTTAAGGGGAACACAGGAAAGGGTTCGGGGAAAGGCCACTGGGTCTTTGTATGTCATCGGAGAGGAGGGCCCAGAGGAGAGTCAGGCATGTACAAGAAAGGACTCTGGGAATTGGGGTGGGAGGCACGGGGGATGGGAGGGAGGGGTGAGGGGAGGGGGAGTAGGGGTTTCGGGCGGGGGGGGGGAGGAAGAGGGAGGGAGGGAACTGGTGTACCTATTAAGTTTGTATGAGCTGAAATAATAATAAAAAATGTATTATAAAAAATGCTGCATCGCCTAGTTTTTTTTTAATTTTTTATTATTTATTATTTATTCAATTGTGCATGTATGTGCGTGCGCATGTGTGTATATGTGTGTGTGTGTGTGTGTAGAACCACGGACGAATTCGGGAATCACCATGGATGCCTCCACCTCCTCCTTGTTTACTCTGCACTGGGATTCACAGGCTCTGCCTTACCAGGACCAGAAACGCAGGCCGCCCTGCTTCCGCCTGGCATCTATACAAGGCAGAGGCTTAACCTCTGAGCCACCTCTCCAGCCCCCATCGCCTAGTTTCTTGTTTCATGCTTGTCTGTAGTCTGAAGCCATGAGGACCTTCGCTGTGATAAACATCCTCCTGGTGCTTTGCGTGCCAATTTATGGTCAATACTTACATGTAGAGTGCTCTGACCTTTGGCTCCTGGTCCAAATTAGAAGAACGCCGTACGTGGATGCGTTGCAACCCCAGTATTACGAGCTGTACCTAGGAACTGGCTGTTCTGTGAGCAGGATTGAGATGGACTACTTTGAATTCATTTACCCTCTGACCTCCTGTGGCATCAGAAAATCTTTTCATCTATGGGGCCTTCTCATTGAAAGTTCGATCTCATATGAACCAGTGTTTTTAAATATTAGAGGCTATGTTCCAATCATGTGCTCCGTTGCAAGAAGGTTCAGATTCACCTTTATGGAAAGACAGGCAGTGGTTGACGATCGTAGTTATAGGCAAGTAACCCAAGGAGAATTTGGAAACCAGAATGTGACGTCAAAGCAAGGGGAAATTTTGGGGACCCAACAAAGGATGTTAACTGGGAATACCTGTAAACTCCCTAGATTTTTTTCCCATGTTACTAAGTAAAGAAATTCAACTATAAGTTTGGATGATCAAGACAACCTTAACCTTGACTGAGTGTGGCATTACTTCTCAGAAGCTGGGCAGATGCTTATGGATATTATCTTTTACCTATTTAATGTTCTTAAAATCAGCTTGCTTCACTTTACATGGCTATTAACCCTTTTAACCTTTTAGTTATAATAAAAAGGAGCCTGTTCAAACTTTTAAGATCATAATTAAAGGCATTTTTTAAAAAAATAAAGTTTTGAATAATTTAAAAAAAAAATGCTGGTTTGTGAGCAAAGTAGCCCAACTGTAATTCCAGCCTTAGAAGGAAGGGTCTGAAAATCCACAGAGCAGGCTAACTAGCTAGACAAGTCCTATGGGCAGGTTCTGGATGTAGAGACCCAGAATAGCAAGGAGAAGCACAACTGATGATGATTTCTGATACCGCCTTGGGGTGTGCCTACTGTGCCTACCCACCTGAAAACATACACACTCCCCACATATATCCCATGCACACACAAAAACGGGGGCAGGAGAAGAGGAGAAGAAGGAAAAGGCCCCAAAGGTAATCTGACCAAAGTTCTACAATTAGGTAAGGACAATGATGGGCCGCGACGGCTCTAGAGGTAAAGGTGCTTTATCGTGTAACCCTGACAACTTGAGTTTGATCCTCAGGACTCAGCTTAGAGAAATGCTAGGTGGGGTGACTCAGGCTTGTGATTCCACCAGTCTTACAGTGAAAAGAGGGTAGAAACAAGAGAATGGGCCTGAAGCTCACATAGGCAGCTCAGTAGCCGAACTAAAGACTCGAAAACAAGGAAGGAGAGAACTGATTATGGAAAAGTTGTGTCCTGATCTCTTTGTGCATGTGCTGACTCAGTAGGTTGTTAGAGGGTCAAGGACAAGAGGAAAGGATTTATTTTAGAACTATCCAGAAATTGCCTTCACCTCCCCTTAGCTTCCTGTGCCTAGGTCAGCTAGATTTTATCAGCCTTGAAGGAATCATTTGGCCTAATCCCTTGAAGAACTGAAGTAAAAATTGATGTCAAGATTGAATTAGACTCAATGAAGGAATGACAAAGCTTGGAAAAAAAAAAAAAAACCCAGGATAGGGGCTGGGGAGATAACGCAGTGGGTAAAGTGGCTGCTGCTATGCAAGCATAAGGATCTGAACTTGGGTGTCTGGAATCCACATAAAAGCCAGTGGAGGCTCCGCACTAGAGAGACAGAGAGAGTTGGATCCCATACTCACTGGCTGACCGGTCCAGTCAAAATGGCAAGGTACTGGAGTGATCAGCCCTGTCTCAAAAAATAAGGCAGAGGGTGACAGAAGAAAACCTAAAAGTCTTCCTCTGCTTTCCATGCCCACATATAGGCGCATGCATGCACACGAGCGCACACACACACCGCACATGCATAAACAAGTAAACCCTGAATGAAAAGTATAAGGAAGTAAGACAGGCAAGGTCTCATCCTAGGGGATTTTGGAGGGTGATAGAAGGACATTTATGGAGCTTAATCCAAATAATGTGATATTTCATTGTTTGTTTGTTTGGAATAAAGTCTCATTATAAAACCCAGGGTGGCTTCAAACTGGAAATCTTCCTGCTTCTCTCTCTGAGTACTGGGATTACAGTTGTGTATAAGGAAAGGACATGAGGCCAAGATCAGGTTTATGAGTACGAAAGCAACAATATTTGGGACAAGGGAGATTATGCCTGGAGTCCAAAGAAGTTCGAGTCCTAAAATAGAGGAAGGTCTGTAAGAAAAGAAGAGAGAGAGGAAAATGAAAAAGAAAGAAAAAGAAAGAGAAAAGAAAGAGAGAAAAGAGAAAAGAGAGAGAAAGAAAAGAAAGAAAGAAAGAAAGAAAGAAAGAAAGAAAGAAAGAAAGAAAGAAAGAAAGAAAGAAACAAAGAAAGAAACAAAGAAACAAAGAAACAAAGAAAAGAGTATTTTAAGGGAGCAAAGGACTTTGACTCAAGACTTTCCACAAGCTTGAATTTCCACCTGAGTTAGTTAGTTAATTCACATAATTCTCCTTCTTTCCTTCCAATACTTAGTGCTCTAACAGGGCCTTAGACACAAAATGCTACTTTATTACTGGTGCTGCCTATTCTCCTGGCCCCAGGAATGTGAGTGCATGCTCAGTCAGCGATGGTTGAATGAATTAGCTGCCCAGTATGAACAAGATTTCCCACTGTCACTAGATCCTTGGAAATCCCCATCCTTATAGAGATGATAAAATAGACTCTGTCTTACTATCTCCCAGGGCCTTCGCCATCTGAACATCAGCAATTCCTGCCAATTGCTTTGGAGATTTGTGCCTGCCTTCCAATACCACCACATCAACGCATTGCCACGATTACATCCTATCCGCCCTTAGTCTCCATCTGCTTGCCCACCCTGAGGCCAGCAAGGGAACTGTCCTTCCCAGAGAATCTACAGTTACTGATGTATTGGACAACTCTAAAACATGCATGTCAGCTACAAAGTCTTGGCTCCTAATTACATGGTTAAATGACATGAAACTTACTGAAGTTGTTCTTCAAAGCCAGCATCTTTTTTTTTTTACTTGACATATTTTAACTGTACAACAGAGTTTTTAATTCCAGGGAGCAATAGAGGGACGGTGTGGCAATTAGTACCAAGATGGCTGAGGTTGTGTTTTGTTTTGTTTTTTAGGCTGCCAGGGGCCCCCTGAAGGGAGAGGAGAGGAGAAGAGAGGAGAGGAGAAGAGAGGAGAGGAGAGGACAGGACAGGACAGGACAGGACAGGACAGGACAGGACAGGACAGGAGAGGACAGGACAGCGGAGGGGAGGGAATAGAAAAAGCTCACCGTGGCAGCCAGGGCAGTATGAAGCAAAGTGAGCTGGCTTTCCATCAGGGGCAATGCCAGGCCCGCAACTGATGCAGAGAGCAGGGTCAGGGCTACAGCTGGAGATTGGGACCTCCTGTAAATATTTCCTTCAAGTCTTCCTGTGTGGCCTGAAGGGGGAGCCACATATTGCTCCGTCTGTTCCAGTGTTGTCTGTTTTCACCACCTTGACTTTGCAGTGACATTTCTTCCAGCCATCAAGGTCACACTCTAACAGAAAGACATCAGCAGCTAAGCACATCGCACCCAGAGCCATGTCAAACATGTGGTGGCACTCATTCTCAGGGCTTCGGATGAGCACTCTGTAAATGGTTCCCAGGTTCCAGGCCCATAATTCCAATCATTTATTTGTACTAGACTGAGTGCCATAGTTAGACATAGGTGTCAACTTGACAGTTGGGGGTTTGAGTTCTGGGCACGTTGTAAAGATTGAGTTAGGCTCTAAGCAAGCTTTCAGGAGATTACCTAGTTGACGGAGAGGCCCAGCCCCTGGTGGGTGGAGCTAGTCCCTGGGCAAGTGAGTAAAATGGAGAGAGTTGGTTAGGGAAGTTGGCATCCTTCGATATGTTTAATTAGACATGCCGGTCTGGCAAGTGAGGATTTTTCCTCTCAGCAGTCTTGTGAATATGGTGTGGTCCGTCCTCTCGACCCTGCCAAGCTTGACAAGGAATTGTAACTGAACAATCACAAGTCAGAATAAAACCCCTGTTCCCTTAAGCAGTTTTGTCGTGAATTTATCAACAACGCAGAGTAACTGCAACACTGGGTTAGTATTGCATCATAAATTCAGAATGTCCAAACTAAAGTCACCTTTCTTCCCTCTGAATCTGCTCCTCTTTCCCATCTGAGCTCACACAGACTCTGGAATGTTCCACAGTGTCTGCTTTGACCTGGTCCCTCGTTATGTTAGATGTTCACCAAGCAGGCATAACCTTCCTTTTTTTTTTTTTCTTTTCTTTTCTTTTTCTTTCTTTCTTTCTTTCTGTCACCAGCAGAACCTGTCTGCAGGGCTCGACAATGTAGCATTTGGAAGGGGACCTTGATAACAGACTTCTGGCGGGGAATGGGATTTGTTCAAAGTTGTAACGTCCAGAAATTGAAGCTAGATTCCTTGTCCCATGATACCTCATTCCATGTGTGTGTGTGTGTTGCTCCAAACCTTTTTTTTTATATATAATTTATTCAATTGTGCGTGTGCGTATGTATGTAGGTATGTTTGTGTAGAACCACGAATGAATTCGGGATGTATATAGGTATGTGTGTGTAGAACCACGAATGAATTCGGGAACCACCATGGACGCCTCCATGGTTTACTCTGCCCGGGGATTCACAGGCTCCGCCCTACCAGGACCAGAAGTGCAGGCCATCCCCGCTTCCGCCTGGCGTCTATATGTGGGATCTGGGATCCCAACTCAGGACCTTCTGCCTGCAAGGCGGAGGCTTAACCCCTGAGCCACCTCTCCAGCCCCAGCTCCAAACCTTCTTGCAGTTCAACTTCCCTACCAGTTACGTGAGCCTCTCCCTTATTGACCTACACTCTACTTCTCTTGACTGCTGCTCTACCCCTTTTTGAAAAATAATAGTTAACATGGGCCAAAAAGTTAACATGGCCCAAAGGGTAAAAGTATTTGCCGCCCAAGCTTGACCACCTGAATTCAACGTGGGTGCAGTGGTATGCATCTGTAACCCATCGTTGCTACATGGAAATAGGATGTAGAGACAGGGAAATCACCCGGAGTATGGAGTACAGTTGCAGAAATAGCTCCCTTAAGTTGCCTCTGACCACACAGCACTGTGGCACACACACAAGATAACTAAAACGCTAATAGCCAATATATGGTGGCTGTGGTAGCACACAATACCTACCGTCACAGTACTCAGGAGGCTGAGGCAGGGAAACTGTTGTAAGTTCAAGACCCAACCTGGACTAAGTGGCAAAAGGTAAAGCACACTAAGCATCTACAATTTTTCAGGCACTGTTTGAAAATATTTTACATGTATTGATCCTTGCAAATCCAGAATAGAGGGCACAATATTATCCCATAGCTTTGAGAGGGAAACTGAGGCAAGCCACATTCTCTGAGCACTGCCCTTCTCTTGTCTCTCTCTCCCACCACTCTTCCCAGCTCTGTCCACATCTGTCTTCTCCAAGCATCCAGCTGTCTCTCTCCTTCTCTCAGCCAGAATACACATCATCTCTTTGTCTTGGCCTTTGGCAGTCGGGATCCCTGTCTCGTTCCCTAGCAGCCTGAGGTGCTCCTAGTGGACAGTGACTGAATCTTTGGAGATTCAGGTGTCTCCCCACAGCAGCCTCCTGACATCTTTCTGCCCTCAGGAGATGCAGCTCCGGAGCATGATGTGCAGGACGCTGTGGCGAGGGCGCCTGGCATCTCACAGGAGCACTGACATCAGCCCAAGGCTTCTCTGAGCCCTATGAGAGATGATGGATCCAGACTGGAGAATAACCAGGTCCCGGTTTACCACTGCTGCCACCACCACCACCGTCACCACGCTTCCCTGCTCACGGCCTGACTTTCACCACAACCAGCTTTGGGCTCACAGTCCCTTGGCTCTTTAGGGGGAGATCTCGGTCTTTGCCCTTGTCTCCACCATTGCTTGACAAAAGGCTGTCGTTTGTTTGCTGATTCCTTCTTCTTCTTCTGTCTTTCCTGGATTCCCCTTTCACTTCCGTGGAATCCTTTTCCCGTTCTTACCTGGCCCAGGAGCGTTCTCGCCTCTCCTCTTTCTTGAATCTAATCTCAGCCCTGCTGATGACTGGCCGTGCTGCCATGAACAAATGACTTTCCCACTCTGAGCCTCTGGGAGGAGGCCATGGGAGCCAACAGTGACTGAAGTTCTGCTGAGCCGGCTACCTGCGTTCTCCAGGGCCGCATCCTGCTCTCTCCTTGGGGCTCCCTTCCCGGCCTCTCCCAAGGGAGTCTCCCCTGGTCCAGGAGAGCTAGGAGTCTGGGTCTGGGCCTTCTGTCTAGCTTTGGCCCCAGCTCCATGTAGCCTGTCTGAGAGGCTGGCCCCAAGCCCGGCAGCAACTCCACATTTCTGTTTTTCCTTTTTTTTTTTTCTCCTCTCTCTCTCTCTCTCTCTCTCCCTCTCTCTCTCTCTCTCTCTCTCTCTCTCTCTCTCTCTCTCTCTCTCTCTCTCTCTCTCTCTCTCTCTCTTTCCCGGAGTTAACAAGAAGCAGATGTGGCGCACGATGGTTGGAGAGGTGGGGGAGGAAGGGGGAGGCTGGACGGCCAGCCAGACAGGGGGAAGGGAGGGAGAGAGGAGGCCAGGCCATCCCACAGTCACTCTTACGCCTCTGAACAGTCACAGGGGCAAAGCCCTGTCACCCCCAGGATCCGGTCACCAGGGAAAAGGACAGGGAGACCAGAAGAGGGCCAGCTGGGGCCAGGGGGCGGAGACTCGGGAACAGCATCTGAGAGGGGCAGGGACCAGGCGCAGGAGGCCAGGGGCCCAGAGAACAGACTCCCCTCAGAAGTGCACAAGAGGAGAGCGGAAGGAACCGAGGGAGGGACAGACAGGAGCCCGAGGAGGAAAGAGAAGAGGAGGGGGAGAGGGGTCAGACCCAGCAGCCAAGGAGGAGGCGAGCGGCTGGGGGCTGCCAGCAGGAAGCCAGGGACAGGGCTGGCTCAACGTGCTGTCCCCTGAAGAAGCGGAATCCCCAGGGGCCAGGCAGAGGCGCCTGTGGTCAGGCTGGGATGTGCTAAGGGCGGCGAGGAGCACCCAGCCATGACTCCAAGCACCCTCTGGAGCTGCTACCTCTGCTGCCTGCTGACCGCGGCCACCGAGGCTGCCAGCTACCCCCCTCGAGGCTACAGCCTCTACACAGGGGGTGGTGTGGCCCTCAGCCCAGGGGGGCCCCAGGCCCAGAGTGCACCACGTCCAGCCAGCCGGCACAGGTAAGAGTCTGCGTCAGCCCAGGGTGGCTGTGTGTGTGTGTGTGTGTGTGTGTGTGTGTGTGTGTGTGTGACGGGGGGACTCTCAGAAGCCGAGCATGCTGGCCACCTTCTCCAGATGCTACACTCAATGCAGAGACTAGAGAGAAAGCCCATCCATCAATGGCCTTCCATCCTGTCCTTCCTGCCTGGCCTTTCCCAGGGCCCCGGGGGCTTAAGAGGGATCAGCTCCCATCTCTCCCCCAAAAGAACCTACAGTTTGGTGCCCAGGGAAACCACGAGGGGCATGGGCCAGGCCTTCCTGCCAGCTTCCAGCTGTATGCCAGCCCTGGCTCCTCAGGCAGACCTTTTTATATTTTTATTTTATGTTTTTTTGAACGCTTCCTTGGCCCCATCCACCAATACCTAATTCTGACACCATTTGTGCTCTACTCTCTTGGGTTCTCCGCAGGGCCACAGATCAGAGGCCGGCATGAATGGATGTAGTACTGCAAGCCCTTAGGGAGCCGGAGCTTATCAATGACTTATTCTCTCCTTAACCCTGGAACTCTGCATCCCCCTGTATTCTTTGAGGTGTGGTGAAAATATCATGTCTAGGGGAATATCTGCAGGGTCCTAGCTGGCTCACTTAGTTGAGTCCTGAGAAAGGACCAGAGAGGGACAGAAGTGACTGATTTAAAGGTACCTCAGGCTCCATAAACATGAGGACTCACTTATCTCCATTGTGGTTTTTCCATTCTGTGCTTCTTCCTGTCTTGAAAAGTCTTTATCTTTTCTGGGAATGCAAGAAAGCATGGGGGTGGGGGGTTGCCCTTGCCAGAACCCTCATCCCTTGAGTGTCCCTCCTTCGGCCTCTCCTGCAGCCCCTGGGCCTGCTGGGGCCTGTGTCTCTGGTCCATTGATCCAGGTAGGGTTGTGCCTACAGGAACTGGTGTGCCTACGTGGTGACCCGGACAGTGAGCTGCGTTCTGGAGGATGGAGTGGAGACCTTTGTCAAGCCGGACTATCAACCCTGTGGCTGGGGCCAGTCCCAGTGTCCCCGAAGCATCATGTAAGCCCCCAGTGCTGAGGCACGGGCACTCAGTGGGAACTAGACAAGGACAAGAAAGCTGGTGGTCACTCAGGAAGCCTAGGTAAAGCAAGGAGCAAGGGAAAGGCTAGAACTTCAGCGAGAGTCGTTTTGAGCTGATGTTGGGGCAGAATCTTGGCAGGTGGGATACTGTGGGTATATGTCCCTTTCCTATAGTCCCCAGGGCTTCTCTGGGATAGGTCATTCTAAAGAAGCGGAGCTCATGGGGCACGGGAGAAAAGAGCAGAGATCTGGCCTTTGGCTAGAAAGCTGACAGCTGTCAACTGAGCAAAGCCACATGGCAGACAGAAAAAGGGACAGCCTGAAGTTACAGGACTTGCCCAGTAGCAGCTAAACACCTCTGAGGATTGAAACCTGGGAAAATACAAGACTCCCCTTTGCCCCCCTCCTCCCCCGGCCAGGTATCGAAGCTTCCTCCGACCTCGTTACCGGGTGGCCTACAAGACAGTGACTGACATGGAGTGGCGATGCTGTCAGGGATACCGGGGTGATGACTGTGGAGAGGGTCCTGCTCCAGCGGCGCTGGGCCCTGCACCTTCCACGCCACACCCTCGGCCCAGGCCAGCTGGTCCCAACCTCTCTGGCTCCAGTGCAGGCAGCCACCTCAGCGGACTAGGGGGAGAAGGTGAGTTTGTGCTGGTTGGGGTGGGGACATCCTGGGTGAAAACACCTGAACCGGGCTGGTGGTGGCAAAGACCCTGTGCTCTAAGTCCTAGAGAAAGAAGGGAGGTAGTGGTGTCCCTGAGATTATGTGTGTGCGCGCGCGCGTGTGTGTGTGTGTGTGTGTGTGTGTGTGTGTGTGTGTGTGTGATTTATGTCTGTCAGAAAGAGAAAGAGAGAGAAAGAAAGAAAGAGAAAGAGAAAGAGAGAGATTGAAAGAGGAACTGATTTGAAAGACCGCAAGACCTAGAACAGATGGAGAAAGAAGGCTAAGAGAAAATGCTCACACACGCCCACATGTGGCCAAGATCCTTCCCAGTTGGGAATGCTGCAGGAGAAAGGGGGAATTCCTCTGAGAAGCTAAGTCAGTGAGGAAGACTACAAATCCTAGCATGCACTGCACCTGACTACAGGTCCCAGACCCCTCCTGGCCTCTGGAGACTGCAGGTCCCAGAATCCAGCTGTCCCCAGTGCATGCCTTTCCTCTTGTGTATATGTTGGGCACACAGGATGTGCTGTTTTCCTGCCAAAGAGATAGCTGGACCGTAATTATGGAAACAGGAACTTCAACTGACTAACCATCCAGCCAGAACCCCAGTGGGTTTGCTGCGGAGCGTCTTGTTTGTCCCCATGGTGCTGGGAAATGCCCAGTCATTGCTAGTGTGGTGTGCAACGCGCCTCTCTTGCATTCCTATTTTGTACTTTTTAACAGCACTATTGAGGACAAATAGTGTCATTCTCATTTTCCTGAGAAGGAAACAAATTCCAAGAAGAGGTACTGAGGACAAGTGGAAAGGATGTCGGCTTGGTTGCCAAATGAACTGCCCTTGAAATTTGGCACGGCCACTTGTTAAAATTGTCATCCGTGGCTACTTATCCTAATTTTTCTAGCCCTCTGTTTCCCAAGTTATGGAATAGGAAGAGGTAATAGTATCTTCCCAGGGAGAAGTTGTAAGATCATAGTTCAAATCTGACCTACGGCATTCATTCAGTGCATGGAGCTTCCTTTCCTTGATGCTTGCCCAAGTCATCCCAAGGTGAGACAGAGTTAGGTGGGCCCTTTGCTCTTGCTGGAGTCAGTGTGACCTGGGAGGGGGGCCCTGAACACTTGAGATTCAGCCCCTCAGTCCTCCGCCTCTCTTTCCTTTTCTTCTTCAGGTCCCGGAGAGTCTGAGAAGGTGCAGCAGCTGGAGCAGCAAGTGCAGAGTCTGACCAAGGAGCTCCAAGGCCTTCGGGGTACCCTGCAGGGACTGAGCGGCCGCCTGGCGGACGATGTGCAGCGGGCGGTGGAAACAGCCTTCAACGGGAGGCAGCAACCAGCAGATGCAGCTGCCCGGCCCGGAGTCCACGAAACCCTCAACGAGATCCAGCACCAGCTGCAGCTCCTGGACAACCGCGTCTCCACCCACGACCAAGAGCTAGGCCACCTCAACAATCATCACAATGGGGGCAGTGATGGCGATGGCAGGACCCCGGCCCCTGTCCCAGCCCCTCCTGGTCCCAGTGAGGAGCTGCTGAGGCAGCTGGAGCGGCAGCTGCAGGAGTCCTGCTCCGTGTGCCTGGCGGGGCTGGATGGCTTCCGCCAGCAGCAGCAGGAAGACCGGGAGCGGCTGCGAGCACTGGAGAAGCTGCTGGCCTCCGTGGAGGAGCGGCAGCGGCAGCTCGCGGGACCTGCGATGGCCCGCAGGCCCCCGCAGGAATGCTGCCCCCCGGAGCTGAGCCAGAGACTGGCCGAGCTGGAGCGGAGGCTGGAAGTAGTAGCTGGCTCGGTGACCGTGCTGAGTGGGCGTCGAGGTTCTGAGCTGGGAGGGGCAGCCGGGCAAGGGGGTCACCCCCCGGGCTACACCAGATTAGCCTCCCGCCTTTCTCGCCTGGAAGATCGCTTCAACGCCACCCTAGGTCCCTCGGAGGGACAGCTGGTGACCTGGCCTGGAGGACCAGGGGGGCTAGGCCACTGGCTGCCCGCTGCTCGGGTCCAGCTAGAGAAGCTGGAGGGGCTGCTGGCCAATGTGAGCAGGGAGCTGGGTGGACGCCTGGATCTGCTGGAAGAGCAGGTGGCCGGGGCCGTGCAGGCCTGTGGGCAGCTTTGCCCCGGAGCTCCCGGGGAACAGGACGCTCAGATCAGCGAGATCCTCAGTGCCCTGGAGCGCAGGGTGCTGGACAGTGAGGGCCAGCTGCGGCTGGTGGGCTCGGGCTTGCACAAAGTGGAGGCGGCAGGGGAGGCCCGGCAGGCCACGCTGGACGGACTGCGGGGGGCCGTGGACCGGCTGGGGGAGCGCGTGGACGCGCTGGAGGACACAGCGGCGGAGCTCACGCTGCGGATGAACCTCACGGCGGCGCAGCTGAGCCAGCTGGAGGGTCTGCTGCAGGCCCGTGGCCACGAGGGCTGTGGGGACTGCGGTGGTGTCCAAGAGGAACTCGGCCGCCTCCGAGACGGCGTGGAGCGCTGCTCTTGCCCACTGCTACCTCCGCGGGGTCCTGGGGCCGGCCCGGGGGTGGGGGGCCCGAGCCGCGGGCCTCTGGATGGTTTCAGCGTGTTCGGGAGCAGCTCGGGCTCAGCGCTGCAGGCGCTGCAGGGAGAGCTGTCGGAGGTCATCCTCACCTTCAGTTCCCTCAACGACTCGCTGCACGAGCTCCAGACCACGGTGGAAGGCCAGGGTGCCGATCTGGCCGACCTGGGGGCCACGAAGGACAGCATCATCTCTGAGATCAACAGGCTGCAGCAGGAAGCCACCGAACACGTGACCGAGAGCGAGGCGCGCTTCCGAGGCCTGGAGGAGGGCCAGGCCCAAGCAGGCCAGTGTCCAGGCCTAGAGGGGCGGCTGGGTCGTCTTGAGGGGGTCTGTGAGCGACTGGACACTGTGGCAGGGGGGCTGCAAGGCCTGAGGGAAGGCCTTTCCAGACACGTGGCTGGGCTTTGGGCCGGGCTTCGAGAAACCAACAGCACCAGTCAGACCCAGGCAGCCCTGCTGGAGAAGGTGCTGGGGGGGCAGGCGGGCCTGGGCAGACGACTGGGCGCCCTCAACAGTTCCCTGCTGCTCCTGGAAGACCGTCTGCAACAGCTCAGCCTGAAAGACTTCACTGGTGAGGGCAAAAGAAAACCGTGTGTTGCGGGGGGGAGGGAGGGGACGCCCCTTTTCACGCCCTTTCCTTCTCTTCCACCCCACAACAGCTGGCAAGAAGGCTTGATCTCATCCACCTCCTCTTTGCTCTGTCCCAGTTCCAACCACCGTCCCCCCGGGGTTAGGCCCTGTCTTCCTATAGTGGCTAAGATAGGATCGTGAGTGGATCTGGGGTGTGGCTGAAGCCAGGACGTGACTGTGACAGCCACGTAGTCAGCATTGGCAACAAGGGCCCCATCTCCCCATCCACCTAAAAAAGCCCCTTTGTTTCACCCATCTTCCAGCCCACTTTTCTCATCCACTGGAAACCCCCTTTAGCATTCTATTTCAACTTGGTCTTGTTACCATAGGGCCTTCTGGTGAGGCCGGGCCTCCAGGGCCTCCTGGCATACAGGGGCCTCCCGGCCCTGAGGGACCTCCAGGACCTCCAGGCAAGGATGGACAAAGAGGACTCATAGGACCACCAGGTATGTGCGCTGAGACCCTTACTACGATCAGGGTTGCTGTTATGTGGACCGCCTCGGTGTGATATTCCACTTTGAGCTTGACTGAGAAGGGAAAAAAGATGAGAATTTGAGGAAGAGGTTCCCAACTTTTCCCAGTGTAAAGACAAAAAAAACAAAAACAAAAAAAGGCTAGATACTTGAATGGCTACTGCGTTTGGATGTTGGATATGCTGCCCCCTTCTCCCCCACCCCCATTGCATTGGGTATTAAGGCTGAGCCTTCAGGGACCATCTGGGATGTTTTGAAAAGCCCAAGGCTAAGACTTGAAAATAATGGACCCTGCTTATTTCTGCTTTTTTTGACACCCCATTCCCAGCACCCCAGAGGTGTATGAGAGGTACCCTACAGAATTCTCACTTCTCCCTTTCTTCTTTCCACAGGTCCCCAAGGTGCACAGGGTAAGTTCCCGTCATTAGACTCTCGAAGAAAAACTGAACCCAGGGTTGGAGGATGGATGGCGTCAGGCAGCTGAACAGAAGGGAGGGGCGCAGGGAGCTCTGAACACGTACTCTAACACCCACCTTACCCTCTCCCAGGACTGGAGGGAGCACCAGCAGTCTCCACACCCCGGGTGGCATTTTCAGCGGCCCTCAGTTTGCCCCGATCAGAACCAGGCACAGTTCCCTTCGACAGAGTCCTGCTCAATGACGGAGGCTACTACGACCCAGAGACAGGTAGCCCGGGAGGGCTGGGCTGCATAGTTAGGGAAATGGGTGGAACTGGCAGTGATATGGCTTCATTCTTGCCTCTGTATTCAACTTGAATCTTCATTCTTCGATTTGGGGACACTCACCACAGTTTGACTTGGTGATGGGGTGGGAGAAGAGGATACTTTCGTTCCACAGATCTTTGGGAGGGGACTCCAGCACTATGCGGTAAGTACCAGGGGTGCAGGCAGCAAACACATCACCCAATTCAATACAGAATGCATGCTTAGTGGACCGGAGAGGAAAGGATCCAGCTGGCCACTCTGTAGTCTGCGAGGTCGTCGCGGTCCCAGCCACGGTGTTTTCTGTCGTCCCTGTCTTCAGGTGTATTCACCGCTCCACTGGCCGGACGCTACTTGCTGAGTGCGGTGCTCACCGGGCACCGGCACGAGAAGGTGGAGGCAGTGCTTTCCCGCTCCAATCTGGGTGTGGCCCGCATAGACTCGGGAGGTTACGAGCCCGAGGGCCTGGAGAACAAGCCGGTGGCGGAGAGCCAGCCCAGCCCCGGCGCTCTGGGTGTCTTCAGTCTCATCCTGCCACTGCAGGCGGGCGACACGGTCTGCATCGACCTGGTCATGGGGCAGCTGGCACACTCCGAGGAGCCGCTCACCATCTTCAGCGGAGCCCTGCTCTACGAGGACCTGGAGCTCGAACAGGCGTAGACGAGGCAGATCCGACCACCAATCCTGAGCCTGCACGGGCCACAGAGTCATCTGGGCGGCGGCTCCCACCCAGGCGGGGGTCACTGTCCAGGCAGCGAGTGTTCAGCCAGCCGCCCCCGCCTCGCCAATCGGGCCTCGCCGCGGTGCAGGGGTCTAGAGCGGCCTCTCCCCTCGCTGGGACCAGGATGTGCGCGTCCCCTTCCAGACTTTTGGCTGGACGGCGGTCTCCTCCAGAACCCTCTCCAGGACCCGAGCTGAGGAAGAGGAAGCGACCCTCGCACCCTATGCTTCCTCAAGCGGGCTGGCTCCAGGGCTCCCCCTCCAGCCCGCACCACCGTTCTAAACTATTCAGGAATAAAGACACTTCTTTTCTACAAAAATAATAATAATACTATACAGCTCCAGTACGTGTTCATGGGTAGACACAGGACAGAACGGGAGGATATGAAAACCATCGGAGGGGAGCCCGAGGCCTCTTACGGGGCGCACCGCCCCTCTCCTCGCCCTGGCACGGGGGAAGCAAGTAGCCGAGTGCGCTCTGGTTAGGGTCCCAGCGGGAGCCTCCGGGTCACGGCCGCTGGTCTCCCCTATGACCACTAGAGGTCGCGGGGCTGGAGACCACCTAGCTAGCTGGCTGCCTTACTTGTCACGTGAGACTTGGTGGGGGGCGGGGTTTGGGGCGGGGCGGAGCTTAGGGGCGGGGCGGGGGCTGAGGCTGATGAGGCACCGGGGCACGCCTGCACCTCTGAGACCCAGTCAAGCCCTAGGTCCAAGGTCAGGAGTCAAACGCCGGGTGCAAGAGGTGCAGAGAAGGCGGTACGTTACTAGTGCGCTTTTGCTTGGCGCTGGTGGCATTTCCTGGCCGCGCATTTAGAGATCGACTTCAGTTTCCAGTCTGACAAAGGAAAACCGAGAAGTGGGGAGCGCTGCTCTCTGCAGGGCCGGGCAACCTGCGCGCTGCACACTGGAGGGTCCCTTGCAGGAAGAGATCCGCACGCGGAGGAGGAGCCAGGGCAGATCCTGAGAGTCCGGGTCCCACCCTCCAGTGAATAAAAGGCGGAGCCCAGCGGGGATCCCGTCCTCCTAGCGTGTGGAAAGCTGGTGGCGCCGCTTCATGGAAGAGAAACAGATCCTGTGCGTGGGGCTGGTGGTGCTGGATATCATCAATGTGGTGGACAAGTACCCAGAGGAGGACACGGACCGCAGGTAGGGGCGCCCAGGCCCCTCTGAGACCCCAGGGCCTTTGCAGCCCCATCTTTGCGCCAGGCAGTCAAGGATGTATAGCTGCTAAGCAAGTCAGGGAACTCTTAGGGAGGTCGTCAAGTCCTCCATCAGAAAAGCCTGGGAACTCTCAAGCAGGAGAAGAGACAGGAAAGAAAGGGACCTTTAGACATAAGAACCAGAGTTCTTTGGCTTTGGACACGGTCTCGCTCTGCAGCCTAGGCTGGCCTAAATTCCTCCTCCCGCAGTCTCCGAGTCCTGCATTGGATAGCACTGTTTCAGCCCATTCCCATCTCCACCCCAGGTCCAGATCCTCGTTCTAGAGTGTGCGATGAAGGCATTTCCCCCACCAGGCCACAAGCTAGTAAGCGGCAGACCAGTTTCCTCCTTTTTTTTTAACTCCAAGCTTACATTTCTGATTTTTTTTTTATCAGACATGTATCCCGCTTATTACTGAAAAAAAAAGTCACTTAACAGGGAGAGGCATGTGTCATTAAGTTATTCACGAACACATGAGCCCTGGCAGCCACTCAGGACTGGCCAACAGTGCAGGCAAACCTGGGTTGATCTGGTTAGGCAAGGAGAGACCTGGCTGTGAGTTTTTTTGTTTGTTTGTTTTGTTTTGTTTTTTGGTGGAAATTCCAAAAGGAGCCTACCAGAAGTCGTTTTCACAAAGCCAGGAAAAACATTGGTGAATGCTGAAGTGTCTTTTGACGCTTCTTATCTTTACTCTTGATAAGGGCCTCGCCTAAAGCTGCCATGTTCTGGAGGCCTTGCTGCTCAGTGAGACACTGTCTTGACATGGTCTAGCGCTCCGGGCACTGAGGAGGGTCCCATGCTAGCATTGTCTCATGTGAGAACTGGACGGGGGTCAGTTCAGGGCTGGTCTCTGGTAGGGGGCTATGGCACCTAGAGCCATGAAGGAGGAGGGAGACCTGGTGTTCTTCCAACTCTGGGTTGACAGAGTATTGCCACCCCGTGCACCGACTCATGCTTTCTCTGGGAGCCCTGTAAGCACCAGTAAATACTTTCCATAGATGAGAAAGCAGGAGAGTTGAAGGAATTCAGTGATTATTTTGACGAGGTCACATACTTCATAAGTGGCAGAATAGCAATTAGATCTCATTCTCCAAGCTCACAGTGCGCCTCACCAGCCTTTCACTGTCTTGTCCCTTCTGTCCCTTGGAGTTACCTTATGGAGTTACCTTTTGCTTCGAGCTGCTTTGTTTGCCAGAGGTGAAGGCCACTTACCAGAGGTTCAGAGACGGTAGAGAGGGGTACAGGGTGTGCTGCCGTGGGGACCTAACCTACTTGCCAAGGTAGAGCCAGTCCTATAGCCTGGTTTTCTATGGGGGAAATTTATTCACATTCTGGGAGAATATGTAAATTTCAGGGAACAAAGATTATATTAGAGTTGAAACCAGGAATAACTCATTCTAGCAGAATTGATCCTATTCTCTTCCACTTGGTGGCTTGGGAGGACGAGGGTCTGTTAGCTTCTCTACTAGCAGGCAGGTTTTTATGGACGGTGAGTACTACAAGCGATGCCTTCACAAAGCCCCTTCCCTTGTTTGTCAGGCTCTCTCCCTCCGCAGCCCATGGTGCTGCGCTGCTTAGCAGACCCTGTTCCTAGACCTTGCTGGGTCTCCTTGAAGAGCATGTCTGAGTGGGACCCAGATCTTGTAGGCATCCCGGCCCAATGCAGAACTCTCAAGACTTGGAGAGCTTTCAGCCACACCCCTGAGGAGTGGCTCCTGTCTCCCAGAGTCCATGCTAAGAAGAGCCTTCCAGAGAGCATCCTTGTGTGTGGATGTATGTGTGTGGATGTGTACATGTATGTGTGGGCATGTGTACAGGAGTGTGTGTGCCTGTGGAGGCCTGAGGGTGACTTGGGGAATTATTCTGGATTGCTCTACCTCCTTATTGCTTTTGCTCGGGGGTTTCCCAGGGTCCTCCGAAACTGACAGTGGCCGAAATTGACGTGACTGCCATTGCTACCTGGTATTTCTACATGGGATCTGGGGATCTGAATTCAGTCCTTTTGCTTGCTTGTGAGGCAAAGGCTTGAACCCCTGAGCCATTTCCCTAGCCTCAGAAAACATCCGTGTGTTCTGCTGAGCATTTTTTAAAAATGTGTGTGTGTGTGTGTGTGTGTATCAAAAAGCACTGTGTCCTTGTAGAGGGCCAAGGGTGACTTCGGGAATCATCCTGGGTTGCTTCTACCTCCTTCATGCTGGGATTTCTCAGGCTCCGCCCACCAGGGCCGGAAGTGTCCCCTTTCTGCCTGGCATATTTACCTGGGATCTGGAATGGAACTCAGTATCTTCTGCTTGCTAGGGAACGTCTTAACCCCTGAGCCATCTCTCCAGCCCTCCACTGAGTATTGAAGTTATAGGATTACAGGCACTACTACATCTGACCTCTCTTATTTCTCTTTTAAAATGTATTTATTTATTTATTTGTGTGTGTGTGTGTAGGTATGTGTCTGCTACAGCATGCTTGTGGAAGTCAGACTTTATAGAATCAGTTCTCTGCTTCCATCTTTTAATGGGTTTCCAGGGCTTGAATTCAGGTAATCCCCCTTACTCACTACTGATCAGCATTCAACTAATCAGCCATCTTGCCAGCTCTCTTTCTCTCTTAATTTTTCCTATGTATTAATTTGTTTATCAGAGAGACTGTGGTGGGGGCAGGCACAATGCATGTCATGACACACGGGTAGAGGTCAGAGGATGTCTTTCAGAAGTCGCTATATGGGCTTCAGGGGATTGAGATCCGGTCACCAGCTTTGCAGGCAGGTGCTTTGCCCTCTGAGCTGTCTGGCTCCTGGCCCTCTTTTTTTGAACAAAATTTTGTCGTTCAGAGAGAGAGAGAGAGAGACAGAAAGAGAGAGAGGAAGAGAGAAAGAGAACATGCAACATGTATAACACGACTCAGGAGTGGAAATTAAAGGACACTTTTGGAAGTCAGTTTTCTCCTTCTACCACGCGAGCTTTCAGCAATCCATCTGGGGTCATCAGGTTTTCGAGAAGGCACCTCACCTGCTGCCTTGTCTCTCTTGCCCCTAAATAAAGATACTTTAATATGGGCTTCAGCTTCTTAGTTAACAGAACTATCAGGTCTCGGAAGAAAATAACACATAACTGAGAGTATAGGCATGGGCTTCTCAAAGAAGAAATGCAGAAAGTAACACACACTCAGGTGTACGGGCTCCTCGAGGGGTCATTGCAGCTTACTGTATTTTGCTAGTATTCAAAAAGAAACAGAAAAGGGAAAAGAAAAAATTATACTTTTTTTGCCATCGTCATTTGTACATGTGTATGCATATTTGTGTCTGCATATTGACATGTAGGTATGTGTATGCATGTGTGGTGTAGGGAATGATTGTGCATGTGCACAGAAGTGGTATCAGCAATCCTTTTCAGTCGCTCTTCCACCATACTGTTTGAGGCTGGGTCTTTAGATCCAGAGCTTGTCTATAGACTTGTCTGACAAGCCAGCTTGCTCTAAGAATTTTCAGACTCCACCTTACAGGGCTGAGTCACTAGGTCTATCCAGTATTTTACATGGGACCTGAGGATCTGAACTCCATTCCTTTTATTTCACTACAAGCACTTTAATCTCTGGACCATCTCCCCAGCCCAAGTTATACTTTTGAGTTAGAACTGAGAAAAGTGGACAGACTTAACAACCACCTGCACCTGCTATTATTTCTCTTAATTTGTGACTCCTTGTACTCATTTCTTTTATTGTAAACTCCCACAATTATTATTACCTGGAACTGGAACAATGAAAATAGCAACTTACACTGTTTACCCCACAGTGTCACAAATGAGAACTCATTAAAGCACTTTGATCCCTGTATAAGTTATTTTTGTTGATGTGAAGCCCTTTGTTTCCATTTGATAGATTTTCAGTGAAGACAGAAAACTGGCCTACACATAATATTCCTTTGACCCCCTCTCCTCTAACCTCACTTTTTAAAAAAATATTTATTTTTGCGTGTATGTGTATGTGTGTGTGTGTCTGTCTGTCTGTCTTAGAGGGCATCGTGTGCTCCTGTGTAAGACCAAGGGTGACTTTGGGAATCATTCTGGATTGCTTCTACCTCCTTTTTTGCTTTGTTCTGGGATTTTTCAGGCTCTGCCTACCAAGGCTGTAAGTTCAGGGTGCAGTTTGTGCCTTGCGTTTTTACGTGGGACCTGGGATCTGAACTCAGGACCTTCTGATTGGGAGGCAGGGTCTTAACCCCTGGAGTTATCTCTCCAGCCCCACTTTTTTTTGTTGTTGTTTTTAAATGAAGCTGGTTAGATGTCAAACCCAGGCCCTTGTGCACGGTAGGCATGCGCTTGGTTTGCCATTGAGCTATATACTTCTCCTCACATGGTGCTTGCAGCCGCTTCTTAAATGATCACAGGACTGGGTTTGCTCTTGTTTTGTTTTATAATTCTGCAATTAGAGAGACAGAGACAGGAGTAGATAGGAGGCAGGATCCTTTGGAAAAGAGACACTTGGTTTCAGAAGCCCTTGGACTAGAGCAGACTATCAATAAGGAGGCTAAAGGTACCACCTTGTGAGACCAGCTTTGACTTAGGAAGAGATGACTCAAAGTTGTGTGGTCCACACATCAAGATTGAACTAGCGGGTGGTGAAACAGGTGGAGGCAGCTACGAGTTTGAACGCATCCCAGGCTGGGGGAAAAGCCCACCCCCAAACTCCTTCCCTGGGCTGAGCCTCAACAGGTCTGTCTGGAAAATGAGCTGAAACATAATTGTTTTCCAAGGACCGTCTGTGATTCTTGCATTCTGCAGATACCTACTCGGGGGACTGTGCTTATCCCTGGGACCAGCATGTTGGGGCTGTAAGAACCTGCCTTGTGCTTTGCAGGTGCCTCTCCCAGAGATGGCAGCGAGGAGGCAACGCATCCAACTCCTGCACCGTCCTTTCCTTGCTTGGAGCCCGCTGTGCCTTCATGGGCTCACTAGCCGCAGGCCATGTTGCCGAGTGAGTCCTGGAGGGAGTGATGAGGGATTGGGGGGAAGGCTTGCCTACGGGGCACAGAGAGAGGAAGGATGTTTGAACCCTGGGCGGGTAGGGTAGAAAATGGCTGGTAACTACCAGCATTGGGGTGGGGTTGGTGCAAGGGAGTGTCAGATTCCCTGTCTCTCAGAATGGCCTGTTGCGGTGTTGACGCCGCCCCGTGAAGCTTTCATTTCCACAGCTTTCTGCTGGAGTCTCAACGCACACACTGTCTCCTTCCTCGCTTCCTACAGACTCTGCATGAGACTTACCTTTGACCTCTCCACATCCCTCCTGGCTATGCTTGAAACAGGAGGCAGTGAGGGACACGTCGTACCCTCCCCACCTCAGGGACGTCCAGCACCCGTGCTCCTAGGGTTGAGGCTCACAGTTTATTTCCCAGTTGAGTACTCCGTGTTAATCGAAATGCCAGGAGTACACTGCTCAGGACATCCTGAGGCCACGTGCTAACACTGGGCCCAGAACTTTCTGGCCTCGGAGTGGCCCATAAGCGGCCCACGCGTTTTCTCCATGCAGGCTACTGCAAGGATCCAAGAGCCCTTTGACCCCCTAGCAAGGCCGACTCAGCACGCACTTATCAGGGGGTGAGGCTCACACTTTGCCCACTCTAGGGCAGACTGCCAGGTGGCTGGCCTGTGAAATGTGGTCCTTTGAACCCTGGGTTGATGTGGGCTGTTGCCATCCAAACTCCGAGCTTTGGTGAACCGGAAAAAAACAAATAGGGGGAGAGAACCTTGGAGATGAGACAGTAGCTCCTTCCCGCCTACCTGGGAAATAGGACCCTGGCTCTTGCTTAGTGTGGTACAATTGCTACAGAGCAATTGCGCTGGCTGGCCATTCGGAATTTTCCACGTGTGTTCAAGGAATATTTAACCAGCACCTACTGCATGCCAAATTGTAGAAAACTTACCAGGCAAACAAGATGATAGTTTTGATGACCGGGAAAGTTATTAGAGGCCATTTGAGGTGTCGAGTGGAGGAATGGTGCCGTGTTTGAGTGTCTGCAACACTGTCGTGTGCAGCATCGGTGCTGTTTAAAGTGGGGCTGCTCTTAGGGAGAAAGCCCAGGACGGCCAGGCGCTGAGCATAGTTACCAGCACTTGGGTTTCCTGAGAAGGGTGGGACCGGCTTGCTTGCTCTGCTGGGGTCATCTTAAAGGGGTGTTCCTAGGCTTACTTTGTTCCCTGGGGGGACATTCTGATTAATCATTTTAGAACATCCATCCTGGGTTAGAGACCTCAGGCATGGTCCCAGATCATTGCCCACTGGAGAAACTGAGAACACAGCATTGAGTTATCCCACCCCCGAAGGCAGCACCACTTTCTGACTGGTTTATCCTGGAGGAGTGAGACATGGTGGCGGAATTGGAAGGGACCCCAAAGAACAGGGTGCCAGGGAGGATGAGCATGCACAGGGCAGCTGGGGAAGGAAGGTGGGGGGGGGACAAAGTATCTCCTTGACGATTAATTATTAATTCTGCCTAGGCCTGGCATGAACCAGGCCACAGTGCCCACACCTAGATACAGATTTTAGATCCCAATTCTAACCCCTGTCCAGCGTTAGAAGCAGGAGCAAAGCTTTTGCAGTCTAAGCTGAACTGAAAGATGCAGAACCTGAAAGAATGTTCCTTCGTGTTTCTCTCTGAGCCCCAGGCTCTGCACTCCTGCCTCTCCTGCCTCCTGGCACAGCCGTGGCAAGGCTGAGATTGCCAGTTCTCTCCTGGTTACCTCTGCTCACGCGCTTGCTTTTCGAGGTCCCTCTAGTCACCCAAACCCTTGCCCAACTGTCCTGTCCGGGTAACTCCACCCTGGCAGTTTTGTACTGGATGACCTCCGCCGCTACTCTGTGGACCTACGCTACACGGTCCTTCAGACCACGGGCTCCATCCCCTCCTCCACAGTCATCATCAACGAGGCCAGCGGTAGCCGCACCATCCTGCACGCCTACAGGTTTGTATGCCTGTCTGCACGTTGCCAGCTGCTGCCTCCACGCTCACTACACTGTCAGGACAGGACCCACCTTCTCTCAGAGGCCCACGTGTTCCGGCACATGCTCTCCACCCCTGGGGGAGGTCCAGCACTAACCTGTGTTTCCTTGCCCTCTCCCTGGCTCGGGCTCCATCCTGTGCCCAAGCTTCCTGGTGGCTGACTTCAGGCGGCGGGGTGTGGATGTGTCTCAGGTGGCCTGGCAGAGCCAGGGGGATACCCCTTGCTCTTGCTGCATCGTCAACAACTCCAATGGCTCACGTACCATTATCCTCTATGACACGTAAGGCCCCCCGCTCCAGCCTCTGCCACCACCCACCAATCAGTCCCCTTGCTTACAACTGTGGGCATTCCAGCTGTCCCCATTCACGACTTCTATACAACAGAAATTGTCCCTTGCTGAACGATTTGGTGATTGTTGAATTGTTTTCAATTGGGGGAGAAGTGAGGAGGGAGGTATGGGCCTGGTGACTGGGCCTTGACCAGCACGAAGATGGGCAGGCAAGCCTGTACAAACTGTAATTGATGATGTGATTCCTCCATAATTAGTCAATCTCAAGCTTGGCTGTGGGTGGGGGGAATGGTTCCAGGACAGAAGGGTGGGGAGATGTGATCAGCCTATATGGAGCCCCAAAGGGCTAGGGAGCCCACGGGGATTTCTAGGGTCACTGGACTTTCTAGGGTCAGTGCTAGAGATGCCAACCTGCGCATGGCACTAAGAAGCTGCGTTTGGATGTTCAGAAGAGATGCACACCCATCTCAGGACCCTAATGCAATTAAAATAAACACACGGCACTAAATGCCACTCACCATTTGTAGTCACTGCTGAAAGAAAGGGAAGGGAGCTTGAACCTGCGGTCAGGACCATCTGATAGGAGGCTGACAAGCCCAGAGGAGCATCCCTGTTGGCCCAAGGGTCGGCCTCCACCCTTCTCATCCCTCTCACGCCTTCCTGAATAATCTCCAAGGTTCAGTTCCTGAGTTCCTAGCACATGACATAAAGGCTGGTGGGAGGGACAAGCACAGTTACCTGCTGTGGAGCATAGCCACTGTTCTCGGGACAGGATAGTCCCCAGGCTCTGTAGGCCCATAGAATGAGCCGGCACATATACATCCTGGAGGTGACTTTCATATTAGGCAATACTTGTTTGGGCCTGTTTAAATAAACAATGATCAGCAGCAACTCTGGCCAAGGACACACATGGGCACTCACAGAAAGGAAGGGGAGGAGCTCTGAGGCACGATTATTGCCCACTGGCTTCCGTCCAGGCGTATCCACAAACGTAGCTCCAACTGCAGCAGGCCTGCAAAGCTGGGCTTTTCAGTCCTGTCTACCCACGGGGATGCAGCCCGGGAAAGGTCCACACAGCTAGTAAAGTGGATGGAAGATTCCATAAAACTCATGGGGAGACGCCTTCTGCTGTAGTCCAAGGAGTATTGAGGCAGACCCTACGCTAGCCAAACATTAACCTTTCCTCAAAGTGCTAACTTTGATCTCAAAGTTGAGGCAGGGAATTGCCAAACTTAGCTGCCAATGAGGTGAACGGGATTGCTGCAAACTACTGGCAGGAACGAGCTTTGTAGTTCGCGGGGCCGTTGCATGCTGGGATCTGTGCGCTGCCAGCAAGGGGCATTCTGGGAAATGTAGTCCCTAGCGCACAGCGCATTTTTTTTTTTGGAGAGGGGAGCCGTGATTTCCAAGACACACAGATTTAATGTTGCAGTTGAGTTTATTCTTAGATAAATTATGTCATTCAACTCGGTAAGGGGCACCTCAGCAAGACGGGAGAGAACTCAGACAAGAGCTCATCTCAAATACATAGCTACTGGGCACAGGGTTCCCAGCAGCCAGAGAGTCTGACCCTGGCTGACTTCACCATACCCCTTCTCTGCCCTCATCTTGTGACCCAGGAACCTACCAGACGTGTCTGCTAAGGACTTTGAGAAGGTTGATCTGACCCGGTTCAAGTGGATCCACATTGAGGCAAGCCCTGACCTGCTGCCTTTCTAGGGACCCAGGCTGCGGAGGCCTTCCAGCTTCTTCCTGCGGTTTCTTTGAACACAAAGTATCTTAGGGATAAATGAATACCTGGTCCTCAGTTCTTCTCTACTTTTCTTTTGTTTTCTTGTGAAGAAACGGGCCCAGAAAGATTGGGTGACATAACCAAGAGGGTAGGTACAGCCAGCTCTGTGCTGCCTCTGACAGGAGGCTAGCTGCTTAGGGCTTGACCTGTTTTACTGAGAGGAAGCAGGAAACAGGGTTGTGCTTGACCCGGCTCCCCAAATAAAGGGAACTAGAATTTTATCTCCAAGAGAGCCTGGAGTCTGGGTGAGAGAAAACCATAAAGTCCAGATCCCTAGTCTTGTCCTTTAACTAAGTCTCAGAATCTCCCTTGCTCCCTCCCTTCCTTCTTCCCTCTCTTGCTCCTTACCTTCCTTCTTCTCTCCCTCCTTTCATTCCTCCTTCCCCTCCTTCCTTTCTTCCTCTATTCCTTCCTCTCTTCCTCCATCTTCTCTCTCTGGTGACCTTTTGCTTTCTCCTCTTTCTGCTGCCTACTCCCTAGGATCTAGGATCTTGATTTGTAGCTCAGCCTAGTCTGGGATCTGTAATCCTCCTGCCTCACCCTCCCAAGTACTGGGGTTACAGACATGCACCACTGTGCCCAACTTCTTTTATTCTTTAATCTCATATTTATGAAATGGGGAGCGATTGGTAAGATCTCCAAGGTCCACGGCAGCCCTAGAATTGTGCAGCTGGAGACCCAGTTCCAGCCCTGATTCCTCCAAGCCCCGTCCCTCCTCACTCAGCATTCCAGCAGGGAGGTAAGAATGAATTCTGCCAGCTGGACTCTTCCTGAGCTATCCTGTCCTGCCCCAGGGCCGGAATGCATCAGAGCAGGTGAAGATGCTGCAGAGGATAGAACAGTACAATGCCAGACAGCCTCCGCAACAGAAAGTCCGGGTGTCCGTGGAGATAGAGAAGCCCCGAGAGGAGCTGCTCCAGCTGTTTAGCTATGGAGAGGTGGTGAGTGCCCCTGTAGCTATCGCCAGCTAGCTGGGTTCTCGGGCCTGCCTACTAGCCTTCAAATGACAGCTATGGGGTCACGGTAGCAGAAGGTGGCAGAGGTCTAGCTTTAGACCCTGCAGTGGCCAAGAAATAGAATTTCCTGCTCAGATGACTGCCAGGGAATAAGGATGCCCAAGAGAGGTTAAACAAGGCTCAAAGAGCCTTGGGCATCTCCTCCCGGGCCTCTTCAGTCTTCTCCTTTGCAAGGGAAAGGAATGGCCCATTCCTCTTGAGGTATCAAGTGTCTTCCACGTAGGTAGCAGATCGTGAGAGCCAGCAGAAATAAAGGGAGAGTAGGAAAGAGATCTACATAAGGTAAACTTGGGCAGGGCTGGCTGTGATGATCGCAGTAGCTGAAATTGGCTGTACAATTTTAAAAATGGAGGCCTGAGCGCCACCTTCCTATTTTGTATTTAATTAGTATGGGGAGACCCAGGACTTCTCTAGTTTTTCCCCCAAAAATGATCTATAGAGATAGGAATATAAAGCTGCTGTTGACAGAGTTCTAAAGTTACTACTGCTTTGTTTCGCAGGTGAAGACACTCACCGGGGAAGGGGGCACAGGGACATGCTTTGTGGGGAGCAAACCAAACACAGCTCACTCTGGGGAGGAAGCACAGTTCGATTTTACCCCAAGATGGCGCTCCAAGCTCTTACTGGGATTTCAGTTCACTGATCCTAAAATAAACAGATCAGGGCTTTGGGCACAGGTCACAAAGGTACCTAGCACATCTGAAGCAAAGCATAAAGCAAGTGCACTCCTGGGACAAATGCTGCGGATTTACATGACAACGGGAGGATTGTCTTCCACCCTGGAGGCAACACTGGGCTGCGACAGGTGAGAGCCTCTGCCAACCTCTCTTTTACTGCCCACAGGTGTTTGTTAGCAAAGATGTGGCCAAGCACCTGGGATTCCAGTCAGCAGGAGAAGCCCTGAAGGGCTTGTACAGCCGTGTGAGGAAAGGGTGAGCAGGGAAGCCAGGAGGGGGACCTAAGGCGTCTGGGGAATAAGGTGGGCAGACGCACTCACCCGAGTGGGTCTTGCAGGGCTACACTTATCTGTGCCTGGGCTGAGGAGGGTGCGGATGCCCTGGGCCCTGACGGTCAGCTGCTCCACTCCGACGCCTTCCCACCGCCCCGAGTAGTGGACACGCTGGGCGCGGGAGACACCTTCAATGCCGCTGTTATCTTCAGCCTCTCCCAGGGTGAGTGTCTCAGAATGGTGTCTCAGGGCTGGGGGCTGCCCCAGTCCAGAACTTCCAGCCTGATCCAAACCCCTTGGCCCTCCTCCAGGGAAGAGCATGCAGGAGGCACTGAGGTTTGGCTGCCAGGTGGCTGGCAAGAAGTGTGGTCTACAGGGATTTGATGGCATCGTATGAGAACCAAGGGGTAGGAGGCACCAGCTCACCATCCATCCTGAAGGCTGGCATCACAGGTTGCCATTGCCTTCTCAGCCTGGCGTCCAGCTGCCTCTCTTCCTGGCAGATGTAGGCCACAGGAAGGACTTTGCCTGTGTCCTGTGTCCCAGCCCCTCCAGCCTCCAACTCACCATGCAAATAAATCTCCTTCCTCTGAGCCAGCGTCCTCTGTCAGTTTGGGTGTTCTTTTCTGCTGCGTGTCGTTTTGTTTTGCTGAGACAGGCTTTGGCTGTGGTTGGCTATGAATTCACAGTCCTGCCTCAGCCCTCCCACCCAGCGGAATTACAGGCTCAGTTTCTATTTGAATGGCTTTGGTTGAGATTTCTAAGGCTTTAGCACCACCATCCTCCCTCCCTTCTCCCTCCCTTCTCCAAATCAGTTGCCATCCGTCACCAGACCCAGAGGACAGGCTGCCTAGGTCAAAGCAGCAAGAGTGCTTGCTCCAGCTTCCCATTAGCTGTCCGCAGAGTCTGGGAGTCTGGACTCTCCCCGGTTGGAGGAAAGGGGGGAATCTTGGGCTCTCCTGCCTGGGAGGACATTTAGCTCCCCCACAGTCTAGTTAGCTGTGGGATTAAACATGTGGTCAGCAAAGCTCCTCCAGAATGTGTGGATTGCACAAGAGACACAGTCCACATGGCTTCCAGGCAATGGGCAGGGAACCTGCTTTGTGGGTTCATAGAACCTCTGTGTCCCAAACCACCATCTCTCATGAACTGTCCACAGCTTGAATGTCTAGCCGTCAGAGCTCACTTGTAGTTACGTTAGTGCTTCAGTGACAAATGTGACCTGACACAGTGACTTCGCCATCTGTGGAGAGGTCAGATCAAGAGTGTAGATTTTAGTCAGACAGACCTGAATCCAAATTAGTCATTTAAATTAGTGTCACCTTTGGGTAGGTTTGTTTTTTTTTTTTTTTACTTCATCTTCTTCAACCTCTTCAATCCATCAAATGGAGTGGATTTTGCTGGTCATAGAATTATTGTGACAATAAAAAAAAATCAAATAAAATGTCCATCTAAAAGTCAGCATGGTGCCTGGTATGTAGTAGACTTCCCAAAAATGGTGTTTATTAATACCATTACTGGGGTGGGGGTGGGGCGGATACAGAGTGATGGGGATCCTCTCTACCTTGAGCTGCAGGGGGGCGCAGGTGTCTGAATACTAGCCGGAGAGAGAAGAGGAGGGTGTTTGTGCCCCAGGGGTGGACTGAGCTTTGTCCCCGGGGTCAGCTGCGGCTGGCTGTGCTAGTGCTGCCAACTCTGTTACTCCAGCACCGCTGGTTGGGAACCTAGGGAACCCTGACGTCCCTGTGTCCCTGAGGGGTCTTAGCCGGTCAGACCACTGAGAGATGGTCCATGGAGTAGGTTCATTTTGGTTTCTTTTTTTTTTTTTTTTTTTTTGATTGTTTGGGTTTGAAAGCTGAGTTGCTTTCTGCTTTCCTTCTGAGGCCAGAAGAGGGGAAATAGAACTCTCTCTCTTTCTCTCTCTCTCTCTCTCTCTCTCTCTCTCTCTCTCCTCTTACTAAGTAGCCCAACCAGACCTCAAAGTTGCTATGTAACTCAGGCTGGCCTGAAACTCAATTCTCCTTGAGTGGTTCTGGGATTACTGGTATATGTCACTATGCCCATGTCAGAGGTGGTTCATCTCCCAAGTTATAGGCCCCACCCTTCAGGCTTCCACTGTGGCACTGAGCTTTCGAGAGGGGTCTGAGCCTGTATCCTTCAAGTTTATATCTCATCATTCTCCAGTTGAATACTGTGAACTTTCACCTCATTTGGAGTGTCCGTGGATTCCAGTGTTCCCCCTCGCTGCTCTTCGGTTTCCCCTTCATGGTCGCTGCCCTCTGCCCGTGCCCCAGCCTCTTCTCTGATACCAGGGACAGCTCCTTCTACCTGCCCCCCAGCCTTCCCTCCTAGACGTAGCGTGTCTCCTTCAGCCTCTGTGTGGTGCCCAGCCTCCTGTATAGACTCCAAGGGCTCCCTTCTTGCTTCTACCCGATCCTCATTTTCTTCTCTGGGCCCCAGGGATTCCTGGGTTTCTGATCTCGATGGGTTTTTAGGTAACGGGGGCTGCCCCCCAACAGCCTGTGGCTCCTGGGAAACTGGGACAGGGGGTCCCGTGTCCTTGGGGGCCTCTCCTGGGAAGTTGATGAGCTCCGCGGGGGTCATGAGCCCGTCTCCGTTCAGGTCTTGGGTCTCCAGCACCTTGTCGACTACCAGGATCACCTGTGGAATCAGAGTCACCATAGATGTTTCCAGTAGTCCTGTCTCTCCCCAACATCCCACCCCTGCCATGCAGGTTCTAAGACCCTTTTATAGGGAATCCGACAAGAGTCACAATCAAACAAACAAGAGTAAATGTCCAGGGCGCTGGTCTCACTGTCTCTAGCAGGGCTTACCGGGTTGATAGGAAAGTTCACGGCTCCAGGGGCTAAAGCCGCCGTCAGCATGGACAGCAGCTCCAGACCATCCAGCTGTCCACTCTGGTCATAGTCATGGAAGGCAAAGAGGTAGAGGATGACTAGGGAAGAGAAGCTGAGTTAGAGGAGGAGGCAGGAGCCTAGGGCAGCCAGTGCTCAGCCCCAGCTGTGCTGCCTGGAGCCTCCCAATGCCCCCCCCCCCGCCCATCAGTCCAGCCCCTCACCCTGCTCCCGGTCCATGTGCTCTGGCTCCTTGTCCATATTCTCCAGCCCCTTGAGGCAATTCTTCAGAAGTCTGTCAGAAAAGCGACAAGTCATGTAGTCTCCGACCCCACCTCCGAGGCTGCCCATGGAAGGCTCCCAGCCCCCTGACTCGGCCTACTCACCGGAGCTGTTCAGGACCTGGCTGGAAAGGGTTGGGCAGGAGCTGCTGCTGCTGCTGCACCTCAGGGTCCAGCCTGGAGCAGAGAGGGAAGCACCAGTCTGAGACCCAGCCTAGCAGGCGCCTGGGAGAATTCTCCCCAGGTCCAAAGTGAGCTGCTCCCCCACATTCCAAAAGAAAGTAGGAAGAGGCCCTGCTGGTGTGTTGGACACAGAGCCTAACCCTCCATGACTGTTAGGAGCACACGCCAGAAGCCCAGGTAGACAGCCCAGTGAGTGGCAGGTGCCCATGGCCACCTTCCTTTAATGCCAGGCCCCAAGGAGCAGGTCTCAAGCTGGACTGGTGGCAGTGCCCAGGTTTCTACACACCATGCTTGCTCCATGACGCCCCATTGCTGTTTACTTTTTCAAGCAAAAGGTAGGATCTTAGTGTGGCTTTCATTCTTAAAAAATATTGTGTGTGTGTGTGCCCGTGTGTGTGTGTGTGTGTGTGTGTGTGTGTGTGTATGTATGTGTTTGAGAAGGCATTATGTGTGCCTGTGAAGGCCTAAGGGTAATTCGGGAAATCATCCTAGATTGCTCTACCTCCTTTGTGCTTTGTTCCAAGGTTTCTAGGCTCCGTCTTCCAGGGCCAGGAGTGCAGGTTGCTGCCATTTCCACCTGGCATTTTTATGTGGGATCTGAGATCCAAACTCAGGTCCTTTGCTTGTGAAGGCTCCAGCCTGCCTGTGGGGTGTTCAGTATATTCAGGGTCTCTTTTCATCTTAAAAGCTCAAAATATGTTCCCACTTCTGGGTGGGGCTGATGTTTACCCAGACTAGTCCGGCCCTGGGGTGGCAGAGCTGGCGGGAATTGTGGAAACCATTTTAGTCGCTGTTGCCAGCATGTTGCTGATGCTTCCCATCACTCTAGCTGAGTTCTTGATTCCAAAGGGCTCCGCCAAGCGTGACTGAATGCCCACTTTGTGGCATTCTGACAAGCACGAAGCAGGAAGTTGGGGAATGCAGGGATGAGGGAGGCTACATCCCAGGCTCCCAGGGGGCCTGCCATACCTTTGGGCTCTCTGAAGACTCCACACCTCAGCCCAGGCCACCACCTCTTGATCCCTCTTACCTTGTGGCTCCGTCCTTGGGGGCAGCCTGGCCCAAGGGGAACAGCAGCAGCAGCGGCAGCATCAACACGCTCATCACCCACCGTGACATCTTCCCAGAACTGGAGCTGCGAAAAGAACTATTAGGTCAGTGCAGCCTAGGGCAGTAGAAGAGCAGTGAAGAGGACAACAGCGGCCAGCCACAAAGATGAGCACCCAGAATCAGGCCAACTGAACTCCCCATCCTAAGGCTCAGGGAACCTCTCAGAAGGGGGGGGGCAGTGAGATTGTAAGAACCCAAAGATGGGAAGGTTCACTGCTGGACAAGACAATCCATTCAAGGCCGGACATGCCCCCATGGACTATATAGGAACTCAAGAGAGATGGGAAAATACAATGGAAACCTTGGGGACTAGAGCTGGATGAGTGAAGGGAAATGCCCCTATCAGTGGGGTGGCCTGAAGAGGGGCAACTTGATATGCCACAGAGGCCTGAAACCCCACAAGAGTAGACATGCCAGAGGGAACGATGGGGTCTGTAGCAGTGGCCAGGTAGGAGGGTGGGAGGGAGTGAGATGGATTGATAAATGGAAGGGAGGGGAATGAGACGGAAGGGGGATGAAGGGAAGCAGGGATAAGTACCCAATATGTTTGTAAAACCAGAAAAATAAATAAAAAGCATTAGGAGGTCAGCAGAGAGGAGTGTCTGCTGCAGTAAGCTGGGGGATCAGTTGCGTCAGGTGGTAATGACTGCCCTCCTCGCCTCTACCTGCATCCAGGGGAAAGGACCACAGCTACACCCACATCAGCAACCTTCCAATGGAACTTTGCTCAAAATAAATCTGTCTCCAGCTCCAGGACATAAAGTGCATACCAGCTGCGGGGGGGGGGGGGTACAGAGCTGGATCCAAGGGCTGGTCTCCTCTCCTCACTATCAGCCCCCTCGGTTTCCTAACTATGCTTGCTCTGGTTGAGGCCACTTATTTTATAGGTGGGAAAGAGCTCAGAGAATTTAAAGAAAAGGCCAGATTAGAAACACAGGGAATCACCAAAGACCAAGACTTACACAGAAAAGCAAGGAAGGAAACAGTTGTTAGTCTGTACTTATGAAAAGCCCCCTGAAGGCCGGCGTGTCAGCGCATGCCTATGATTCCAATACTCAGGAAGCTGAGGCAGAAGGATTGTAAGTTGGAGGCCAGTCTGGGATACAAAGGGAGAATCTGTCTCCAAACAAAATGAAATAAACCAGACTACAACAGCCAGAAAAATCTAGATCTTCTCATTTAGACCTATATCATGTACTTGATTACATGGAAGCAGTCTAATATAAAATGGATCAATAAGAAACACAGAGCACAAAGTTAGGTTTCTGGTTGGTTCCAGATATATGTATATTCAGCGTGAGTTTCAGAGGAAACAGAAACCCACCAAAGTTGAGACCACAAACCCATCTCTAAGGAAGAAAATCATCAGACACTTGATGATATGAGCAGCGCCTTGGGACCCCTTTGTCAGGACCCCTTTGTCACAGTCACTTACACTGAGGTCTGCACTAGATTGTCCTGTGGTAGGGCCCGTAGCTTTCAACAGGTTCAGGAGTTCCAGGATCCTATAAGATCCGGAACCACTGCCAGACTGGACATTAACTTCCTGAGAGCTGAGGGTAAAGCAGAGAAGCATCTAGTTCACAGGAAGAGGAACGAAACTCTGTCTTTCTGATCTGCCTCGCTCGAGAAGCGGTGAAGAACAGAAGCCCACAAGAAGGTAAAGCTCTTGAGATCATGGAAACTGTCGTCATCTTTTTAAGCATGTGATTGGAGTCCGTGATCGTCAGTGAGCACGTGTAGTAGTTTATTGGTTCTACAAGCCCCAGTGGCCAAAAGGATGTTGAAAACATCACTGCCTGAAAGATATTTGCCCACATCTGCTGGCATTGTGGACTCTTGGATTTTAGTTGCTCTGTTGAGGAGTAAAGATAAAGTCTTGGGCTCATTCAAGGTAGGCAGTTGGGGGGCTGGGGAGATAGCTCAGGGGTTAAAGACTTTGCCTCTTATTCATCTACCTTTGAATGTGCTTTTATCACAAGACTCTAGTTTAACAGCTTTTTGTCTCTGGCCAGGGGGTAACATACAATGCCCACCAGGATGGAGTGAAGGGCATTGCAGGAGCAGCAAAACTGCAAAAGCAAATCAACAAACCACAATCCAGAACTTCAGAGACTCTATATCAACCACCTAGAACTAGGCCAGCTTAATCTCTCCCCATCTTGAAGCTCAGGGAAATTTGCGGAAGAGGGGGCGGTAAGAGTGTAAGAGCAAAAGGATGGGAGGAGCAATGATATGTAAGATACTCCATACTAGTTAGGGCTGAAGCAATCATAATTGGACTTTGCATGCCCTGCGCATTGTCCAACACACTGTTGACCTCACAAAGTCTAGCATCTGCTAAAGGCACCAAGATCCTTGGAGGCAAAGGATTGACAGCCACAGCAGTGTTCCTATACCTAAGGGGAACACGGGAAAGGGTTCAGGGAAAGGCCACTGGGTCCTTGTATGTCATCGGAGAGGAGGGCCCAGAGGAAAATCAGACATGCACAAGAAAGGACTCTCTGGGAATTGGGGCGGGAGGCACTGGGGGATGGGAAGGAAGGGGGGTGGGGAGGGGGAGCAGGGGGTACGGGGAGGAGGAGGAGGGAGGGAGGGAACTGGTGTACCTAATAAGTTTGTATGAGCTGAAATAATAATAAAAATGTATTAATAAAAAAAAATAAAGACTTTGCCTCAACTTACTGTAACGAGACTTGTCCTTACCAGACTGCATAATGACTGACACACAACATGCCCCCATAGACTAGGGAGGATCTTAGGAGAGATAATTACATTCAGTGGAAACCTTGGGGGCTAGGACTGGATGGGTAAAGGGGAGTGCCCCTATCAGTGGGATGGCCTGAGGAGGGGGCAGTTGGTATGCCACAGAGGCATGAAACCCCACAAGAGTAGACAATCCAGAGGGAACTCTAGGGCCCATAGAATTGGACAGACAGGAGGGTGACAGGGAGCGCGATGGATGGATGAAGGGAGGTGAGGGAAGGGGATGAGAAGGGAAGGAAGGAGGCAGGGATGGATAAGTACTCAGTATGCTTGGAAAATATTTTTAAAAGATAAAAAAATAAAATACAAGCTGTTGAATTAAAAAAAAATCTCATAAACAGAAGGACCCGAGTTTAGATCCCCAGATCCCAAGTTTAAAAAAAAAAAAAAAAGTACCAGGAGGATATGGCAGTGGCTTGCAGGCCAGACAGTTTAACCTATGGTAAGTTCTAGGCCAGCAAGAGATCCTGTTTCAGAAAACAAGGTGGACAATGCCTGAGGAATGACACCCAAGGCTGACCTCTGGCCTCTACACTCGTGCACATATATGTACAAACATGCACACATATGCACACACATGCAAAGAAAGTATCTGTTGCAGTCAGCTTGCATGGTTGCTGATAAATAACCATCAAATGTTTAAGGGAACAAGGGGTTTATTTTCTCTGGTTACAGTTTACTGGTTACAGTTCTTAGTCCAGCTTGACGGGAGAACATACACCAACACCAGGGCCGTGGGAACTGGCCATACCATCACCACATAATAGCTGAGAGAAGGACGATCCTTACTTGCCAGACCAGCATGTCTAGCCAAGTGTACACAAGGATGCCAACTTCCTCAACCAACTCTCTGTATTTTATTCACCTGTTCAGGGCTTAGTCCCACCCACCATGGGCTGGGTCTGCCACATCGACTAGACAATCTCCTTCAGGTTTGCTCTGGGCTTAACTCAACTACTAATTCTCTACAAATGTGCCCAGAGCTCAAACTCTCAACCATCAAGTTGACACTTTACATAACCATGACTGTATCCTTTCAGAAACACCGAGTTAGCAGGAAAACACAGCAAAACAAGTAATCTCAGGGAAAAGAAAGTTTAATATCAAACTTTGTCTCTAGAATGTCAAATTCAGGCTGAAGAAATGTCTCAGAGGTTAAGACTCTGCCTTGCAAGCAAAAGGACATGAGTTTGAATTGCGAATCCCATGTAAAAACACCAGGCAGAAATGGCAGCGGCCTGGGAAATCCCAGAGTAAAGCAAAAAGGAAGTAGAAGCAATCCAGGATGATTCTCAAAGTCGCCCTTGGGCCTCCACAGGGACACTATCCTCTGATACACACACACACTTACATGCATATTCATGCAAAAAAAAAAAAAGAGGAAGTGTGTCAAATTGAACCCATGTGAATTGAGCTATCGGTTTGAGTTCTGTGCACAGCAGGAACCAGAGATAAAATTTTGACTCATCTCATAAAATGGACCAATAGAGGATGACTTACATCAAGTTGAGTTTTCAAATAGTTATAGCATCAATACAAGGATGACTGAAGAAAACTTTGAAACAAAAAGGTCGGCAAAGAATCTAAGGGGGGGGCTTCCCAGGAAATGTGCAATAATTTTGCTCTAATGTGGAGTTGAGGACTGAATTAACACCACCTGCATGTGCGGGAAGCCCGAAGAAGCCTAGCCACTGAGGTGGTTCGGAGGTGAAGCGCTCTGTGCAAGAGAGAGGACCGGAGTTTGGATCCTCAGGTCCCACAGTACTGAGTGGGCGTGGTTGGCCTCTGTAATTCCTGCCTCAGAGAGCAGAGACTGTGAATCCCCAGAGCAAGATGGCTACCTAGCTAGCCCTATTAGTGAGCATTGGGGTTGACTGAAAACCTAGCATCAATACGTAAGGTTAAAAGAGTGCTCGAGGATGATTCTCGACATTAACCTTGGGCCTCCCTATGCACTCACACACATGTGCGCCTGCACACAGTGCATCCACCAAACATGTGAACATGTGTACAAACCCTTTCGCACCCCACATACGTCTGTAATCCCAGCTACTCTGGAGATGGAGGAAAGAAGAATCTCAAGGGCGAGGCCAACCCCAGTAATGCAGTGAGATCCTGTCACAAAGGAAGAGATGAAGAGAGGGAGAGAGGATGGGAGGGAAGCAAAAAAGAGGCAAATGGAAATCAAATTGCTGGGGAAAGTGGGTCTAGTCCAAAGTTGAGGGGAAGGTCCCTAGTTGCAAGTTGCCTAGGTCCAAATGCAGGCCGTGCGGGGCTGTGGCGATGCGCCCCTCTGTCTCAGGTCAGGGTGCCTCATAGTAGTGACTGAATGAGACAAGGCTTGTAAAGGCTCATGACACAAAGTCTGCGGTGGCCGAGCATGGACCTCCTGACCTTACCACTCAGATCACCTGTTTTCTCCTCCCCGTCTTCTCACAACCAGGACCTAGGCTGCAGGAGTCTTTGGAATAATTCAAATCCCTCAGAGCCATCCAAACTCATTTATCTACTGGAGTTGTCTTCTTTTTAGAAGAGGATAATGGAACTCTGAAGGCTAAACTTCTGCTGGAGGCACTTCCTCCCATCCCACCCATCCACTCACTCATTAGGTCAACTGCAGGGATCTCAAAAAAACATGTCTACAATTTTTTTTTACACCGAACCTGGACCTGGAGTCTGATTTGGCCTCCCCTGTATATGATTTGGCCTCTAGGGAATTCCTGAAAGGACACTCAAGTTAAAGGTAGTGCCTCCTCCTCCCAACTCTGGAAAACTACATATCTGGGGCCCAGCTGAATGTGAGAAAGGGCACATTCAGGCTCCAAGCTGAAGCAGCCACAGTGGGAGTGGAGGAGGGCTTGTCCACACGGCTCTGCCCAGATCACACTCATGAGTCAGTTACCATTTGAAGACACTAAGTGGGTTTTTGTTGTTGCCGTTTGATATCTTATTTACTTATGAGAGAGGGGGTCTTGAGTGGCGATTAAAAGGTCCTGGTGGGGGCTGGAGAGGTGGCTCAGGGGTTAAGCCTCTGCCTTGCAGGCGGAAGGTCCTGAGTTCGGATCCCAGATCCCACGTATAGATGCCAGGCGGAAGCAGGGGCGGCCTGCACTTCTGGTCCTGGTAGGGCGGAGCCTGTGAATCCCGGGGCAGAAGGAGGTGGAGGCGTCCATGGTGGTTCGCGAATTCCTCCGTGGTTCTACACACACACACACACACACACACACACACACACACACGCGCGCGCGCAGACACATACAATACACACATGTGCACACACACATACACACACAACTGAATAAATAAAAAAAAAAAGAAAAGGTACCAGGTGATCCAATAAATACTTTAAAAAAAAAAAAAGGTCCTGGTGCATAGGGGGAGGTCAGAGGACAACGTTCAGAAGTCGGTGGGATCGAACTCAAGTCGTCAGGTTTGGGAGCAGGTGCTTCGTCTGCTGAGCTCCGTCGTCAGCCCCAGGAGTTTTGTTTGGTTAGTTGCTTTGCTCCCCCCCCAACAAGATCTCTGACTCTGCAGTGTAGGCTGGCCTTGAATTTGCTATGCAGCCCATGCTCAAACTCATGTTCTTCCTGTCTCACCAGTGCTAGGATGACAGGCCTGCATCACCCAGCTGCTATATCGCTGATTTCTAACCTGAGGATAGAGAGTTAATGTCATCTAGGCTGCGGGGAACAAAGCAAGCACTGGCCCTGCTTTCAGCTCCAGGTGTGCATGCCAGTGTGCTGGTGCCGGGGTGGAGCTGGGAAGCCTGCGCCCATTGGCAAACATTAGTGGAGCACCCCCAAAAGCCTAGAGAAACTCAGAAGGACACTGGGGTGCTCTCTCTGCTTGAATATAAATCATTAAGTGTTGAGTGGTTTATTAGCCATGTGTGGCTTGCAGTCCCACAGACCTTGCTGTCTAGTGATCTGCTGTCACTGTTTTGAAACTCTCAGTCGTCTTTGCACTGGACCCTGCAAATTACATGCTTAGTTCTGAGGCCTCCTCACCTTAATTACCATTGCTATTTTACTATGTTCCTCACGTATGTATCATTCATTGTGTGTAGTGAACATAACAGAGATTAAGGACCAGCCAAATCTACTTTCAGTTCTACCTCTGACTCATGTGACCTGGGGCAAATCAACTAAACTTTACCTTGCCTGAATACTGAAGACAATATTATTTATCTCGCAAGGTTATAGCAAGTATTAATTGAGCTGGGGAGAGGGCTCAGTGGTTAAAGCGCTTGCCATACAAGCAAAAGGACCATAAATGCTAAAATGGGCAAAAATGCCAAGTGGGGGTAGTAGCCCAACTGTATTTTCAACATTGGAAGGTAGAGACAGAATCTTCAAAGCAAACTGGCTAGACAGACTTAGCTATATGAGTTAGCTCTGGGTTTGATTAGAAGTTCTGTCTCAAAAGTTTAATAAGGTGGAAGAATGATCGAGAATGATTCCTGCTATCAACTTTGAGCCCCCACACTCACATGTACATACCTGTACATGCACACACAAACACACATGTGTGAATATGAATACATGCTTGCATGCATGCACCCACATACACATGAAAATGAAAAAAAGAAAAAAATACTAGTTGGCTACGTGCCTACTTATTTTTGAGACAGGGTTTCATGTAGTCCAGGCTGGCATCAAACTATGTAGCCAAAGATGACTATAAACTCCTGGTCCCACAGCCTTCTGCCTGCCAAGTGCTGGGACTGTAGCTGTGTATCATCATGTCTGACAACTCCCAAAGCTTTGACGGATCTCAGTTTCTATTGCAGTCAGAGTCCTCACCTGGGCATTGATAGCTACATTGTCTTTGACTAATCCTCCAGGGCTCCATTATACCAATTTTGCTCTAGTGGGAGGAAGGGTACTGTACTCTCCTGCTTTTCACTTCTAGGGCATTTTCTGAACCCATTACACCCTCCACCTGGAATATTCTGGAAACCTCCTGACCACCTTAGCTTTAAATCACTGCACGTGGACTTTCAGGGTGATATCTTCTAATGCTCTCAACTGTTAAATGTTTGTGCAAGTATCTAATCTCCATTGTTTAAAGAGAGTCCAGCTCATATTTTGAGTGATGTGTAACAAGGAGGTTGGTGTAATGTAACCTGTTCATGCTTGCACTTTCTTAAGCATTTGCAAAAGCTGTTATAGACAACAGAATAAAAGAAATAAAGCAGACATCCAACCACACCACTTGTAAAATAAAAAGGTATCTAGCCATCTCCTATAGTCATAATGTGCATAAATAACACTACTCTAATAAGCACATGAAAGTCGTCATAACTGCTAATTAATAGTTGTGATATAGCTCAATGAAGTTATTTGTGTCAGGCAGACATGCACAGGTACACGGTGACCATTCACCCCAGATTTCTTCAAGTCTTTGCACCAGCAAGCAGGACACAAGCTGGACTTTGAAGTTAGACCTTTGAGCAAGCCCTGTCTTTTACACTGCTGAGTGGTTTAGGTGAGTGTATTAACCTCTGAACTCTGGGAGTCTTCGTTTTTAAAATAAAGATGACAACAGTGTTTATCTCCTGGGGATTGGGGAGGACGCCCTGAAAAACATTGTAGGTTCAGCCAGGGCAAACAGACTCCTGGAATATGTCAGAGACTCCGGGTTATGGTGGGGGTCTTGAAGGATGGAGTTGTGCCTTCCCGCCCCCAGCATACCCCTATCGAATGGCCGTTCTACCGCTCTTGAATCTTTCCAGGACAGCCATCTCCAAGTGTGATTGCTAGGAAGTTATCTGAATCTAATCCCTTGGTTTATCCGGTGCTGCCCGGTGCTCCCAGGCCAGGTGGTATTCTTCAACAAACGGGTTTGCAGACAGAGGGGCGCACACCTGCCTGGGCGGAGACCAGCCACTTGCAGGTGGATGACGACTGAGCCCTTCCAATCTAGCTCTTCATCTACCAAGTGCGGGGGGAGGGGGCCTGGCCTGCTCCCCGCATCCCCCGCCCACTAGGACTGTCGCACACATCGGATCCTGAGGGATCTACCATCGGTCCCGGGGACCTCCTGAGGCGTTTTCCATCCTTCCTCTCCCGGCTCTCGGGGATGCCTTGTTCCCTAGCGGCGCCGGGAGAGGGGAGGCGTCACGACTGCCGCTTCAGCCGGGTCCAAGCCGCAAGGGATGCAAAGTCCCCGTGCGCATCCCGATCGCCCCACCGCCCGCAGGCCCGGAGCCCCGACCCGCGTCCGACCCACCTGGCTGCGGCTGCGCTGCGCGCGCTGGCGCTCCGGCTTCGTGCGCGCTCCGGGCTGCGGTGCCGCCCTTGCCCGCTTGCCCGCAGCCGGCCCTCCCCCGGCCGCTCCACGTGGCCGCTCCACGTCGCCCTCCCGGCAGCAGCCACCGCCCAGACCCGGGCAGAGTTCAGAGCCCGCGCCAGCCGTCGCCAAAGGGCCCCGTCCGGCCCCGCCCGGACCTGGGGACCTGTCCTGCCGGTCTTTCCCTGAGGGTACCCCAAGGATGGGAGGGTGGGCGGGGCGGTGTGTGTCACCGGGATGGAGACCAGGATGCCAGGATGGAAGCACACTGGTGTGTGTGTGTGCGTGTGTGTGTGTGTGTGTGTGTGTGTGTCTCTGTGTGTGTGTGTCTGTGTCTGTGTCTGTGTCTATGTGTATCTGTGTGTCTGTATCTCTCTCTGTGTGTCTGTGTGTGTCTCTGTGTGTCTGTGTGTGTGTCTGTATGTGTCTGTGTACGTCTAGTGAGGCTAGGATGTGAAATGTGAGTTTGACAGACCGGTGAGTGTTTATGTGTGTGTATGTGAGAGAGAAAAAAAAGAAACATAGAAAGAGACAGAAGGGGAAAGGGAAGATGTCATGGGAGAGAGGGAAGGAAAGGAGGGAAAGGTAGAGAGAGAGCTGTATGAGAGAGACAGAGAAGCTAGTGAGGCTGGTGGGTAAGAGAGACACAGATTGGTGATGTTGCTGTATATGTGTGAGGTATAGTGAGGAAGCAGGAGTAGGTAAGAGAGACAGAACTAGATACAGCTAGAGAGACGGGCAGACGGTGAGACTTGGTGTTTATGTCAAGTGTGTGCAACTGTCTGTGTTCATGCTGGGGGTGCCCCTGGCTCTGCCCCGAGGGACTGTGACATAAAATACAGCTTACTGTTAACACGTGTGACTGTGGCTAGCATTTACAAGGGTGGGCATGATGCACTTGTGACATTGTAAGACGGTATTTTGTGTGACCATGCCCATGCCCATGCCCCAGGAGATGGCACTGTGTGACCATGCCCATGACTCAGGAGACTGCTCCGTGTGGCCATGCCCAGGACCCAGGAGAGGTCCAATGTAAGGGGCTGCGTGAGAACAGGTGTATGGTCATAACCGAGAATGAGCTTCAGAAGTCAGTTCTGTCTTTCCACCAAGAGGCTCCGGCAATCAAACTCAGGTCATCTGGTTTGGGTGCAAACACATTGACTCCCCGAACCATCTTGCTGACCCCAAAACTTCGTTCTCTGAATGATCTCGCCTCTCAGAATCTTCATCCTTTTTCCCCTGTCCATGAGAACCTTCTGGTAGCAGTCATCACAGCCACTAGCCACTCTTACCCTGTCTATGCTGTGGTAGGCACTGCTGGCCACAGCTGCCTTGAATCTATAGCTACTAGTTTTAGCAATGCCATCCCGTCCTCTCTGGCCATTTGGTCTGTGCTTTCTGCATGCACTGAAGTTCCTTGAGGCTGTCTCTGTACTTCCTGTTTGCTCTTGTGTTCATCTGCACACGTAACTTCCATCACTATCTGTTTGGGGTTCCCTTGTATCCTTCAAATTCCACATGTTGAAGATTCAGAATGTGATCTTATTTAGAAACAGGATGACTGCAGGTGATATTAAGAAGAGAAGTGTGGGCTATCCTATACAAATGGTAGTCATATGTAAAGGGAAATATGGACATGCATAGGAATAACACTGTTATGGTCTGAATTTCTCCCATAATTCATGTATTGAAACAATCCCCATTGTGGTGGCATTAAAAAGTCAGGTCTTTTGAGAAGCAATTAAATCATGAGGGCTGTGTCTTCATGGGTGCATGCATATTCCTGCAGCAAAAGCTTTGAGGAGTTCATTGCTCTCTCGTCCTTCCGTCCTTTCCACCATTGAGTACACATAAATGGTGCCATTGAGGAAGAACAGGCCATCACCAGACACTGTGTTGGTACCTTGATCTGGGACTTTCCACCCTCTAGAATTGTAAGTATACATCTTTGTTGTTTATAAATTTCTCAGTCTGTAGTGTTTTGTTCTAGTAGTACTGAGAGCTGAAGGTAAACACCATGCAAGGATGGATACATGGGTAGCAAGGAATATTGAAGATTATAAACCATCAGAAACTGGGTACGCTAGTTAGATACAGGTGTCAACTTGACAATCGTAGACTGAGCTCTGGGGACATAGTTAAGAGTCACTAGTTAAGGCAAGCCCCGACATTGTCCAAGTGACAGAGAAGTCCTACCGCACGGTGGGTAGTACTGTTCCCCAGGCAGGAAGACAAGATGGAGAGAGGTGGTAGTGTTTGGCACACTGTTTCAGTTCGCCTGCATAGTTGCTAATAAATGACCATCAAATGGCTTAAGGAAACAAGGGGTTTATTTTCTCTTACGATTACTGGTTACAGTTCTCAGTCCAGGGCTGAGGGAACTGGCCACACCATCTCTATACAACAGCTGAGAGAGGGACGATCCTTACTTGCCAGACCAGCATGCCTGGCCAAGTGCATAGAAGGATACCGACTCTCTCAACCAGCTCTCTGTATTTTATTCACCTGTTCAGGGCCTAGTCCCATGCACCATGAGCTGGGCCTTTCCCATCGGCTAGACAATCTCCTTCAGGTTCGCTCTGGGCTTAACTCAACCACTAATTCTCTACAAATGTGCCCAGAGCTCAAACCCTCAACAGTCAAGTTGACACCTGTGCCTAACTCTGACACATACCTTAGGCATACTTTGGCCTTTTGGCACGCAGACATTCCAAAAAGTCCACCCCCTCTCAGCACTTTCCTTGGATATGTTGTGATCACTTCCCTCGGTGTGTTCTTCACTGCCATTTTGGATTGTGACCAGTAACCAGAATCATTAGTAAGAATGTCATGGTTTGAATGTGAATTGTCCCCCACAGGCTCACGAGTCTGAATCCTTTGCTGTTGTTCATGCTTGAGAAAGTCCTGGCAACTTTAGGAGGCGGAGCCTGCTGAGGAAGGAACAGCACAGCCCGCAGTCTTCAGGCTTTGGTAGCTCAGCTCTACTTCCAGTTTTGCTTTTGCTACTCTGTCTCCAAGATGCTTCCTCCTGAACCCCACTTCCAGCTTCTGCCTCCAGACCAGGACTTCTGCTATGATATTTCTGCCATCATGGCTGTATCTCCCCTCTGGAACCGTAAGTCAAATAAATCTCCTTTTCCCCCTTAAATTGTGTCTGAGGGTTGTCTTACAGCAGCAGAAAGAAAAGTACCTACAACAAAAAATAGACTCTTGGGGCTGGAGAAGTGGCGCAGGGGTTAAGCCTCCGCCTTGCAGGCAGAAGGTCCCGAGTTCAGATCCTAGACCCCAAGTATAGACGCCAGGAGGAAGCAGGGGGCGGCCTGCGTTTCTGGTTTTGGTAGGGCGGAGCCTGTGAATCCCGGGGCAGAGTAAACAAGGAGGTGGAGGCGTCCATGGTGGTTCCCAAATTTGTCCGTGGTTCTACACACACACACACACACACACACACATACATGTACACACGCATACATGCATACACGCACAATTGAATAAATAATAAATAATAAAAAAAAATTTAAAAAATAGACTCACTTGTTTCTCTAAATGGGCGTGGTCGTGGATTTATCAGCAATGTACAGACAAACTGCAACACTGAGTGAGAGACACACATAGATCCTCAAGGAACCAACACCGTGGACACTTTGACCTTGACTTCTAGAGTCCACAGTGTGAGGCGATACAATCCAGGAAGACACATTTGTAAAAGCGACCTTACAAACTATGGGTCATCTAAATGTTGACAAGCTGGTCATAGTTGTGCACACCTGCACTTTGGAGGCCAGAGACAGGAGGATCATTTCAAATCCAAGGCTGACCCAACGCACATAATAGGTACCGGGCCAGCCAAGGATGTGTAACAAGACCCTGTCTCCAAACAAAAAAAACGATGGGTCAGCCAGATGGCTCCGTGGGTAAAGACACTTGCTGCCAAGCCTAATGACCTAAATTGTATCGAAAGAACTGCCTCCTGCAAATTGTTCTCTGACCTCCACAAGCATGCGATAATGTATGTGTGCATGTACGCACACATGAAACCAAAAAAAAAAAGATGATAATGATAACAATAGTTAAGTCCCCAGCCAAGTAAATAGAGGTACCAAATTTCTAATTCTAGGCTGTTAGTTCAGACCTCAGGAACTGAACTTCCTACTGAAGTGTATCATCTTTGAGTCTTCATTTGTAAAGGTGTCTTTCTGCTGAGAGAGCAATGTCTTTGCTGTGGAGAAAAAAGCTTAAAGTTATTCACAGTGACCCTGGATAGTCTCAAGAGGCAGACAAGAGGAAGAGAAGGCAGCAACCACAGCTTTTTAAAGGAAAAGATCAGGGTCAGTCAGAAGGGCTCTGGAGTATAGAGGCTGAACTTACTTGCATGATACCCAGCCCTGGGGTGAGTTAGGACACAGGTCAGCTGTGGTTTACTGTGTTGAGGAAGTGGTTCCGAGGATGAGCTGTGAGTCTTGGGAAAGATGTAAATATCCTTAGCCGCTAGTCTGGTCTTTTGATTAGTGGATGTGACCAGAAAAATGTAGAATATAAGAAAAGCGAACACCTACTGTCATTTTAACCCAACACATCTGAATGTCACGCATGACTTCATCCCTAAGCCTTCTCTCCTCATTTGTCCATCACAGGCATCAATACTAGTGCATCCACACCAGTTACTGCTCTGCCTCATCCGTGTCCTAGCAATTGTCTCTATCCTGAAGGCCTTTCACATTCCTCTCCCTGGTTGCCCGGCCTCTCAGTCCCTGTGCTGACCTCCCAATGAGCCTCTTTGCTTGGGCCTTCACCTTCCTGTAACTCCACTCTCCAGGGAGCCTGAGGGATTCCGCGGTCACCTATCTCTTCCCAAGCCCTTTGATGCTTTTCCCCTGCCCTGGGCATAACTGCCAACTCTCCTGTAGCTGCTTGACACGACTTTCACGTGCTTAGCCACACATTTCTTTTGGTTTTCTCAGAAGTCTCTCACCTCCAGACCTTCACTAACCCCGGGAACCACTTACGAATTGCTTTGCCCCTCCCCTTGAAGTTTGAGCGCCCCCTCACAGCGGCTGGCAGGGAGTACTTCTTTTTTTCTAGCACCACTTCCTCTCCTAGAGGGTTTAACCCTGAAGGCATATTCAGATTTCCTGGAGAGTTTTTGCATTGCATGCCCCGGTAGAGCCAAGTCTGGGCTCTTTTCCAGGCCAATTATATCAGGAGTGGTGCCTAACCATTGCTAGTCACTTAACTCAGATAATTCTAGTCCACAGTTAGGGTGGAAAGCCACTACTCTAGCGCATTCTTTATTCAAATATCAGTGAAATACCAGTGGAGACAAGATCCTTGGCGAATCTGTATCCGGGTCCCAGAACACAGTGGAAGAGCAAATTGTCAGGGATCGCAGGTGATGGTAAGGTGACGTTTAACCTAGAGGAATGGCAAAGCCACTGTTAAGTAGCTGAAACCAGGGTATGTAACCAGCTCGAGTCGCCACAATTGGACAGTGTGTGTTCAGTGTGTCGGGGTCACTGTGAGCAAAGGCTTGTATCACTGTGTGGCAGAGTGCCCCACGTGTGGATCAGTAGCTGTGGAACCCTCCCAGCTGCCCAGGTTTCAGCTATTGCAGCGGGAAGACTTAAGAACCCACGCAGGACGCGCACCAGCATGGCAGCTGTGGCGACTTGTTTCGGGGCAGCAGCGCTTATAATTGCGGAGGAGACGCATAAGGACAGGAGGAGCGCGGGCGAAGGTTCGGCTCAGTGAAGACACCCTACAAGGTCCCCCTGACACCCTTGCACCGCCTGTCGCCCCGCCCTCTGTGGCGCTGGAGGTGGGCGGGGTCTGCAGCGGATGGGCCGTGCAAGGCGGGCCAATGGCAGGCGAGGGGCGGGGCCTCGACAACCTGCAGGCGGAAGAGTCAAAGATCAGGAGCTGCAGTCAGCCGGGAGCCAAGGAATGGAATCCTCTACATCCACGCCGGAGATGCTGAATTCCTCCTTGAGCCCCCAGAACGGCACCTGGACAGAGACCTTCTCTCTGCTCTTGGCCCTGGGCGTTGCCCTCTACTTGGGCTACTACTGGACATGTGTGCCCCAGGTGGGTGAGGGCCCAGGGCTTTGACAGGCGGGTCTGGGGTACCCGTGTGTAAAGGGACAGCCTGCAGCCCGGACTCGAGCCTTCTCTGAAAGCTCGGGTGGTCGGTGAGCCAAGTTAATCTGCTATGGAGAGTCGGTTCTGCCTCCCTAGATTCTCTGCATCTTCCCATCCTCCTGGTTGGTTCTCCCCCTCCAAGTGCTCTTGGGACACTTGAAGGGTGCTCACCCCATAATGTGGATTGGCATTTGGATAAAGATGGGATATAGGGTAGGCAACTTCTTGCTTTATTTGCTTTTTAGGTGGTTTAGCTAAAATATGTCGATTATGCTCTTCAGACAGCCTGAATAATGAAACCAGTGCTTGTGGGTGGTCACCATCCATCAGCTTAGCAGTTCTCACTTCTCTAAGGTTTCTGCCTAGGTGAGAACAGATACATACTCCTATCTACAGTCAGCTATTTTAATTTCTAGACTCTCCATGTACAGTATGCTGAGAAACTCTGAAGAGGTTGTTTTTAATCAATTAGAAGATTTCAACTAAAGTTTTTTAAAAAATGAATAATCTATATAGCCAGGGAAAGTTAAGCTTTTAATGATCATTACAGCCCATTTAGGTAACTGAGGCTACTAAAAAACCTATTGATTAAACTCCTGTAAAAAGATGGGAGTTGGGTGCTATGGCAACCACACCTGTAGTGCTGACCCCTGGGGAGTCTGAGCTAAGGCGATCACCCAGAAGTTTGGAGCCAGCACAGGAGACATAGCACAATCTACTGAGTTAACACGTAAACCCATGAGCTGAGTGCCCTAGTTCTGTACAACTAAGCTATTTGAGCAAAGGTTTAGACAATTGATGGCAACTCAAATCCTTGGTAATCAAGAGACAACAGAGCATGAACTAACGGCACAACTGCAATCAGACCTGGGCTTGAGCCTCTGGCTTCGCAACATACCAGCTGTGGCAAAATCTTTTGACAATTAATTTGACATTCAAACTTGCCCATGCAGAGAGGTCATAGGATCTATCTCACAGAGCTGTTGTGGCTGGAAGATAAAAATCACGGAGCACTTAGTACAATGCCTGGAACATGAGGAGCACTCACTGGATTTTACCTACAAGTATTAATCGTGATTATCACATTTAATGCTGCCTTGTTTTGCTTGCTATGTCTTTGGGAAAAGTAATGAACCTGTGGGAATCATTTCTTCACCTACATCATTTAAATGCCTGCATGTAGCACACAGTGATTTCACTGCTGTCATTACACTGTTTAAGAACCAGGGTCAAAAAATAAAATAAAACAAACAAACAAAGACCAGGGTCACGTACCCCAGCAGTCACATTATCAAATTGGCCTTTCTAGTGTATTATTTGCCCAGAATTTTCTGAAAAACAAACAAACAAACAAATAAACCAGGAACCTGATCAAGTCCCTTAGAAATGCAATTTATGATTATATATATATACACACACATACACACACATACATATATATATATATATATATATATATAAAGACCAGAAGGATGGCTCAGCAGGTAAGGTTGCTTGCTGTCTAGCCTAATGACCTGGATTTAATCCCTATAATCTACAGGGAGGTGGGAATGCCAACTCCTGAGAAGTGTCCACTAACGTCCACTAACCACATGTGTGCAGTGGCATGCATGCACATGTACACACGCAATTTAAAATAAATTATAAAAAAAACAAGTAGTTTTGTTTGTCATCCACCATTCCCAGTGCTGAAGCTTGACTCCAGGGCCTTGCACATGCTAGACAGGCATTCTAGCACTGCGCTACTTCACCCCAGCTCTGCACTGGTTTCCAGCCGGTCTCAGAGCACTCTGCCTTCCTCAGTCTGTGTGGCCAGGCCCACTTGTTCAAGCCACATCAGATCGAGAAGCTGGAAATCAAGGCTCAGGGCCCACTGACTTCAGCTGCGCCTGCTATTCCATCACTGTCCGTTTCCTGGCCAGCTTGAAAAAGGACTACCTGCTCACAGTAGGACTGCAACCGCTGTGGAGCATGGCCTAACGGCTGGGACCCTTATGTAGAGAGCAACTCTTCATTATGCACAGAGAAAATCAGGAATATGCAGACGGTGGGTTGCTAAAGTCAGGAGCCAGAGCGGCCACAGCAAGGCCCAGAAAGATGATGAGGGTAATTCAACTGCAAGGCAAAGACCACAGATTGAACGGTGCTGATATTTCTTCAGTTGGTCAAGAACCCCAGTCAGTATAGTGTCAGATCCTGTGAGCTCAGCATTTGAGGAAGCCGAGACAGGACTACGTTTAGGCCATCTGGGTTACATCGCAAGACTCTGTCTCAAAAAACTAGCTACCTGAACCTAACCCTTCATGTGGGGGAGCACCTGGGCACTGTATATTGCTGGTTGTCCCACAGGTGGGTTTGAGGCCAAGATAGACTGCGGAACTCAGCATCTGGTCATCTGCAGCAGTTGCCAGTTCAGGATCCATTCTGGAGGTCAGGACTGGGGTTGAGATTCTAGTTGACTGGATCATCAGAGGTGACTTGGCTCTGCTGGATACCTCAGGTTGGATAAGGAGGGTCATTCACCCTCTAATGTCCAGGGCAAAAAACTAGGCTGAGGCAGATTGTTCTGTGATTACAGAGGCCTCATCTGGTGTCTGGGCCCCAATTTCTGACCTTCCTGCAGCAACACTGTCCAGTCATTATGGAGACTTTCTACCCCACACTGTGGTGTTTTGAGGGACGGCTACAAACCATCTTCCGAGTCCTCCTGCAGTCTCAGCCCTTTGTCCCTTACCGCAGGTAAGAAGGAACAGAACCGGATGAACCGGAAGTGAAAGAATCTAGGGGAAACTGATCCACCTTTTTTAAAATTAAGGTAATATTTGCCCTAAAGTGGGTTCAGGGGATGAGACTGGGTAGATGGAAGGGCTCTCTACTTGTACCACTAAAAGTAATATTTGGCTAGAAAGATGGCTCTAGGTTTAAACCTCTGCCTTACAAGCAGAAGGTACTGAGTTTAGATGCCCAGATCCCACGTAAAAACACCAGGTGGAAATGGCAGCAGCTTGTAATTCTAGTCCTAGAAAGCAGAGCCTGAAACTCCAGAGCAAAGCAAATAAGAAGTAGAAGCAATCCAGGGTGATTCCCTAAGTTACCCTTGGGCCTCCACAGGCACATACAGTGCCCTCTGATACACACAGAGACACATGAAAAAAAAAAAAAAGGCAATATTCTTCTCTCTATCTCCCTATTCAACCTTGGTCAATCTTGCTTGTTACATATTTTACATAAAGCATGCTTCAAACAATACCTGTGGCAAGTTGTAGAACCTGTAAATGAGGCAGGGGATGAACCTTTGGAATCCAGTCCTCAACAGCATCTTCGTATGCCCACCTCTCTTAAACCCCAGTGAAGTCCTTCAAACCCCAGATGGAGGCCAGCTCCTGCTGGACTGGGCCGAGCAGCCCCGCAGCAGTCAATCTCCTGACCCTGCCGCCCAGCCCATAGTACTGCTGCTCCCAGGCATCACTGGCAGCAGCCGGGAGACATACATTTTACACTTGGCTGATCAAGCTTTAAAGGATGGCTATAGGTAAGTGTGGGCACACGCCAGGAGTGGGAGTTACCTGAAACGATTTAGGTGGGAGAAGCAGATGTGAACCTCACACCACGCTCTGACTCTGACCACCAGAGGGGAGGGGCTTCTTTGGTAGGACCTGGCTCACATACTCATATTGCACCAGGGCTGTTGTATTTAATAACCGAGGCTGCCGTGGGGAAGAACTGCTGGTGAGTACCCCGTTTCCTCATGGTGGCCCTACACTCTCCCTTTAGAGATCCCAGGCCCCAAGCTCCGCCCACCTTTCCTCCCTTTCCCCATTACCTCCCAGACCCTTCCGTTTTGCTGCCTTCTGGCAACAGCATCCACCCATATGCAATGACCTCTGTTTGCCCTCAGACCCACAGGGCTTACTGTGCCAGCAACACTGAAGATCTAGAGACAGTTGTGAACCACATAAAACGCCGCTATTCCCAAGCTCCACTGCTGGCCGTGGGGATCTCTTTCGGAGGGTAATGGTTGCCTGGACTTAAACTAGAAACCTCATCTTTCTTCTCCTCTGTGTCCTTTCCTTCTCGTTGTCCTCATACAATTAATAAACTGGATCAAATTAACTCATACAAACCCTTCCCATGATCCTTCATTCAATCTTGCAGGATACTGGTGCTCAACTATCTGGTACGAACTGGCAAGGCTGCAGGGCTGGTGGCAGGACTGACGATGTCTGCATGCTGGGATTCTTTTGAGACCATCCGCTCGCTGGAGACCCCCCTCAACTCACTGCTGTTCAACCAGGCCCTCGCTGCTGGGCTCTGCAGGCTCCTGGACAGGTAAGATGGCAGCCATCTTTCCCAGTGTCTGGGTAAGTCTTTATCTGAGCTCTCTTCATGAGAAACGAAAACAGAGGCTGTGGGTTCTGGTCAAGTGCAGGAGCACAGACAAACCCTGATGTTCTCTTTTCTAGAAACAGAAAGTCGATCGAAAAGGTGGTGGATGTAGATTTTGTGCTAAAGGTATAAACTTTCAACCCCCCCAACAATATTATTAGTCTCCTATTTTCTACCGTCCTAGTTCACTGTACCTCCCCCACAGGCCCGTACAATCCGCCAGATCGATGAGCGCTACACAGCAGTGGCCTTTGGATATAAAGACTGTGATGCCTATTACGAAGCCTCAAGCCCAAAAACCAAGGTAGATGCCATCCAGATCCCTGTGCTGTGCCTCAATGCAGCGGACGACCCCTTCTCCCCAGTCCACAGTGAGTACCTGAGGAACGAAGCCTTGGCCCCCGAGCTGGTGGGCCTGGGGATCGAGTATGGACAGTACCCGGGTTACGAGCTGGGTTCTTCTGAAAGGGTCACTTTCCTGACCTCTCTGACCCCTTCAGGTTTCCCCCTGCAGGCCGCCCAACACTCTCCCACGTCGCACTGCTCATCACAGCTCGGGGTGGCCACATTGGCTTTCTGGAGGGGCTGCTGCCCTGGAAACACTGCTACATGAACCGCCTCTTCCATCAGTACGCCCGAGCCGTCTTCCAACACCCCACAGAGCTGCTTGAGCTCAGGGCGCCCTCCCCTTCTGAGGACGGAAAGAGCTGACCAGAGGACCACCTGGGGGGTCTCAGTCCACCCTTCCCTTGTTTATTAAATAGCAACTCTTCTTGCCTAATGTGCTGAGGTTTATTTCATCTTTCCTCAAGGCTGGAGGAGACCAGCCAGGAACTTACTTGTGGATCTGGCCTGGCTAGCTGGGTGCTATCCACCTGAGTGGAGTACTACCTGAGTCTTCTCTTCTGCCTCTTCCTGCCCTAACAGCAACTACCAGGCCAGTCCGATAGTCCCAGTAAAAGCCAGGGGCATCACATGAAGGCTGGGAGTAGGGAGGAGAGAAACAGTGTTTCTATGGGAAGGATGGCAGTGCCCCAGCCCTAGGCATCTTCACATGTTTCTGGAGAAGGAAGCGCTCCTCGACTCTGGAGCCTCTGGTAGCAGAGGAAGGGGCAGGTCGTGTGGCCTGGGCTTCAGACCCCACTGTCCTGGGGGGGTCCACAGGTGCTGAATGCAGGGCTTCCAGGACCCAAAATCACACAGGGCTGAGCCGTGCCCACCAGTCTCATCGGAGACAGCCTGGGCTCTGGACCCTGACGGAGCCTGTTCTGGAAGGGGGCAGTGCCCAGGCCCTGCCTCCAGTAGGCAGAGACTAAAGAAAACCCGGAAAGGCACTCTGGAGCAGCAGAATGGTCGTAACGATAAGGCCGGCACACAGCAAGAGCAGCAGCCACACAGGAACGCTCCCTGAGAGGAGGACAAGGGAGAGGTGAGCAGGCGCAGGGGCTCCCAGGGCTGAGGCCAGAACCTCTCCACCTTTCTCTTCACTCACGGAGGGGGGGGGATGGCTGTGAACTTTCCTAGGGGTCAGTTTTTGCTTCAACTCTAGGTAGGTGGTTTTGCTCCCTGTCCCCCACATCCCAGTGACTCACGACGGGAGGGCAGCAGGTGTAGCTGGCAACGACTGTCCACAGCCACAGAGAAAAGAGCAGCTTCGTGGGGCCCGAGCAGCTCTGGACCACGACCCTTCTCGGGTAGGAAGGCTACATCTGTCACCACAATGCCATGGGCTTCTCTCACGTAGTAGAGGCGCTGCGGAAGGAGGAAACTAATGAAGGAAGCATGCCCCACAGCCCTGGCAAGCTTCCCCCACGGGCCGTGCCAGATTCCTGCACACACAGTACACCGGACGCCCTCCCACAGGGCAATGCGACTGCCTGTTACCTGGAGAGAGAACGCTATGTAGATGGCGACGGAGCCGGTGACCGTGCCCAGGCCTAGGAAGGTGCCCGACTCACTGCAACGTGCAACAAAACACACGTTATTCTGGAGGCCTGTGCAGAACCCTCACCACGGTGGTCCTCGCTGACTCGGGCAGGGCGTCCCAAGGTCCCCCGGGAACCCTCTACCCAGCCAAGCAGCATCGTCTCCTACCTGACACTGAGGCAGGAGATGACTTCATTGCCACAGGACCTGGTCCGAAGGGGCAAGAAAGTGGAACTGTCCCAGGCTGTGAGGTAGCAGGGTAGGGGCTGACGCAGACGCTTGTGGGGGATCTGTACTGTGAAGAGTCGCAGCCCACCAGGCTGGTCTGGAACCTGGCCAAATCTGTGGGCCGGTCAAGGGACTGTTGAGCTTCTGGGGTCTGCCCAGCTCAGGGTTGTGCCTTCCCGCACTGTGGTCAGGCATGAGGTAACATGGGGTAACGCCCAGCAAAGCTATAGTCCTCCCAGGCTCTCCCAGGCTCTTCCCGCCTCCCCACTCTCGCTGGACTTTGCAGCCTCTAGCCACCCTCTGGAGGTTTCACACCTGCAGGCCTGGTACCGGTAAGGTGTGCTAGAAAAGGTGGGTCCATTCTCTTGCCAATGTAGATGCATCACTAGCTGGTCCTTCTGCCACACAGAGGCCTTAAAGTCCCAGCCTACAGATACCAACTGGACAGGAATAAAAACCCAAAGATGGACAAATTGGGGGGATACGTTTATCGTATAAGCAGCACGAGAGCCTCCTTTCTGCTCACCCTCATCCCCTTACCACCACCTCCTTACCTTGCCGTCAGGTCCCCAAACCAAATCTTCAATCTCCCCTTCATGGGCTTTGAAGTCCAGAATCTTTTCCAGACTAGGTACCTACAGTCAAGCCACCATCGTGGTTAGGCCAGGCACACAGCAAGGACACGATGATTCCCACCCCCCATTTCCCGATGGCTATCACAAGTTTCCCAGAACTCAGGCTCATACGCCCACAGTTTTACCCTCATTGAAAGTGACATTTCTTAAGCCCCTAAATCCTTACCTTCCAGACTCGAACATGGCCATCAGTCCCGCCAGTGGCAAGTAGGGTGTTATTATGGTTGAAGCACACAACTTTCTGTAGTGATTCAGGGCTAAAGTCGGTCTGGACCGCCTGCAGATTCTCTACCTTGAGTTCAGCTCCCTCAGGCTGGACTTTAGTTCCCGATTTCTTCTCTGCTGGAGTTGTCCTTTTTCCTCTGTCGAGGCCCCTGGTCCTTGGAACCTATAACACAAACAGTTTGCCAGGCGGCTGTTTTTTTGTTGTTTTTTAAACACATAATTTCCCTATGTATCTCAGGCTAGCCTTCAAGGTTTTTCTCCTGCCTCCACTTCTTGAGTGCTAAAGCTACAGGCATACATCGTCACACCCAACTGGATTCAGGCTCCCATAGTAAGTAGAGCTGATCTGGTTCTACGTGGCAGGAGTACAGACAGCTTCCAACTACATGACCCATTTCCATTCCTCTTCTTTGATGACCAAGAGAGAGTGATCCTCCCCAAAGCTCCTCACCGGCCTTTTCTGCCTTGCTGCCCTTCTGCTGCTGGACTTGGAAACGTAGAAGCTGACAGTGGGCATCCTGTCCTGCAGCAAGGATGTCACCTGCCAGAGCCAGGTTCATGGTGGCCCGTGTCTCGGTGTCATGGGAGTGCAGCAAGGAGGCGCTCAGGCACCCGTTGATCTGTTCTAACTGCAGAAAGTGCTGTGGGCGAGGGAACCAGGATGGGCAAAGTTCAGGGGTGCGCGGAAGGCATGTCAAGTCCTAGTCTGAGGTCTCTCTCCTTTCACTTCCTGCACTGTCAAGCTCGTGAGACTTCCTGGAGCTTCGTTCCTCTTGCTGGGGCTCCCCAATCTGTATAGCAAGCAGTTTGTACATGCACCGAATGAAGGTCTAAAAAGGAAGCGTCCAGCCTAGCGCCAATCGCATCACTCGCGCTGCTAGAAGGCAGATAACCTCAGAAAAGGCCAGGACAAGCCCCTCGGAGCTGCTCCCGGGTCCTCGCGCAGGTAGTCCCGCCTACCCAAGGCAACTTTAACTTTCCAAGTCTCTCAGTCATCCTCTGAGTAAGAAATCCGCACCCGGCAATCTGCTCTTAGCTGGAGTCCCGCCCATCCCTGCGACCCCCAGCCGCCCCCGGGAACCGCTTTCAGCTGCAACGTGCCCCGATCCCAGGGTCCCTAACGCTCTCACCACGCCATTCTTGATGCCCGTCTTGGCGGCGCCGCCTCCGCCCGCAGCGATGAGCAGCCCGTTGCCGGGGTCCACCCGAAGCGCGTACAACGGGAACGGGGCCCGGTACAGCTCGACCGCCCGGCGCCGACCCATCTCGCCCGCCGCGCGTTCACTGCCAGCGCCGCGGCACCCGAGACATGCCCGTGCCCGGCCTCCCACCGCGGCTCCGGCCGCTGCCGAGCTGCACTCGTGGTCGCCGGGAAGACGCCGACCCCTGTCACACCCACGGGCTTGTCACTCCTCCAACGACCGCGGCGCGCATCCGGATCTCGGCTCCCGGCGGACCGGCTCCGCCTCGCCGGCGCGCAGTGCGCACGCGCCCCGGAGCGCCGCTCGCTCTGCGCAGGCGCACAACGCCAGTCCGCGTCAGCACTAGCGGAACGCGGGTCCCGCGGAACCCATGCGCGGGGATCCGGTCCCCGCCCCCCATGACGACAGAACTGCCATCTTTGTGCGGGGCGTGGGAGGTGTGGGGGTGTGGGAGGCGGGGTTAGATGGATTGATAGGTCTTTAATAAAGAAATCCTAGCACGGAGGCCGTCCCCCGACTCAGGAGCGATCAATCACCGGGAGGAGCGCGGCCTGTACATCGTCACTCCGGAGGGGGCGCGGCTCGCCCAAGGGCCCAGAGACCTCGCGACCTCCAAACAAGCCTGGCTTCGAAATAGATTTCGCTGCCTCCTAATATGAAGCATCCGCTCCCCACCGTAACACCCTCCACAACCGGCTGGGTCCCTCCTCGCGATGTAGCACCTCCACGTCTGCAACCCGTGGTTCACAGGTGGCAGTTGCCTCCCCCCACGACCTCAGGAGGCACCCCTACTCCCTGAAGGTATCTGATCTGGGCACGAATTCCCGTGCTCCCCTGCAAAGGAGCCTTCCTCTTGCAAGAGAACAGGGCTTGTTAACCCCGGGTGTCCCCGAGGTACAGGCCCAGTTGCCTGATCTTTAGGGACGTCAGTTATCAGTCCACGGACTCGAATTAAACATCTGAAGGATCTAGAGGAGGTCTCTGAGCATCTCAGCCCTTAGGTCTTTTGTTCCTTGCCTTCCTGGAATACATTTGCCGCATCCGTGGTCCTTCTGTCTCCCAGGCTTCTAAGGGTGGGCTGGCGCGCTCTCGCAGCCACCCATCCTGTGGGTTCAGCAGGACACACACACAGTTTTCTCAGGGTCAGGCTTTATTAGATACGTGAAAGGCTGAATGGGGCCTTGGATGCCTTTGGTCCTCTTCAACCAGGAGAGAGCAGACTCCACAAGGGATTCCCAGGGTTCAAGGCAGGAGAACACACCTGGCCTCCTGCCAGCCAACCCTTTAAGGTATCTCTGGGGCTCCCCGAGGTCTGAGCAGGCCTGGTGGGGAAGGTAGGGTTTGAAGGAAATGTTCCAGAGTTTCTCCGCGGCTCTGGAATTAAGATAATGATTTTCGGAGAATAGACTCTGGAGACACAAGTCTCTTTGGGGCAGGAGAAGGCCTGGGATTTGGAGAGGCGGTGGCCCGTCTTGGCGCCTGCGATGGAAGCTTGGAATTTTGGATGGGTTTTGGTGACTGAAGCCCTGAAGACTTGAGGCTCCCGGCCTGGGGGGGCGTGCCTTGGGCTTGAGATACTGGTGCCTGGGTTGCCTGGGCTTGATATCCAAGGACCTCCACGGCCTCGTCCTGAGGCCCTACTTCCTCCGGCTTTCTTTTGGGCAACAGATGTAGGGCCTTGGCCTGGCCCCGAGGCAGGCGGAGGGCAAAGCCAATGCCTATGCGGAGGGGCCCAGATTCCTGGCCGTGTGCACAGGGCAATAGTTGAGGGAAGGCAAGCAGCCAGGGTACAGTCTTGTACCTGGACATGGGGCACGACGGGGTTCGAGGCCGGAGGCACACCAGGCATATAGGATACTCCACGACCGGCGCCTGGCCTGTTTTGCCTAGCCACAGGCGCTCCAGAAGCAGCAGTTGCAAGTCGTGCGCTATGCGGCGATGCCCCAGATGGACCACCAGAGCCTGGGCGAGGGCTCCTGGGTCCTTGAATTCTGCAGGGTCTTTCTTGCTTGCCACGCATCCCTCTGCCACCCCAGGGGACCTGCTGTCTCTGCACTGAGGCTGCCGCCATGTCTGCTTGTTAGAGTGGACCCCCGGAGAAGGGAGGCTGGGGCTGGGGGAAGTGACTGTGGAGCTCTGAAGGTCCTCTGGGCAGGGCGGGGGCTGGAAAGGCGGGTCGGGGGAGGAGTTCTGGAGCTGGGAAAGAGAGGAGGAATGGGTAAGAGGAGGAGAGAAACACAGCTGGTAGTTGGAGGGAGAGGAAGAGGGCGGAGGGGAGAAAGTGTAGTTCTGGTGAAAGAAAGTAGGGGAGCTGGGGACGGAGGGAGAGTAGGGCTGTGGAACAGAGTCAGAATTTGAGTCAGAAGCGTACAAACGGGGCCCGGGAGAGCAGGACTGTGGAGGAGGGGGAGGGAAGAAGGGCAGGTAGAACTGAGTGGAAGGGGGCAAAGATGGGTTGGAGGGAGAACAGGATTGATGTGGAGGAGAAGGTGGTGCGTTGGACGGAGGAGAATCCACAAATTTCGAGAGAATCTGAGGGGGGCAACCTGGGGGCACCGCGTTCTGTAGCAGCACCTGGTCCTGGTTTGGAGGCAACATTGCCTTGAGTCCAGGCCGGAACTGGGGCGGGGCAGCAAGGACCAGAGAGACCTAACAGAGTCAGTATTAGGATCCCCGAGGCCAGTGGAGAATCAAGACTGCTGTGTGCGCGCAGTGCGGCTCCAGTCTGGCTTCGCTGTGGGCATTAGCTGCAGGAACAAGGGGACACCCAGCCTCTTCCACCCGGCGCTGGGGTGCTCAGGCCGGAGCCTGCATCTAAGCTTCACCGGTTACTTGGTCGCAGCCAGCCATTCGCAAGGGGATGAGTGGAATTGGGGAATCAGAGCTGCCTCTTGGGAGCTGAGGGACAGCTGCAAATATGTGAGTGGAGTCCTGAGGCAGACGCAGCTCACAGGACCTGCAAAAGAAGAGACAAAGTTCAAGACCTTGAGATAATCGGGCCAGCGCCAGGGCTGGGTAAGTAAAATATCCCCCACCTCGATGACCTGAGTTCATTCCCCAGAGTCCACATGGTAGAAGGAAAAAACTGACCCTCACAAGTTGTCCCCTCTGACCACCACACATTCGCCCGCACACATATACACAAGGTAAGTAAATAAGTGGAAAAACTAAAATGGAGAACGTTTGGTCTATTTCTGGGATCGGCCTCAGGCTTCCAGACTGAACTCACAGGGCTCCTAGATATTTGTAGTCAGAAAAGCTGGCAGAGTGCTCAGAGGTGAGATGTAGAGAAGAATAGGGCTGGAGGGAGGGAAGGAGGAAAGGACAGGAGGGGGCAAAAGGAAAGACCACCCAGATGGGTTCTCGTGCCCGGTTCTTACCAACGAGGATTCGCTCCTCCGACTGTTTCACAAGACACTTCAGCAAACAGGGAACCTGGGGAAGAGAGGAGCAGTCACCTGGCTGTGTAGCTACCGCCCTCTGCCCCCAGGGGTCTGTTCCCCCTAAACTCACTGTGACCCAGAATTCCGTCTGTGCGTTTCTTGCTCAGTGCTCCTTCAGACAAGCAGAGGTGCTCTGTGTCCCTACTCCTGACACCGAGATTCTGTGAGCATCATGGTTTCCTGGCATACTGCTCCGCCTACGGCTGGGTCCCTCCAGCTCAGCCTGGCCCTGGCTGAGATGGCTTGTTGCATCCAGCCGCAGCAGCAGTGGGGCCAGCTGGTGTGAACGGCTGTGGGACACTGGTGCTTTTTGTCCAAGGGGCGGCGTTGCCGCCCCCAGTGGGAGCTAACGGACTCACTCCTTGAGAGCAGCTCTCCCTGGCATCAAGTGCCCTATGTCACAAAGGCCTGATGACATCATAGACGCCCCCACCCCCACAGCTCTGGAACCTTCTCCCAAGGATCATGGGAAGGCTGGCCCTTGGTAAAAGTGCAGAAGGCAGAGTTGTTTGGTGCCCTGTGTCCCCTGCCGTCTAGTTGTTCTTTCCTTGGGGACATCCTTGTCAGCTCTCACCCCTTCCTTCCTCCCTCCGTTGTTCTCCAGAGCTCTAGAGTCTTTCTGAGCTACACCCTTCCAACCCTCTGTTCTCCATGACTTTCCAAGAAAGTGACTGCGCTCCATTCCTGTTTCCTCTTTGAGATGTATTATGTTTTAATAGTTTTCTTAATGCTTCTATGGAGGTGTTATTCATAAGCCATACCACCTACCCATTGAAAATGTCTAATGCAAAGTGTTCTGGTCCTCATTTGTGTGCATATGCATCCACATGTACATAGGTGTGTGTACGTGTGTGAGGGGGCTAAAGTTCTCTTTGGGTGGTCAACCTTGGGTGTTGATCCTCAGGAGCCAGTAATCCTGTTCATATGTGTGTTTGTGGTATGTGTGGGTGGATGTATATGTGTTCATGGATATGTACGCGTGTGCATGTGTGTAGGTCAGAAGATGACTTTGAGTGGTTGGTTTTCTTCGCCTTTATGTGGGGTACAGAAATTCAACTTGGGTTATCAGGCCATGAAGCAGGCAATGTTCTTGACCGAGGTACCTCCCTAGTCTGATTTTACAGCGTCTTTTCATGTGCTTTCGGGTTATTTATATTCAAATCTTTGTTCCATCATCTAATTCATTGTTTTTTATTTGATTTGTTTTTATCAAATTTCAGGTAAGAATTCTCATATCGTCTGGATAGAAATCCCTTATTAGACATAAGAACCTTAAGCAGAGATCCGCAAGATAACTCAGATGGCAAGGCAGCTACTTGCAAGCTTGGGAGACGTGAGTTCTAGGCCCAAAGCTCACGTGCTGCAAGGAGAGAGCTGACTTCCAAGAAAGTCGTCCTCTGACTTCCATCCATGTGCCATACCATAATATATATCCCCCCTCTCTGTCCCTCTCTCTCTCCAAAATGAACAAGACATTTGTACATATTTTGAAAAGACTAAACAGTAGGGTTCAGCAAACTGATGTTAGTGAACTCGCTGAGGTGCTGGGTAGATGGTGTGCCCAGAAGGGCGCTCTCCATGTGCCTCGCCTTACACACCTCTTTCCTTAGACTGTTCCCCCTTTTCAGAGTCACATAACATAGGTTGGTAGGATGGAAAAGTAAGGGACTGTTTGAAGAACTGAGTATTCTTGGAGAAATTATGTCTGCAAGAGAAGTGCCACATAAATGCAAATAGATTAGTACTGAGAGAGAGAGAAAGAGAGAGAGAGAGAACAGACATACATGAACACAAGGACTTTTACAAAAACAATTCAGTGATTTTTTTTGCAGGTGTGTGTGCAAGAGGGCACTTGAGTGTGTGTGTGCCTGTGGATTGCCCTGTCTGCTTAATTGTTTTGTTCTGGAGTTTCTCAGTCTCCATCTTTCAGGGCCAGAAGTACAGGCGCCATCTCTGTCCAGCGTTTTATGTGGGATCTGGAATCTGCAGTCAAGGTCCTTTTCCTTGTGAGGCAAAGACTTTAACCCTTGAGGCATCTCTCCAGCCCCAACAATTCAGTAATCAGTGGTGCTAATTAACAAACATTTAATATGAAACAGTTGGAGTTTGTTAAGGACATGTTTAACATAAATCTTTTTTTTTTTTTTTTTGAGGCAGCTGACCTTGAATCCATATGTAGATAAAGATGACCTGACATTAGCTCATCAAAGCACAGCAAGAAACTGACTCTGTTATACTCTAAGGGGCAGCGAGTTCTCTGAGTAACCTCTTTGTCTATTTTTATTTATTTATTTATTTTGGTTATTTGAAACAGGGTCTCACTCTTCATTTTCCTGCCTCAGTCTCCCTAGAACTGGAATTATAGGATGAGCCCCTCATGGGACCCCCATGTTTGGAGTCTGTGAGTTCCTTTCATTTCCTTTGCCCCTCTTGGATTCCATGCCTGGAGTCTGTGAGTTCTTGGCAGCTCTCTTGCCCATCAAAGATTCATGTCCATGAGCTCTGTTCTTCTTCTCCTCTAATAAACTCTGCCTTAATCCTCTAGTGAAATAAAATGTTTGAAAGTGCTGGACTATTTACTTACTTAAAAGGTGACAGACAACTCAGGAGCCCCTCGTGGTCACACAGTACACAATCTTATCCTTGTATATTCTTTTTGTTGAGTTTTTGTTTGTCTGTCTGTTTGTTAAACTGGCTTGGATCTACACCTACAGTTAGGTTTTCTCAGTGACCTGTACATCTTCAGGAGTGTTTTTCATGTCCCTTTTATTTCTTGTACTACTGCACATTGTTCTATAGTATAGATACGTCAGAATTCACTAAATCACTTCTCCATTGATGAATATTCAGGCAGCTTCTTTCCCTTTTCCTCCTCTTCCTTGTCTTCCTCCTCTCTGGTTGGCTTGATGTCTTTCACCATGTAAATATTCACATTTGTTTGTTTGTTTTTTCTGCTCACCTCACGCAAGAACATTCACATTATTCTTTCTGTTTCCTTACTTTCCTTAGATAAGTTCAAGACAGGGGGACAAGGCCACACAGGATGGGCTCTGTTGAGACTGAGGTTGGAACTGGAGATCAACCTGTGGCAGACTTGTTTTCCTTCAGTCTCCCTCCTTCTACCTAGCTTCATGGAGAAAGTGATGCAGCTCAGTAGACATCATGGTCCTTGCCTACAAAGACCCCACCCCACTATTGGACAGATGAGGGAATGACTTCAAGAGACAGCACAGCACAGGCTGTGGACAAGGCCCCTAAATTCAACGGACTGCCTGGGTTTTCAAACTGCCACTTACTAGGCTTGATTTTGGACCCAGGTATGGTAAGGTCCACCTGTAATCCCAGCACTTGGGAGACCTGTCGAAAGTTAAGGCCAGGTTGGGCTACACAGCAGGTTTCAAATCAGTCCACGTTATGTAACAAGAGCCTGTATCAAAAACAAAACCCAATTCATTGGTCAAGTTCTTTCAACACCTTCTCAGTGCCCCACACCTAAAACAAATCTCCCTTCTTAGAGGGTTGCTCTGGGAATGAAACAGGAAGACAGATGCAAAGTGCTGAGCCCAGTGCTGGGCAGAGAACTGTGAAGATGTGAGCCAGGCAGCGCCACTACCATGAGACAGGAACCTAGGCTCTGTGGGTCTGAGGTTCTCGGAGGTGAAGGGCAGAGTCCTAAGCATGGCGGCATTCCCCGGGGCCATGCAGGACGAAGGCACTAAGCGTGGACAAGCAAAGTTAAAGCACTGGATGGGCAACAGGAGGGGGTTTGGATAGCAGAGTAACGTCCTGTGGCTGGAAGGTCACGCTCTATGGGTGGTGAATGGTGACAGGCTTCTGGTGCAGGGGATGGAGGTCCAGGGCCTGACGATGGACGGGAGCCCCCAACCTGAACTGGCAGGTTCATCACAGGACATCAGTCATGGTCTGGAAGGGAGTGATTTTCCCACCCATCCTCTTGCCTTCTTCAGCAATGGGTATTGTCCACGGGCTTGGCCACTCCCATCATCCAGTGCCCCCACCCCTCAGCTGGGGTGAGAGGCAGGCGGAGGCTTTTTGCGGGGGCTGTGCCGGGTGGGCAGTTTTCCCAGAGCAAGGAATGAAGCAGGACTGAGTTGGCGCCAGCTTCCTCAGATGTAGACTTTGCTGACTGGATGACCAGCCTGTCCTAGCTAGCTTGAGCCCAAGGGCTCCCTTAGGAACTGTGTTCCTGCTGTTGGGGCTACAGCCCCGTACCCCAGGACTGGGCATGTCTCAGGCGGCCAGAGGGGCACCATCGATGCCAGGAAGAAGGCCTGGCCAGACGAAGGCCAAGGCACGGTTGCTGCAGGGCATTGATAGGAAGAGGAGTCGCCTGGGCAGGACGAGGCAGGACCTGGGCGAAGACACCTGGAGTTACCAAAGGTGGAGCCGAGCCGCCCCTGCCCCTCGTGGCACCAGGGCTGGAGCAGCAGTTCATGGCAGGGTAAGAAATCCCGGACCAAGGAAGGGAGCTGGGAAGGGAGAGGGTGGTGAGATGCCATCCCTGAGGGCAGAGCCTTGTCCAATACCATTCCTGCCCAAGAGTAAGATACCAGCCCCTTTACTTCCACAGTGCCATGCTGGAGAAGGGCAAGGTGGAACTGGTCTGAACCAGAGCACAGCTCAGAGAGCTGGTCCAACTCCTTCCTCCTGAGGAGGCTGAGACTTGAATGAGGGATGTAAAAATGTCCCTGAGCAGTAGCCAGGGAAGGAACCTGGGCAGTTTCTCTTTGTTTGACTTCGGTTGGTTTACTGTTGCGATAAGGCCTCACAATGCAGCCTAGGTCGGCCTTGAACTAGATAGCCCAGGACTTGAACTTCAGTTGCCTTTGCCTCTGTCTCCAGAGTGCTAGTGTGACAAGTATGTTCACTCTACCAACTCAGCTGCAACCCCCGGCCCTAGGCTGTTTGTTCGGATTCTTCGTTCGGCATTTTCCGCTTTGCCATAGCGTCCCCTTCATCTCCGCACCTAGCTGGGTCAAGACTCCGCCCTCCCGAGCAGCCATGGCTCTGGACTTCCTGCGGTCCCAAGAGTACCCTGAGCAAGCAGGATTCAGACTTGGGGTAACCGAGAGTTACTGGGATAGCAGAGAGCGCTCAGGATCTTGGGTTCTGTAATATAAGGCAAAGATGAGAACCAGGGAGGCCCGCTGGCACCGGCTGTCAGCACCCCCTGCTCCAGCAGGAGGCCTGGCCCTAGAAGGCCCTTAGAAATCAGGATCAGCCTGGCGTGGTCGTGCATACCTGTGACCCCCATGTGGCAGGCGGAGCAGGCAATGTGGGCTGCACATAACAAGGTCGAGATGTTGTCTCAACAGCAACAGTAGAAAAAAAAAAGTAGGCTGAGATGGGGGTCTGGGTCAGATCCACTCATGGGGGCGCTGTGTGCAGAGCGAGGCCAGCCCTGAGAATGCAGCGCGGGAACGGAGCCGGGTGAGGACACTGCGCCAGGCCTTTCTGGCCCTGCAGGCTGCTTTGCCCGCGGTGCCACCCGACACCAAGCTCTCCAAGTTGGATGTGCTCGTGCTGGCCACCAGCTACATAGCTCACCTCACCCGAACACTGGGCCACGAGTTGCCTGGCCCTGCCTGGCCACCCTTCCTACGTGGACTCCGCTATCTGCACCCTCTTAAGGTAGGTCACTAGGGACTTGGTGTGGGGGGTGTGGATGCCCATGATTATGGGATATGGGGATGAAGCACACTAGGTCAGACCCCTGTTCTGGGCAAGACTGACACTGGGGCAGTTTTCTTTTTTTTTTTTTTTTTCCTGTTCTCTCAGGAGAAGCCAAGGCTGGCTCTTGGGGGGGAGTGGTGGCCAGGGACGCCATCACTCCAAGAAGGAAAGACACTAGGGGTCTTATCGTCAGGGGAAGAAAGGAGTAGGTTTTGGGGTTGGCATCCCACCTATTGCCATGTGGCCTCCCCACCTCACACGCGGCTGGCCTCACTGCTCCCTGGTCTTGTGTTAGAGAAGAGATCTGCCCTTTGGGGCACCCGACTAAGACCACCCGACTAGCAGGACAGCAGTACAGCCTGTTGGGGGTTTTACACTATGCACCAGGTGCCAAACAGTTGCCCAGCTTTTGCTTCTGAATGTCAGCTTTATTATGTGCCAGATGCAAGCAAGCAAGGTGCCCGCCATCTTTCTGGGGTGCAAAAGGCATGAAAACGATCATCAATATATCACATCCATCGCAGGAACAGCCACTGTGATGCGGATGCTAAAGACAAGCTAGACGCTGAGCTAAGTGCTGTAGCACATCGTTATTTCTTGACCCATGCAAGAGCTGAAAGAAGATTATAGACAAGGAAACAGGAGCACAAGGCAGAAAAATGGCCAGAACTTAATAGGGCCCTGGTGTTGGCTTCAGGCCCCTGCTCACAGCCAATGTGAAGACCCCAAAGTGTCCATGAGGGGCTGGGTAGGGAGTGTAATGTAAGCCAGGCATGAAGGACCACACCTGTCATCTTGATACTAAGGGTTCCAGGCAGCCTGGGCAACATGGCAAGAGCCTGTGTGTGTGTGTGTGTGTGTGTGTGTGTGTGTGTGTGTCTGGTTGGCTGGCTGGCTGTGTCAGGGAGCACCATGTGTCCACATGGACCAAGGGTGACTCCTGGAATCATCCTAGATCACTTCTACCTCCTTTTTGCTTCACTCTGGAATTTCCCAGGCTCCTCCCACCAGGGCCACTGCAGGTTCTGCCTGAGGTTTTTACTTGAGACCTGGGATCTGAAGTCAGGACCTTCTGCTTGTGAGCCAGTCTTAACCCCTGAACCATCTCTCCAGCCCAAGAACCTGTCTTAAAGAAACAAAAAGTGAACAAACAGAAAAGAGTTGCTGTGTTATAAAGGAAAGGCTACTTTTGTCCTGAAAAGACGCCAACCCTCCCTTTTTTTTCCTTTCTGTTATTGGATAGAGTCTCATGTAACAAAGACTAGCCTAAACTCTGTTTAAAGTCAAGGACCACATGAAACTTCTAGTTCTCCTGCCTTCACTTCCCAAGTGTTGAGATTACTGGCATGTACAACCATGCCTGGTTTATGCAGTGCTGGGGATGCAACACAAGGTTTTGTGCGTGTAGACAAGCACTCAGTCAGCTGAGCTGTATCCCCAACCTCAGCTTTATTTTTATGGAAGGTATTTTTTAAATCAGTTCTTCTTTCTAAATATTATCCTTCTGAAATGTCTTGAAATCTGAGTGGCTCTTCTATGTCTCGAGAATGTAACTGAAATAGTTGGGCATTGAGCACCTGTCTGTCATATCAGAGCTTGAGAGACGGGTGCAGAAGGATCAGGCCATGAGATCCTGCATCAGAAGGAAAGAAAGAGAAAGACTGGGAGGAGGAGGGAAGGAAAGAGGAAGGGGGGTGGAGAAAGGAAGGAAGAAGGGAAAAAAGGAGAAAGGGAGGGAGGAAGGAGGAAGGAAGAAAGAAAGGAAGATCCCATGTAAAACAAAACAAAACAAAACAAAAAAAATAAGACGAAACAAAACAAAACCGCCAGGTGGAAATGGCAGCAGCCTGCGCTTTGGGCCCTGGTGTATGGAGCCTGGGAAATCCTAGAGAGAAGAAAAAAGGAGATAGAAGCAATCCAGGGTGATTCCAGAAGTCACCCTTGATCCTCCACAGGGACACTCGGTGCCTTCTGATACACACACACACACACACACACACACACGTACAAAAATAAATTTTGAAAAGGAAGGAAGGAAAGAAAAGAAGAAACACAACTAATCGCTAAAATTCAAAATTCTGAGATTAAATGGGACACTCTAAAATGCCAAAGGCAGCAACAGTACAGGGAGACTGACACAGAGGAGGGCAGACCTTGGGGCTGAGGAATTCTAGCATTTTCAAAGCCCACCCTTGCTCCTGATGGAAAGAGAAACAATCCTTGGAGGCTGCTGGCAAGAAGGAGCCCACCTTAGCCCTCCCCTGCCCCCTCCCATGCTCCGCCTAAGCCCTCCCTGACTGTTGCCAGCTGTGCCCGTGCCCCCATGACTGACTCTATCAAATATTGCTCCTCAGGGTCCCTTACTCTCCTCAGGGGGCTCCTCCTGTGCTCGCCAGCCAGGTTCAGGGTGGTGGGTGGTGGGAAGGACACACTGATTATCAGGCTGTGACATATGAGGGAAGCGCCAGGCAGGGCTGCCTGGGAAAGCCGGACCGCGGGTGGAATGATTCAGGACTGGGCGTTGCTTCCAAATGGTACTCCCCATCCCATGTCTTACAGAAATGGCCCATGAGGTCTCGTCTCTACGCGGGAGGCTTGGAGTGCTCTGGCCTTGACTCCACCACAGCCATTCCCTCGAGCCAAAGAACCAGAGATACACAGACGGAGCCCCAGGTCCCTGGAGCGGCAGACCCTCTCCTTCCTGCCAAGCCACTCTCTCCAGATCTTGGTGACAAATGACCAGCACGCTCCCCCCATCCTGTTCTCTTAGAATGTGACTCTCCCCGAGGGAGGTGGAGTTTCCACCAGCCCTCCTTGTCTCCCTCTGACTCCAGTCTTCGGATTTGACTCAGGCTCAGCTCCCAGGTTCTAGCAGGCAGAAGCAGCAGTGGGCACTTTGGTGGTGGAGAGCTGCCGAGGAGGCCAGCATGGAGATGCTCACCCTGCCGCCCAGGAGGCGACTTGCCGCCCAGGAGGCGACTTCCCGTGATTCTTCTAGAACAGCTACAGGGAGGTGGAGAGGAAAGGGATGGATGGGTTCAGAGTCAAGTCAGGGTTCCACTCCTTTCTTTCCTCCCTTAAGGCCCCTGGAAGTCCTCTCTCTGCACAGAACAAGACACATCGCTCTGCAGGTGTAGAGGGAGGGACCAGGATGGCAGTATGTTGGGGGGGGGGGTGGAGAGGAGAGGGCAGGACAGTTGGGGGGGGCTCATGAGAACCCCAGGGCATCTGCTAGGTTCTTGGTCACACCCAAGTGTGAACTACTCTGGAGTGAACTCACAATGTCATAGGGGAAACCGAAGAAAGCACATGATTTTTAAAGTTGTACCTCAAGATGCTCAATCCAGCTTCTAAGAGACACTTGAGGAGGACTTGAGGGTCCTTGAATGGGGGGTCTCATCAGTCACCTCTCATCACTGCATATTCTCCCTTCTTTGGGCCCTTTAAGTCTTTTGCCCTTTTCTTGACATAAGTTGTATTTACAGGTTAAGCCATAAAACTTACATAGTTTACATTCCAGTTCCCAAGTGAAACTTAGTCCCAGCTGTCTGATGTGAGAACATGTTATCTCAGAGGCAGTCTTACCTTAACTGAACTTGGTAGCCATTTAATAGCCCTGCCATGAAGAAAGTTGACATATGCAATTGTACTCTTGAAGGGTCTTAAAAGAAGCATGAGAGCTGTTTTCTTGGGATGATAAGTCTTCTCTTTCCCTTGTGCTGGAAACCTTACCTCAAGGAAAAGCAAGACAGGAGTTCAGCAGGTTCCCCATGCCAGAGTCTCCTGAGGCTCTGGCTCTCGTATTATTTGTACAGTTGATCTGAAAGTTATCTCCCAAGGCCAGCTTCTCCCCGCAGCACACTGTCCTCTCAGGCTTCCCCTAAGTCCTACATGAAGGTGCCAGCAATATACCAGAGGCTAAATGAACTCTTCAGGAGCCCCAAGAAGCAATTTGCAGAAGAAGTAGAGAGTCTCCACACATCCAGATGAACTTTCTGGGTCAGATTTGGTTTCAAACGGGCTCCCGCAGTCTAGACAGAGAAAGATCTACCTTCCTGGCAAATGTCAACAGTCAAGGCCAGCTCGAGTCCCGAGAGTCCAGCATGAGTAGAAAGGAGGACTGGACAGGCTGGGAGGGTGGGCCAGCACATCTGGAGTTAAGGGGCAGAAGGGGTGACTCAGCAGGCTGGGGTGGAAGTAGGAGACACAGAACGTCCCAGTCTGGGCCGCATGGAGTGTGGGAGAACAGCTGGGCCGTGGCTGGAAGCCACGGCAGAAGGCCGCAGCCAAGGCCAAGCTCATAAATCTGCCGGCCCCACATCTCTGCTGAGGGATCCGGAAAGCTTGCGCAGAGCTGCTTCTGGGCAGCCGGCTGGGGCCAGGCAGGGGTGGGCAGGGGCAGTCCAGGTGAGGGAGGGCACGAGCAGTGCTCTTCACAAGACCATAAAAGTCCAGCCTGAATGTACTATTTTTAAAGGCAAAGAGCGGCATCTCCCTCGTGGAGTTGGAAGGTGGTAGAAGCAGTGGGTATATTTCCTCCCTAGGGTGAGGCACAGTCTGTCTCTGGGCGGGAAGAAACTGTGTGTGTGTGTGTGTGTGTGTGTGTGTGTGAGAGAGAGAGAGAGAGAGAGAGAGGGCACTGTGTGTCCCTGTGAAGGATCAAGAATCATCCTGGATTGCGAGTGCTGGGAGTCCCCTGAGAGCCTGATTCGGAGCAGGCACAGCCCTCCATGTCCAGACTCCTGTCATGCTACACCAGACCTCTCAGGGGACCACATACCACCCCGCTAGAGAAGACATGGAGGGCAAAATGAGAATGAGGCTAGTGGAGGGCTGATGAAGGATAGATTCCATCAGGACATGTTTTTTTCTCCCTCTCTCTTTCTTTCTCTCTCCCCCCCCCATTCTCTTTTTATTAAGGTGGGATCTCATGCAACCCAGACTAGCCTCCAAATCCCTCAGTAGCCACAGATGACCTTGAATTCCTGATCTCTTCCCTCCACCTCCCAAATGCTAGAACTCCAGGCTTGTGCCACCATGCCCAGAGTAATGTTATTTTTAATAAATACTTTTAATTGTTTGTTTTGTGTGTGTGGTATATGTGTGTGTGTGTGTACGCACATGTGGATGGCATGCGCGTCTATGTATGTGCATGTGTGTGGAGCTAGAGATCAACATCAGATGTTTTCTTCAGTCTCCCGTCTCCCTAGTTTAGAGATAATTTTCTCGCTGAAACCTGCTGCTCACCGATTCAGCTCAGCCAGCTGGCCAGTGAGTTCCTAGGACTTGCCTGTCTCTGCCTGCCCAGTGCCGCGGTTCTGTTCAGACTCTGCTTCTGTTCGGCTTTTTGTGTGGTTGCTGTCGTTTCCAGGGATCCGACTTAGGTGCTCATGTTTGCACAGCAAGCCATGTTTTCCAACCTTAATATAACTAACTGAGCCACCTCTCCAGTCCTTAGGCCTCCATTTAAATTTCTAATGTAGTAAGTATTAACAGTTCCCTCAACCCACATAGACAAAACCTCATTTGGGTTCTGCTTTATTAATGTAAAGGAAGGGTCGGCGAGGTAGCCCTGTAGGTAAAGTGTTTGCTCACAAAACTAGCAACCTGAATTCCGTCCCCAGAGCTCATGTAGTGGAAGTAGAGAACTGACTTCTGGAAATTGTCCTCTGATCCATCCATGCACTATGGTATGCATATCTGCATCTTCTCTCTGACTTTGTCTCTGTCTCTCTCTCTGTCTGTCTCTCTGTCTCTGTCTCTGTCTCTGTCTCTCTCTCTCATAGATAAATGAAAATACTCCATTGTGTGAATATACCATAAAAAAAAGAATAGGGGCTGGATAGACGGCTCAGGGGTTAAGACTCTGCCACTCAAGCAAAATGTCCTAAGTCCTGGATCCCACCTAAAAAAACACCATGTGACAACAGCAGCCCTGGTGGGCAGAGCCTGAGAAATCCCAGAGTGAAGCAGAAAGGAGGGAGAAGCAATCCAGGATGATTCCTGAAATCACCCTGGATACACACACATACACACACACACACACACACACACACACACACACACACACACAAATGAATGAACTAACGAATGAACAAACAAACAAATAAATAGTTTTAAAAAAAAGACTACAAAGAAGTCAGACTGCCGGAGCTAGGAGTCAGCAGATAAAGGCGCTTGTCCCACAAGCCGGATGACCTGAGGCTCACCCCAAAGCCCCCAGGAGGAGAGAACCAGCTCCAGCAAGTTGTCTTCTGTCCTCAATAGGTGAGCACATGCTTACACCATGCAGCTGTGTGGGCGTGACTGCAGCTGTGGAAGAGCATTCACAGTCAAGCAACTTAAGGGAGGAAGGGAGATTATTCAGCTTATGGTTCCAGAGGAAAGAAACAGTTTCTCATAGCTGAGGCAACATGGCTGGTGGCTGAAGCTGGATGCAGGCCAAGTCACTGCAAACATCCTGGAGGCTCAAAGCTGCTCAGTCCAGTAGGCCAATGGGTGATGGCTGAAGACTGGAGGATTCTTGGAGAGTGGAAGAAGCAGAAAATCTCTCTGCAAAGTCTTCTGTTCTATGGTTCCTTTTATCTGGTCTGCTACTGGGAGGTTCCAATCAGATCCAGGGCTGGTCTTTGCATTGTAAATATATTGATCTGGATAATCTCTTCAGGTGGTCTGACAGCTGGTCTTAGTTAATGCCAGGTTGTGTTCAAGTTGACACCCAGGATTAACTATCACAATGGGAATGGTGGTGGATGACCATTAACCTCTCAGAGGGAGAGGCAGAAAGATCACAAGTTCCAAGCCAGCCATGGCTACAAGGCAAGACACTGTATAAACTAACTAATTAACTAACTAACTAACTAACTAACTAACTAACTAACAGAATATAAAGTAGTTCTGAGATCAAAACTTTTTAAAACCTGGGCTCTAGAATATATTGGTAGTGATCAGGAAATCCAGTGTTCCTCCACTTCGCCCTCCCATTCCACCCTCTACCCATAACCCCCTCCCCAGGCCAATCAGAACAGCTCTAGCTTCTACCCAGGGCAGACACAGTGGTTGGCCCCAGCTTTAGAAAGATTAATCAGGTACTGAGAGCATCTGGCAGTAAGGAAAGAGACTGGAGTCCCTGTCAGAGTGAGTTCAAGAGCCATTTGTACCACCAAGTGAGACCGATGTCAAAATAAAAGTAAAGAGTGGCAGAGCACTTGTCTAGTGTGCATGAGGTACTAGTACTAGTACTGCACGGAGAAAGAAAAACCAATTTATCCAGTAGGCCAGTGGGTGCGTGTTAAAAATTAAAAATCAGGTGTGGTAGTACACACCTTTGGTTGCAAGCACTCTGCATGCTGAAGTAGGAGGATTGCTACAAAGCCAGACCCTTTTTAAAAATAAGAAAGAGAAGGGGAAGGATAGGAACAGGAAGGGATAAAGGTATTAAAAGTGCTGGGGAAGAAATTCTGGGTCCAGTCAACTGGTTTACACAACCTGATGAGAGATCAGGTCTTAAACAAGGTGAGAAGGCAAGGAACAATACCAAAGTCCTCCTCCTCTTCCTCCTCCTTCTCTTCTTCCTATTCCTCCTCCTCCTCTTCTTCCTTCTCCTTTTCCTCCTTCTCTTCTTCCTCTTCCTCCTCCTCCTACACACACACATACACACACACACACACACACACACACACACACACACACACACACAGAGGCTAGGGATGTGAACAGGCAGATTGCTTATGTGGTATTTCAGTTTCATTACATGTTGCCACAACAAATACCTGACCTGAACAATTTAGGGGAGGACGGGGTCCATGAGCACAGAATTCCAGGTTACAGGCCATCATGGTAGAGATGTCACAGCAGCGGGAACAGAGAGAGCTGGTCATACCACAGTCAAAAGTAGAAACCGCCAGGTGCACGGTTGTGGGGGTTGCTAGGCCCAGAAGCCTGCACTCTGGATGATACATTAGCAACGGAACAGGCCATTGAGTGACTCCTCCCTTGGACGGTTGAGTTTGCCTCTTGTCTGCAAGACAATGATAGGCTAAATTCCCTCCTTGGAAGTTGAGAAAACTCCCAGGTCATTTGGAACGCTTTTGTTTCTCTAAGAAACTGGCTGGGCTGTTCCTCCCCCAACAGTTCTGTCCTTCTTACCTGTGAGATGTTAATGCACGTGCCAAGTAACTCTGTTTTGGGGCATACATACATTGTCCATTCTCTTCTGGCAACAAAGTGACATGCCTGTTTACTCTACCTGGCGACATCATGTCTGGTCCCTCAGCAGGTAGATGTCACTCCTGACTTCTCTTTGTTAACTAGAATGCATATGTTTTACATAATCCTGTAAAGAATTTGGTTCTGCTCCTCTTTGATGTTTTCCTAAATTTGGCCGTTTCTTGATTATAAAACCCCTGTGCTTTTACAATAAAGTTGGCTTGGATGATGGTGGACATCCAAGACCCCCTCTGACCCAAGCCTGAAACTTTTAATTCCTTCCACTCCCACTTCAGATTCCCACATTTGTAGGTTTGGGTTCATGCTGGTTCGTGGGCCGGACAAATGGCGCCCAACGTGGGGCACGAACCCATGACCCTGGGATTCAGAGTCCCATGCTCTACCGACTGAGCTAGCTGGGCACACGGCGAAGGATGCTGCTGGCTTGCTCACCTAGGCTCAGGTAACTCTCTCTACTGTTACACAGCCCCAACCACCTGCCCACAGATGTGACTTTCCAGGAAGACTTTGCTTCACATCAGCTTTGGAGAAAAGAAAATCTCCTAAAGAAAGAAGTTAAAATCCTCACACAGTAAGCAGACTTGCGCTTTTCTGAAATTGGCAAAAGATGCTTAATTTCAATTGAGTGTGGCAGAATTATGCCTATGATCCTAACACTTGGGAGGATCGAGGATCAAGTTCATCCTTAGCTATGTATTGAATTTGAGACCAGCATGAGCTATGTGACTGTGTCTCAAAAAAAAAAAAAATGTGGCTAAGGAGATGGCTCTGTCAGGAAAGCATTTGCTATGCAAGCATGGATCTGAGTTCAGATCTTCAGCACCCATGTAAAAGCTGGACATGGGCACAGAGTGCATCTGGAACCGTAATGACCGCAGGGAATGGAGACAGGTGGATCTCTGGAGCTCGATGGCCAGTCTAGCCCAAGCCAGGACTCCAGTCAGCGAGAGACCTTGTCTCCAAAAATAAGGTGGAGAGCAGCTAAGGAAGCCATCCGCCATTGACCTCTGGCTCCACATGCTTTGGTGGTCCACGCATGCATGCCCACAGGTATGTACACACACCATGCAGGGACACACACACACAACAGCAAAAGATACTTAATGTCATTAGTTAGAAAACTGTAGATTGAAATCACAAGGTAACATAGCTATACGATCAGAACTGTTGATATCGGAACTTACAACAATCAGTAAGTACACTCAAAAGTGACTCTGCAAGTCATCGAAAAAAGAAAAATCGACACAAATGCTGCTAGACCTGCAGTGGCTGCTCACAGACTTGGAGACCTGAGTTTAATTCCCCCATGCCCACATGGTGGAAGGAAAGGATTGATTTCTGAAGGTTGTTCTCTGACCTCCACCTATGTGCATATGAGATGCATTTCTCTCTCTCTCTCTCTCTCTCAAATAAATAAATTAGAAAGATTCCTTAAAAATGCTTCTAATAGCATTATTTGTAACAGCCCAAACTTGAGAACTGTATTGCTTTCCTAGGCATCTGGGATTGGGATTCTGTAACTCGTTTTGCTGTCATTGTTGTTTAGGTTCTGGTGTTTGATTTGTCTTGAGATGGGCATATCTGTGTAGCCCAGGAGAACCTCAAACTCTGGATCCCCTTTGCCTCAGCACCCCAAGTGCTGGGATTTCGGGTATGCACCACCCCCGACCCTTGAAAACCACCTGCTTCAACGGCCAGCGCTTCGTCAGGCTCCACCCATAGAGGGCGCTACAGGAAGCCCACGCCTCAGGAGGAGGGGAGGCTGGGTGTGTCTGCAGCTTGCTTCAGTGCCAAAGTGTCATGGCGATGACCGCTTGTTATCCCAGCAGCTGTACTTGGTTCAAGCTGTCAGCTTTTCCTGGCTCTCAGAATCTGCCTGTGTCATATCCTTTCAGGATGTCAGCACTCCGTGTGATGACGCACACCTTTGATTCTAGTCCCTGAGACAAGAGGATCACGAATTCGAGGACCACCTATGCTACCCAGCAGCTTCTTTCTCAGAGTGAATAAATAAATAGGGCTGGGATTGTTAGCTCAGTTGGTAGAGCACTTACCCTGCACACATAGGTCCTGAGTTCGAAACCCGGCACCATATACCAGGTGCTGCAGCACACACGTGTAATCCCAGCACTCAGGAGGTAGAGGAAGATCAGAAGTTCAAGGTCATCCTCAGCTACATATAGCAAGTTTGAAGCCAACATGGGCTACTTGAGACTCTGTCTCAAATAAACACATAGCCTACATCCATAATAGGTTGTGGTTTTATGTCCCCAATTGGAATACAACAGTTGGTGTGAGATTTTATGGGCATCTGGCTTACCTTCTTTTTCAAAATTACTTATTATTATTGTGTGTGTGTGTGCGCGTGTGCACGTGCACGTGTGTCCCCATTACCCAAATGTGGAGGTCAGAGGACAACTTTGTGAAGTCAGTTCTCTCCATCCACCTTTACTTGGCTTTGGGAACTGATTTAGGTTTGTCAGATTTACATGGCAAATACTTTTAGTCACTAAGCCATCTCCCCGGCCCCTGACCTGCCTTCTGACCCAGAGTACATTGAATATACTCCTGTTTTAAGTAGGGAGACGGAGGGCTGCAGTAGAGTCTGCAGATCCACACAGCCTGGTTGACTGTTCGCACTGTTCTGGGGCCCTGAGAGCAGAGCATCCTCGGCGTGTCATGAAGACAACTGGGGTACCCCATCTTTACAAGCACTGCCTGGCTGGATTGTTTCTCCCTGTCTCCTGTGAAGATGTGTGAGGAAAATGACACCTTTCTGGAAGTCTCTAGGACCTGCCTAGCTTGGCGTGGCAGCTGAATTGAGGACAATTAACATGGAAGACACCTTGCTGTTGCTATGGATACCACTAAGGGTGTTTGATAATATTATGTCAAAGGCTGAGTCTTTAACCAGGCTGTAAGCACATGTGTAAAATTATCCCAGCCAACTACCTGGACATCAATTCAAAAACCAAAAGTTCAACAATTTGCAAGGAAAATCATATACCATGGAAGATTTATCTTAGGAGTGGGGAGAGGGTGGACTACTTCATAACGGTTGATATGTAATTTTCCTTACCCGGTTAAGTACACATCTCCATACTCAACCATTTAAATCTGTGTCTAAATAAAGCAGAAAACAGACTGCTTATTTTTTAAAAAATCTATTTTTGTTTTCACTCAGAGCCTAACTATTTTCTTAAGATTTTCCTAAAATACAAATTCTAGATTGTGCCAATCTTTTGGTTCTGCTAGAGGCACCAAACAGGGTAAAAAATGGATAAAAGTTTCCTCCAGCTGCCTTCAGATGGCATGTTTTCAAAAATATATTTATTTATGGTGTGTGTGTGTGTGTGTGTATGTATGTGTGGGGGGTGCGCGCGTATGTGCGTGTGCGTGTGTGTGTGGCACTGTGTGTCCCTGTGGAGGACCAAGGGTGTCTTCGGGAATCATCCTGAATTGCTTCTACCTCTTTGCTTCAGGCTCCGCCCGCCAGAGTCTGGCATTTTTTACATGGAATCTGAGCTCAGGAACTTCTTTCGAGGCAGAGTCTTAACCCCTGAGCCATCTCTCCAGTCTGAGATGACATGCTTTTATCACCTCAATCTTTTCATTTAAAAAAATGTAGGACCCGAGGCTGGAGAGGTGGCTCAGGGGTTAAGCCTCTGCCTTGCAGGCGGAAGGTCCTGAATTCGGATCCTAGACCCCACGTATAGACGCCGGGCGGAAGCGGGGGCGGCCTGCGTTTCTGGCCTGGTAGGGCGGAGCCTGTGAATCCCGGGGCAGAGTAAACAAGGAGGAGGTGGAGGCGTCCATGGTGGTTCCGAATTCGTCCGTGGTTCTACACACACATACATACATACATACATACATACATACATACATACATACATACATACACACACACACGCCCACACATGCATACACGCACAATTGAATAAATAATAAAAAAAAATGTAGGACCCATTCAGCTCCATTAAGACCCTCAGAAATCCCATTCTTGCTGGAGCTTGCTGGCGTCTGTCTGGGGAAGCGGGATCTCAGCTCACCACGTGCTTCCTGCTCAGAGGTTCACGCAGGCCCACGTGCTGTGTCAGGGTGCGCACAGTCACCTCCAGATTCCGACTGGATAGAGACTGGAGTTCTCACTGTGTGGCCAACATGCCATGTCCCTCTCAGGGAAAAAAAATAATTAGGGCTGGCGAGATGGCTCAGGGGTTAAAATTCTGCCTCACAAGCAGGACTGAGTTCGGATCCTAGATCCCATGTAAAAATGTCAGGCAGAAATGGCCACAGCCTCTACTTCTGGCTCTGGAAGCCGAAGCCTGGGAAATCCACAAACAAAGCAAAATGGAGATAGAAGCAATGAAAGATGATTCCCGAAGTTACCCTTGGTCAACAGAGATACTCAGTTCTCTCTCTCTCTCTTTCTCTCTCTCTCATGCAAAAATAAATAAAATTTAAAAAAAAGAAAGCAGAAAGATCTGAGTTCTGGTCTCAGATCCCATGTAAAAATACCAAGCTAAAATGGCATGGTCCTGTTACTTCTGGAAGACTGGGAAATCCCACAGCAAAGCAAAAAGGAGGTAGAAGTAAGTGATCCAGGATGATTCCTGAAGTCGCCCTTGAGACTCCACACAGGCATACACAGTGCCTCTGACACACGTGTATGTGCGTGTTCGAGTGCACACACACATACATACACACACATACACACACACTATCACAGAGAACTCCAAAATATCTTTTAAAAATTAGTAATATCTGGTGAAAAGAAGGGGAAGGGGGTGCAAAGGGGACTGGGGAGGGGTAGAGGGAGGGAGAGGACGGGGTACCTATTGAGCTTGTATGACTGGGGGAAAATTAGTATCATCTGCTTCTTTTCTAGCTTTTCTTCAGGGATCTACATGGTTTCCTTGAAGCTCTGTGGCCTAGTTTTTCAGCTCTCCAACTTCTCTTCTTCCTCTTCCTTCTTCTATTCCTCTTTCTTTTTGTCCAGGGTCTTGCGTATTCTCATTGTTAGATACAGGTATCCACTTGATGGTCGAGGGTTTGAGCACATTTGTAAAGAAATAATAGTTGAGTTAAGCTCAGAGGGAACCTACAAGAGATTGTCTAGTTGATGGAGAAAGCCCAGCCCACGGTGGGTGGGACTAGTCACTGGGTAGATGAATAAGACAGAGGAAACTGGTTAAGAAAATTGGCGTCCTTCTGTATACCTGGCCAGACATGCTGGTCTCACAAGTGAGAATTGTTCTTCTCTCAATGGTCATGTGAATATTACATAGCCAGTTCCTTTGGCTCCTAGTACTGGGGTCTCCCACCAAACTGGACAGGGAAACTGTAACTGGACTGTCCTAAGATAAAGTAAATCCCCTTGTTCTCTCAAGCTGCTAGGTTGTGAGTCTATCCACAGCCATGCAGAGTAACTGCAACATGTATCCAAGACTGACCTCAAATTTGCTATGGAGCCAAGGATGATGTTGAACCTCTGATGTTTCTGCCTCCAACTCCTGGCTGCTGGGATTACAGCTGTGTGCCGAATGCTCCAGCAACGAGCTAATTCTACAACTCTTAAATCTGGGAAAAGAATTAGTCTTCCCTGCATGCTAGAGTGTGCCTGAAAACCTGTTCTCCCACGCAGGGGCAGGCACAGTCTTCATACGATGGCGGGTACCACTTCTAGCTTGCCAATGGACATCATTAAACACTCGATAAAAATGCAGAGATGGATGTCAGACAGAAATGGTGGCTGGCGGCTTACACGGCTGGTTCTGGAAGGCAGAGTCTGGGAAATCCCAGAGCGAAGTGGAAAGGAGGTAGAGCAATCCAGGATGATTCCTGAAGTCACCCTTGGGCCTCCACAGGCATACACACAGTGCCCTCTGATACACTCACGTGCACACACACACACACACACACACACTAAATTATCTTTTAAAAAATGCAGGGGCTGGAGAGATGGCTCAGGAGTTAAGACTCTGCCTTGCCGGAAAGTCCTGAGTTCGGATCCTAGACCCCACGTATAGATGCCGGTGGAAGCGGGGGCGGCCTGCGTTTCTGGTCCTGGTAGGGCGGAGCCTGTGGATCCCGGGGCAGAGTAAACAAGGAGGAGGTGGAGGTGTCCATAGTGGTTCCCGCATTTGTCGATGGTTCTACACACACACACACACACACACACATACACACACGCGCACACACGCATACACGCAAAATTGAATAAATAATAAATAAATAATTTTTTAAAAAAAGACTCTGCCTTGCAAGCAGAAGGTTCTGAGTTCAGATTCAGATCCCACATAAAAATGCCAAGTGGAAATGGCAACAGCCCATATTTACCTCTGGTGGGCAGAATCTGGGAAATTCCAGAAGCAATCCAAGATGATTGCCAAAGTCACTCTTGACCCTCCACAGAGACACAGTGTCCACACACACACACACACACACACACACACACACACACACACAGAGTAAATAAAATAAAATCAATCAATTAATTAATTAAAAAGAATACAAAGATGGGGAAATGTTGGCTGGAGTATGCACTTAGTCCCGGCCCTTCTGAGCACTCTCATGGAAGCCACTGAACAGCCAGAGTTAATGTTTCAGCCCAAGTTAGTGTTTCAGCCCGAGTGTTCCAGAAGTCCCTTGTCTTGGGAGCCCTGGGCATGAACTCCGGGGTGCGGTGGAAACAAGCCCTCCTTTCCTGGAGGTCTGAGACAGTGACTGCAGTGTGGGAACGACTACATTCGGCCAGTCCCAGCGGCGCAACTGGAGCTGCCCGTCAGATATGTCTCAGAAGGGCCACCTCACAGCCACAGAACCACATGGAGAGGAATTGCTCCTGTGGACTCATCAGTCCTGCTCACAGCGGCCTCCTCCTCAGCCTTTCCCCAGCAAACTTGGGGGGGGGGGACGGAGGGAGGGACGGAGGGAGGGAGGGAGGAAGGAAGGAAGGAAGGAAGGAAGGAAGACAAGAGGCACCGGTCCATGAGCCAACTAGGAACCACAGAAAGCTTCCTCTCACCATAACAGCAATGGTTGTAAGGTCAGTTCTCACATGAGAAATAGAGAATCGCTGGTCTGTAGCAAGAAAAATGGAAATATAAGTGACAGCAGCAGATACTTAGAATATAACTTCATAATATTAATGGGAAAATTAAATAAAAATACATCTCAGTTACTCAGGTTCTTGGACGTTTCTCTGTTACATAAATCAATATCCTTCACACTGAGTAGTCTGAATGTAATACAAGATCACATTGCTGCCTTCCAACATAAACCCCATTTAAAAAATTTAATTTCATGCATATGCATGCATGTGTATTTTTGCGTGTGTGACACATGTGTATCACATGTGTGCACACAGGTGCATCCCAAGAAGAATGTCAGATGTCCTCCCCTACCAATCCCTGCCCTTATCTCCTTGAGATAGAGTCGCTGCGTGAACCTGGATCTGGCTGGATCTGGCTGGTTTGGCTGAATGTCTGACAAGACAAGCTGTTCTGTTTTCCCCCACAGTTAGGGTTACCAGCATGCACGGTCATTCCCATCTTTTATGTACGTGATCCAGGGTGATTCCCAAAGTCACCCTTGGTCTTCCACAAGGACATATAGTGCCCTTTGATGCATACATGCACAATAAGTAAAGTTAAAAGAAAACAAAAAAAACAACGAGACATGGGGATATGGCTCCATGGGTAAGAGCTCTTGCTGCACAATCATGACGATCCAAGTTCAAATCCCAGGCACCGATATAAAAAGCTGTGCATGTATACACCTGCTATCCCACTGCTGTGGAGAGCAGAGACAGTTCACAAACCAGGCACTTGGAAGCAAGATCCCGAGCTGAGGGACAGTCGGAGCTACATAGTAAGACCTTGCCTCAGAAAAGGAGGACAGAAAGGAGAAGCATACAGTTACCCCAGAACCCAAAAACTCCACTGAGACACAGAACCTTGAGAACTGCAAACACAGATTCACACACACAAAAATCTTATACATGAATGTTCTGAGCAGTGTTATTTAGAAAGCATAAAAGTAAAAATCTTGCAGAAGTTTATCAACTAATTAATGGGTAAACAAAATATGCTTTCATGTAAAAGTATAGTATGAAGCCACAAAAACACACTACCCCTTAGCTACAGCTCCAACCCAGGAATAATACTTTGATGCATGTTACAATATGGATAAACCCTGAAAACTGTATGACAATTGCAAAGCACACAGGGCCACACATTATGTGATTCTACTCACAGAAAATGTTCAGAATAAACAAAGTCCAGTGAGACAGAAAGCCAGGCAATGATTGTCAGGGAAAAAGGCAGGCAGAACTCAGGGGCCCAGGACTGCTCCTGGAAGGGAATGTGGAATGTTCTGGAGTTAGGCAGTGCTGGCGCTTCTAGGACATCTCGAATATATTAAAACCCACCAAATTGCACACTTTAAAAACAGGTGACCACACATGCTCTAAAATAACTGCATTTAAATTTGAAAAAAAAAATAAGCCGGGTGTGGCAATGCAGAACTGTAATTCCAGCACTTGGGAGGTTGGAAAAGTCAGGGTCATCCTCTGCTACACTGAAGTCTGAGGTCAGTCAGACAAAGAAAGAAAAAGAGAGAAGAGGGAGGGAAGGAAGACAGAGGGAGGAAAAGAAAGGAGAGACAGAAAGAGAGAGTGAGAAAGAGAGAGAAGGGAGGGAGGGAAGGAGGGAGGAAGAAAAAGGGAGAAAAAGAAAGAGAGAGAAAGAAAGAAAAAGAGTGAAAGAAAGAAAGAAGGAAAGAAAGAAAGAAAAAAGAAAGAAAGAGAGAGAAAGACAAAAAGTGAGAGAAAGAAAGAAAGAGAAAGGGAGAGAAGGAGGGAGGGAGGGAGGGAGGGAGGAGGGAGGAACAGGAGAGATTTCCTGTGCCACAAGCTCTCTGGAGTTTCTGTCCAGGTTCTCATGTTTGGGAGTCGGAGGCTGAAACCAGAACACAAGCAGAGGATGAAGGCAGAGTTTATGAGGGGAGAGAAAGAAAGGAACTCATGGACTTTGAATCTGCAAGGGGCCTGGGGACTGAAGTGGCAGAGCAGCTAAGAGGAGTTGAGCAGAGAAAGAAAAGAACTCACAGACTCCAGTTGGAGTCCCGTGAGGGGCCAAGAAGCTGGAAGGAATTCATGGACTCCAAACATGGAGCCAAAGATGGCAGCCACAGCCCGGGGTATTTATAGGGTTGGGGGGAGGGGGGCGAGTGGCTTCTCCTCATTGGTTACCTCCAGTTTCTGCAAACCCATTTGGGGCTTTTGGTCCCCAACATCTAATTGGTCTGTTAATACTGGGGCCCAGCTCAGTCCATCTTGTGGCCAACCTCGTGGTAGAGCTTATCTGCTCTCTGTTGCAAGAGAGAGCTCCTCTCCAAATCCTTTTATAAACAGAGGGTTGGCAGAAATAGGTGACTTTATCTCTGTGAAGGATTAGAGTGTGTCCCTCCAGATGAAGAGAGTGTATTTCTTCAGGGTAATCCCAGCAGTGGGGGGATGACCTTCAAAGGCTTTCAAAGACCTCCCAGCAAGGCTGCCCTAAAAATGCCTAACAAGGACCTGAGTTCGGATCTCAGTATCCATGGAACAAATCAGGTATGGTCTCATGACCTGCAGTATGGGAACAGATACAAGAGAATCACTGGGACTTGCTGGCTGTCAGTCTAGCCAAAAAAGCAAGAGCTCCAGGTTCAGGGGCAGACCTGTGTCAAAGAACAAGGCAGAGAATGCTAGATGCTAAAACAAAGCACCCCGTACCCTCCTCTGGCTTCTGTGAGTGCGCATGCGCGTGCACACACACACACACACACACACACACACACACACACACCCCATGTGTGGTAGCGTATGCCTGCAATCCCAACACTATGAGATAGAGGCAGGGGACTAGAACATTCTAGGCCAGCCAGGACTACATTTTGAGTATAAGGTTACCCTAGGCTATGTTGTGAATCTCTGTCAAATCAAATCTAATAAATCAAAATAAACAATAAGAATGTAAAAAACAAAACAAACAGTGTCCTGGAGTGTAGTCCTGTGGTCGAGCACGTGCCTAGTGTGCAGGAAAAGCTAGTTCAATCTGCAGCACCAAAAATAAATAATTTGAACAGAGATGACAGAGCTAAGTACTGCCACAAGGTGTAGGAAACAGAAGTTTTCTACACCACTGACAAGAGCCTAAAGACCCCAGAGTTCCATTCCTAGTGTTCATCTAAGTAACGTGAAAATCCATGCTTGAGGGAAAAAATGTCATAGGAGATGTTTTCAGCAACTGTGCTTGGAGTAGCCAGAACTGGGAACAGCCCAACATATTGCGGCACACTCAGGCGGCAGTTGGTTTCAGATGTCCATATGACAATTGAGAACTGAATCTTTAGGCACTCTTAGGAGGAATTATCTAATTAAGGTGAGAACGGAACCTTTAGCGCTTTTACGGGGAATTGTCTAATTAGGGCAAGGCTGGGGGAGTTGTCTAATTGCACCGTTGATGTGAACAGATCCAGCCCATTCCCCCAGCAGGTGGGTAAAACAGAGAGAGAGCTAGTTGGAATTTGGCAGACTGGCAAGCTATGACGTGTGCATCTCTCTCAGCTCTTGACTGTGAATATGGTATGCCTAGCTCCCTCTCTCTTCCTCCACCACAGACTGTAACCCGACAAG